>MEHQ01002668.1:500814-523228 GCA_008828725.1 Saccharina japonica
CCCCCCCCCCCCCCCCCCCCCCCGTTTTAGGCTTACAGCCATTATGCTGGCATAGCATTCAGCATGGTTTGTACATATGTTTTAAAAGGGCATTTATTAACATGGGCATAATTGGGCCTTTTTTTTTGGCATTGAAATATATAGCATAATTGGACTTTTTTTTTGGGAGCATAAACAAGCATAACTGGGAGAAAATTAAGAAAGCATGGAGAAAAATCATAAAAAAACCCATAATTTTTTGAGGAAAAAAGAAGTGCAGAATGGATAGAAGCCCTCTACTCAGTTCCATTTGGTTTCCCTTCGTTTCCCCCCGCCCTTACTGTAGGCGCACGTTTTTCTTGGCGTGATGTGTCTCTTTCTCTTGTGTGTTTGGAGGGAGTTCCATCTTTGTTTTGAGGCGGAGGGGAGAAGAGGGAGGAGGGCAAGGGGTTCTCGTGTGGCGATGGTGGTGGTGGTGGTGGTGGTAATCGTGGTGATCGTGGTGATGATAGTAGTCGTATCGATCGTGGTGGTGGTGGTGGCGGTGGTGGTAGTGGTATTGATACCAGCGTAATGACAGTGGTGGTTGTGGTGGTGACCCCTCGTTCTCCTTCCTTCCGCAAGCACAATCAATAGACAGACACTCACGACAACCCCCCCCCGCCGCCGCCGCCCCCCCCTTACCGACGCATCTGTTTGCGCCGCCGCCGCCGCCACCACCGGTACCATCACCCCATCTATCCCCCCTCAGATAACCTTCTCCAGGCTCGAGATGGAGTCGCCGCCGTCTAGCGTCCACGGTCAACGAACATCCCCGCAAAGGCAGCGTAGCAGCGCCATTGAAGCCTTGCTGTCGCCGGTGGCGCGAGGACGGGCATCGTCCCCTCCCCTGGCGGCGACGGCACCGGAAGACGAAAGCGGAGCACCGACAGGGATCGACGGGGAGGGGCTGGGCGGTACCATCCCCCCCTCTAGTCCCACAGGAGGCGTTTCGCCTGGGGGGTTGGAGGTGGCCGCGGCTGAGATCACGACCAACGGGGTGGAGTTGGATGATGTGGCGCTGGGAGAGGGAGATGCGGCAGCGGCGGAGGCGGTGGGGGGGGAGGGGGGGCCGCCAAATGGGTCAACAGGTGGTGCAATCGGACGCCTTGATGCTCCTGAAAGACCTGTGCAACTGGTCGCTTGTGGACGAGAGAGCCCCAAGCGAAGGAGTGCTGGCGGCGGATGTGGTCGACCAGGAGACGCGATCACTGGAAAGCAAGGTGCGGCTTGTGCGGTCCTGTGATATAGCTTGTCGGTGGGTTGGGTTGGGTTGGGTTGGGTTGGGTTGGGTTGGGTTGCGACGGTGAGGGAGGGAGCGACGGTTATATAGGGGTGTAGGGGCAGTGGGCAAGACAAGTGTCTCTTGAATGTTTTTTTTTTTGGCATTGTTTTTTTTGTTTGCCTCTATTTGGGATCATAGAAAACATCGCAGCGAAGTGTCAAATGTAACGGTCGGACCTGCCTCCTGTTACCTGTCTGCAGCATTTTCGCCACCACCTGTCCCCCCCCCCCCCCCCCCCCCCCCCCCCCCCCCGCCCCCGCCCCCTGTCCCCTGTCCCCTCCCCGCGTCCGTGCGTGCGTGCGTGCGTGCGTTATTTTACATTTTCTTCTCCCTCCATGCACCTTTGTGGTTGCTGATTGGGTAGGTTCACGGCGAGGAATTGCGCCGCGTGTGCTCGTTCGTGCTGGAGACGTATTTGTTGATCGATTCGACCGCCACTAGGGCCAAGTACAACAAGGGGCAGGCGAGGGCCACTCTAAGCCATATCCTGCAGGTGAGAACGATCGACCCCCCCCCCCCCCCCCCCCCCCCCCCCCCCCACCCCCCGAAAACCCGATATGCTCCGTCACGGCATTGCAGGGATGCGAGGGTCTATGGTGATAAGACTATGGCCATGCATGAAAATGAAGTACACCCCCCGCCCCTCGCCGCCGCCGCCTCCTGCGAAAAGACAAAACCGCCACTGCCCCCCCCCCCCCCCCCCCCCCCCCCCCGGTGTATAGGTGGGCGGCTGTGCGAGAAGGGATGTACCCCTTGTCGGACGCTCTGCGACGGGCGAACGCGACTTACTAAGTTCTTCCTGTACCGATGCTTTTGAGAGGTTGGACGACGGAATCAGACCGGTCAGTTCTGTGGGCTCTCCTCGGGACTGGGCATGCCGTTGCGCTTGTGTGCATGTCGTGTTGTGTTGGGTATTATCGGATGTATGGTTGTTTGCGTTTGATGTTACGCTGTCGGCGTCTTGTGGCAGCCTCGAGTGCCGGGCGTTTTTGCGCAAGCAAGGGGAGGGTACTTTTGTTGTGGCTTGCAGGTTAGCGGGGCGATTGATTCCGATTTCCCGACGAAGGGTGCTGTAATGTAGTTTTTTTTTTGTACAAGCGAAGCCGAGAACCGTCACGGTCGTGTCCTCTGTGGCGGGCAACCGCTGTTTTGCGCACGGTCACGAGCAGCGAGTAGGCTGTTGGTTATACTTAGCGTAATACTCTGTGTATATATACTTAGACGCAGGGAAATACTGCTGTGTTTATGTAAACTTAGGGAAATAGTGTGTGTATTTATGCTTATGGCAATGCTGTGTACATACCCGATATGTACGAGTATACGTAGGTAGGCTGGCCTTGTGTTTTTCGACTCGGGAGGAACAGAAGGTCCCATCGTTTTCCTTTTTTCAGTCAGCGTCCCCGTCTAAGCCCCTTGTCCTTGTCGCCTTCTCCTTCTCCCAGCCGTCCGTCTTCCTCTGTTTCATCTGTTCCCTCGCTCCCGCTTTTCCCCTCCTTGCGGCGCTGCACAACTAATTCACCAATCACCAACCCCCCCTCCCCCCGAAAAAACAAAAAGACGGCGGCGCTGGAGCTGATCGTTTCGGTTCTTCAGACCTACGGAGGCGTCCGGTTTCGCTCCTTACCCGCGGCGATTATCCTTGTCAGGGGCGAGCTGTGCGCGGCGCTGCTCCACCACTGCACCTCCGGCGTGACGGGGGTAGTGTCTCTCAGCCTGAGAGTGTTTGTCGCCCTGGTCAAGGGTTTCAAGGTGAGGGAAGCATGTCTGGAGGGTATATACGTGTGACCGGGGGTGATGCCCTCTCAGCTTCGTCGCCTTTGTTTAAGTAAGGGTTTCAGAGTGAGGAAGGATGCATGCTACGATAGAGATGCGCCATGTTTTTTCTGAGCTCCTCGCATAAGGAGCGTCATACCTCACCGAAAATATTTTTTTTTGAGGAAAATAAAAGTGCTGCCGGATGCGAAATCTCATGACCGAAGTACAGTCTGAAACATTATTCGTCACAAAAAATGATAAAAGTCCGACGAATTTGGGTTAAGGAGCCCGATCGTTCAGAAAACGATTCAGCCAAAAAAAGGTATACCATCTACCTCTACCGTAGCACGCGTCGAAGGCACGCGTGACGGAGAAAGGGGGTCGGGGGGGGGGGGCGGGGGGGGTATTATAGTGTGACCGGGATGGTATTTATCAGTTTTTTTTCGCCCTGGTTTAAGTAAGGGTTTCTGTTTCTCGTTGTGTCGTTAGGCCACGGGGTTGTCCATAGAGTAGCGTTTTTATTTTCCTCCAGAATCGGTGTGCAGGCTACTGCAGGTATAGCGCTCCTCAAGTGACCATACCACCCTCCGAAAAAACATGGTTCGCCTCTATCTGTGCTGTATGTGCTATGCTGTGTATGCGTTGAATGTGATGTGTGTGCTGTGCTGTATGTCTGTTGAATGTGCTGTATGTGCTCTGCTGTTTGTTCAGTATGTGCTGTATGTGCTGAATGCGCTGTATATTGTTTTTTGCACGCGCCGTATACTTTTGTGGTGTGTGCGTTTTTATGTGTTGCTGTATTATCTACCTGATATGCTGTTCACATTGTTGTTGGTGCTTTATTTTTGCGACGTGATGTTCATATTGTCGTTGGTGCTTTATTTTGGGATGTTCGATAGTCTCCAACTAAAGGCTATAACGCTGCGCTCCTGCTGTGTCTTGCCTTGACCTTCTCGCCTGTGATGGACGATAACCATTGCTATTATAGAACCACCTGAAGGCGGAGGTGGAGGTTTTCATCACCTCCATATTCCTGCGCATCTTGGAGAGCGAGCACTCCGCTTTCGAGCATAAGGTGAAATGGCTACTGTTTGTAGTGTGCTGTGCTGTGCTGTACCATTATTTTATTGTTTTATGACTTGTTATTAATAGTTGCTGTATACCTGGTATACATGCTGCTGTACTTTTGCAATAGCTGTTGATGTAGTAGTAGTAGCAGTAGTAGTAGTTGTCGTGGTTTGTTGTATATAGGAGTTGTTGATGGCGGTGTTGGTGTTGCTGCTGCTGCTGCTACTGCTGCTGCTGCTGCTGCAGACTAGTGGTTGTTTTTAGTCGTTGTTAGTGGTCGCTGTGTTTGTGTGCCGTCGCTGTAGTCTTATCCTTCATGGAGTGTTATGTCTCGCTCGCTCACTCACCCGCCCGGTCTACGCGTGTCGATGTTGCACCGCCCCAGATGCTGGTGCTGGAGGCTATTTCGGGGCTGTGCCGGGACCCCCTCGCCCTGGTGGAGATGTTCGTCAACTACGACTGTGACCTGCAGGCCATTGACCTCTTCAAGCGGATCGTCACGGCCTTGGTCAAGGTAGGCTATCACACAGCATACACCATACGGGTTATGTACAACAGTAGGATGCAGCAGTAGGCTACTGTCTGCAGGTAGGCGTACTGTCTGCAGGTAGGCAACTGTCTGCTGGTGCACTGCTCTTAACCGCTTTAACTACCAGGGTATATGCGTACCGCAAAAAATATTTAACACTAAATCCAAGTAATTTGTCACTTTTTACTATGAAAAGTATCCCACACTAAATCCAAGTGGTTTTCCCCGAAAAAGATGGGTGCAGTTCTATACACTGCAAAAAGCTAATACCCCACATATGGTTAGTTCAATCATTCTACCGAAACGGACAACCCCACTGTTTATCTCACGTTATTTGAGGACGCCACACGCCTTCATCTCAACGCCCCGTTCCCTCCTCGCCCCCCCCCCCCCCCCGCGCTAACCCTGCCCGCGGCGAGGCGGGGTCTAATGGTGGATAACGAACTAACGGCCTGCTGAAATATCGACACCCCTACCGCCCCCCCCCCCCCCCCCGTGCGCTACCGCCGCTGCCCATTACCAACCCCATGTCGCCGGCTGCCGCGTGCAGGTAGCCAAAGGCCGTGCAACCCCTGATGGCGCGAGCAAGAAGGAGCAGGGGGAGGAGAGCTCGCTGCAGCTGATGGGCATGGCGGGCACGGTGGATGTGGTGTTTTCAATGGTCAAGGCGGCGGACCTGGAGGTTTTGTATGGGGAGATGGCCATGGCGCCCAGGAGGGGGAGCGCGAGGTAAGAAACCTTTGCCAGGAACTGGTTCGAGTGTTTAAAATGTACCCCTACTACTACTACTACTACTACTACTACTGCTAGTACTACTGCTTCTACTACTACTACTACTACTACTACTACTGCTACTACTACTGCTGCTAAATTTGTCCCGCATAAAGTTTTGTCGCCCACCAAGGGGGGTGCAGTTTTGTACCCGGTACTGGTAGGAGTTAAGGCCGCTGTACCTTTGGTGGCCGTATTTCAGAGGGTTACGTATTGGGGTTTAGGTGTCGCGAGTATTGTGAGGAGTCAGTGCGTTTAAGTGTCCGTACTTTTGGGTGATGAGGGCTTTGGATGTCAGTTTTTGAGGAGACCGCGTGCTACAATAAGAGCGCAACTATTTGCAGTCCATGGACCGCAGGTCTTAACTACAGTCCACACGCTATTCCGCTAATCCGAACTCCAACCGCGAACCCCAAGCCTACGCTTCTGCACCTAATTTATGTGGGGGAAGGGGGCCAAATTAAATCTGGTCCGCGTGGGATCGGGGTACAGGGGTCGACCAATCAAAATGGAGGTGTAGTTAGTCTATTGGACATCCCGTTTCACCCCTGCAACACTAAATCACATAGAGTGTGGACTGCACTTAAGGTCTACAGTCCATAGGTTGTAAATTGTCGCCGTCTGCTACAATCGGGATACGTACGAGCAGCCCGGTGGCTTTTTCCACACCCGGGGACACACTTCATACGTCCCCTGGTGGTGGTGGCGGCGTCGTGGTCATAGTTGTCGTCATCGTCGTCACGTTATCGGGGGTGTTGTAGCTGCTGTTGTTGTTGGAGTGCTCCCACGAGTCCCAGGGCAAAGCGATTGCAGCATATAGCTACTCGATACCACCGACTTTCCCCCCCCCCCTCCCGCCCCGCCCCGCCGCGCCCCACTCGCCTCCACCCCCGTCCTCGTCCCGCACCCCCATTCCCCCCCCCGCCCCCCGCCCCCTGAACGAAAATCCGCACAGGACTCACTCCAACTCCATCGTGTCGGACGCGACCTCCCTCAGCCCCGCCCCACGACGCCCCACTTCCACTACCGCCACCACCGCTGCCGCCACCGCCGGCACGTCTGTCCCGTCTAGCCTCCCCGTCGCCCCAATAACGCCTCCTCTAACTCCCGGTGCTCGCCACGGTAATAGTGGCACCGCCGAAGGAGTAGGAGTTCCATCGTTGTCGTTTTCGAGCACGTGGAATGGGAGTTCCGGTCCGGGTCCGGGAGGGGCGGGAGTGCCGGGGAGGGGGGGTATTCATCGGGGGTTTTCTGTGGCGGGGGATGAAGGGTTTAGGGGAGCGGAGGAAGGGGGCGCGGTGAGGCTCGGGAGCGCCGCGAGCAAAGATCGGGGAAGCTTTCGATTCGATAATCCTCAGGTGATCGACTTTTTTCGCTTTTGGGTGTGTGTGTTTTTTCTTCCTGCTGAAATGCTGGAGCTGAATTGCTGTGTGTTGGAATGTTGTGTGCTGGAAGGCTGTGCTGATTTGTTGTGTGCTGGAATGCTGTGCCTTGAAGTGCTGCGTGCTGGAATGCTGTGCCTTGTAAGTGCTGTGTACCGAAGTGCTGTGCTGAATGAAGTTTTGTGTGACGCGTTGCTTGCTTTTTGAACGGGCGATTGCGGCAGGTGGAGGCGATGCAGGCGTTCGACACGAAGAGGCGTGTCCAAAGAGAGATAGAGGCTGGCATCGTCAAGTTTAACCACAAGCCAAAGGACGGCCTTGCCTTCTTGGTGAGCTTAACATTCCTTCCTGTCCTCTCTCTCTATCTCCCTTCCCTCAGGACACCCTTCCACCCCTATCCCCGTCCCCGTCCCCCTCAGTCTTAGTCTTATTTTCGTCCCCGCACTGGTGTAGAAACCCTACTCATGGAGATCGAGATCGGTGTTCGAATTTTGTCGAATTTTGTGATCACACTCGGCGGCATGACGTTTTGTCACACGATGCCCTCATGGCCGGCGTATGACCAAACCAAACTCAACATACGGTGTCGTGCGTACCTGGTTGAGAGAGAACATGGCAACTGCTGTGGCACATTGTGCGCCCCCCCCCCTCACAGGCATTTAGTAGTAGTGTATGATGCAGTTCACCCTTCACCTCACGACGTTTCGCTTCGCGCTTAGTGCAAGCAAGCAATGTCTGCCTCGTCGGTGAACACCCGACGTGCTCCGTCCCGGTATTGTAGGGATGCGATGGTCGTATGACCATACGACTACGGCCATGCATGACATGCGGCTAATGAGTGCACCCCCCCCTCCCCCCATCCCACTGTTCTTCCTCCCCGCTCCCTTTCCCGCGACTCGATAACCCTGTTTGTTCTTCCTTATTTTTTTGTTTGTTTTTATTTCATTGTTTTGTTTTTTAAAGCAATCGAAGGGGCACTTGGACAGCAAGGACCCCGCATCGGTGGCGGCGTTTCTTCGAGCCCAGGCCGATCGCTTGGATAAGACAGAGGTGCGTATTCGTACATATGTTTCGAGTTGTTACACTAAATGTTGGTGGATGCCGCCCTGTTGTTGCTGTTGTTGCTGCTGTTGCTGTTGCTGTGGCTGTTAATGTTTTCGTGAAGCCGACTTGGCAAAGGTGCCGGCCCCGGCCCGAGCAAGCGGCAGCCACTTCTCGCTCGTAACTTTTGTCAATGCTCCGCCTCCGCACCCCCCCCTCCAGCGCCCTCCTCCGCTCCCACCCCCTCCATTCCCCTCATCATGTTTTTTTGGTACCCAAGGTGTACTCTTTGTTTCGTCGTTTTTCTTGTTGCTCATTTTTGCAGATTGGTTTTTTGACCGTCTTCGGGAGAAATGCCGTGAATGTTGGTAAACACGCTGAAATACAGAGAGCCTTGTGGCGCCATTTCGTTAGCGCATGTTGCGTTTACCGTGGTAGCCTACTCTACTACTCCCTTACTACCCTACTCTATACCACTAACTCCTCTTCTACTACCTTCACCTCTCCCCTACCTCTACCCTACTCCTACCCTACCCTATCCTCTAACCTCTACCTACCCATACCCTAGCCCTACCTATCCATACCCTACCCTACCCTACTCTACCTACCTAACCCGTAGCTTATGCCTCTACCCTGATGCCTACCTCTACCCTATCCCAACCTACCTCTACCCTACCTACCGACCTATTCCCTACCTCCTACCCTACCCTACCTACCACTACCCTACGCTACCTACCTCCTACCCGTACCTCTCCTACCCTACCCTACCCTACCCTTACTCCCTACCGTACCTCACCCTACCCTACCCTACCCTACCCTACCATTACCCTTACCTGCCCTACCCTACCCTACCCTACCCTACACTACCTTACACTACCCTACCCTACCCTACCCTACCCTACCCTACCCTACCCTACCCTACCCTACCCTACCCTACCCTACCCTACCCTGCCCTACCCTACTCTACCCTACCCTTCCCTGCCCTGCCCTGCCCTGCCCTACCCTTCCCTTCCCTGCCCTGCCCTGCCTTGCCTTACATTGCCTCGCCTTGCCTTGCCTTACCTTACCTTACGTTATACGCGCCTCGCTTGAACAGGTTGGGGAGTTCATGGGCAGAGGGGCGGAGTACATGGGAGGCTTTTGTGTGAAGGTGCTGCACGCCTACGTCGACGGGTGAGCGCGAGAAAGACCACGCTGATGTTGTTGTTGTTGTCTTCGTCGTTGCTGCGGGTGGTAGCGGTAGTGGTGGTGGTTGTTGTCGATGGTGGTAGTGGTGTTGTTGGTGTTGGTGTTGGTGTTGGTGTTGGTGCTGGTGGTATTGGTGCTGGTGGTGTTGGTGTTTCTGATGCTGCTGTTGCTGCTACTGCTGTTGCTGATGCTGCTGCTGTTGTCCTCGCTTTTACTCATGCGCCATACTCTAGTCCATGCTTGCAAGAAAATCTCCAATCGTATTGAAAACATACAAAAAAAACTAAGAACAAAAACAAATCGCGCTCGTTTCGGAGAACGGTGCACAAAACCAAAGATCACACTGGTACGTGAAGGCCCGCGTGTACGTAGCAAGCCGCCCCACGCCTCTCTGCTGTGATGGAGAAGAAGGATGCGCGACACACACATAATACACCTTGGGTAGAAACAAAGAAAATTATGATTTTTGGCTCGTGTGCTTCGATCTCTTTAATTTTGTTTGTTTATCTCTCTGCTCTGATTTTGGTTCGCTCGGTGGCGGGGGGGGGGGCACAGGATCGATTTCACGGACATGGAGTTCGACGAGGCAATCCGGTATTTCTTGAGCGGGTTCCGGCTGCCGGGAGAAGCGCAAAAGATCGACCGCATGATGGAGAAGTTCGCGGAGCGCTTCTGCTTGCAGGTGAGGTTGGTCAAGATACTATTAATAAAATACCAGTAAGTTGGGCTTTCGTGAGGCTCACGCTAAGGCACGGACGATAAAAAAGACGCGGTATGAATGCTTTACATTTTATTTATTTTTACATCCCATTTTTTATTATCTTTGCACTTTTGTCTTTCTCCCTCCCTAGTCGTAACTCAGATCCGGGGTCACAAAATAGACTCCTCTCCCTCCTCCCCCACTACGGTTCTTGCCTTGATTTTTATCGCGCAGAGGGTTCAGCCTTCCCAACGCTCGTCGATCTTCATCGAATTTTGCCAACTCACGCTCTCGCGCTTTCCGCTAGTCAAGATATTGTTTTGGCGAGAAAAATTCCCTACGAGCATGTGATTGGGGGGGCTCGAACTCACGATCTTGACTCCAACAGGCTTCGTGGTTACCTGCTATATATAGCCCACCGGGGCGACCTGCAGATAAAAAAATACAAAGGCGCATACAGTACAGGGGGTGAACGACGGCACCTTCGACCGCGTCTTGTCGACGCGTGGTGCGATATGGTTTACCGTACCGTGTTTTGGCTCAAATGGTTTCCGGATGACGGAGCCTCTTGACCCATTCCACACTAATTCCAAATATTTTTTTTTCCCGTAAAATACGTGGGACCATTTCTTAAGGGGTTACTTAACCCGAAATCCTCGGAATTTGGTTTTTGTGTTATCATAGCACTATGTTTCGTTTCATACATGAGGGACCACGGAATTGTTTTATCGGGTACATGCATAGCACCTTTTTTTTTTTTTTTTCCCCCCTCCAAAAAAAAACCGTGTGAGGTATGTATGGAACTCCTCAAGTGACCAACCCCCACCCTCATTAAAAAGCCTGGTGCACCTGCATGCAGGCTACCGTAGCATGCGTCTGATGGGAAAGCCTCCCTATGGACATATGTACGAGTTGAGCTACGACGCATGAGAAGATTGAAGTGAGAAATCTAAAAATACTGGTAGAAAAAAAAAAACGAAAAAAGGTATTATTTTATACATAGGAACCGACGTTTCATTATTGCGCGACGAAAACGAAAACAAAAACGAGGACGGCCCCCCCCACCGTTTTGCCTGGTCAAGGTTGTACTAACGAAACCAAAATGAACCCACTCTAATTTCGAGTAAGTCTGTCCCCAAAAATGGTCTATGGAGAGGTTAACGATGGTTTGACGCCGTTTTTGTGTCTCGTGTATGACTCGCCGAATGCCTGCGCCCTCAAGGCCCTCTCTTCCCCCCCACGCCACCCCCCCCCCCCACCTTCCCCTTCCCCTCCCCCCCCTTCACTCCGCCCCCCTTGCCCCCGCTTCCCCCGCCTGCGTGGACTGACCGTACGCTCGCCTCTACCAACGCCCGTGTCTTTCTTTCTTTTTCTTTCTTTCGTTACCTTTAAAATTGCTTTCTTTTTTTCTTGATCTTTTTTTGTCTTTCTTTCTTTCGTTTTTGTTTTATTTCCGTTTTTTATTTTCATTCTGTCCCGCCGTTGATGGCTCTCTCGAACCAACCGCGTGCTGTCGAGCAGAACGGTGTACGGTTTCCACTCAACCCCGATACGGCGTTTATACCTGGCGTTTCAGCAATGGCGTCATGGCTCAACACCAGACCTCCAACCCCGCAGGCATCCGGACCAGCGCAAGCGGATGACCAAAGGTTAGTGCACAGATACCTGGTAGATACCTGGTAGATACGCTGGATAGACTACCTGGTACCTGGTATTTTTTATACCAGGCTTATTTACTTATATTAAAAAAAATTAAATAAAAAAACAACAGCTGTGAGCTGCGAGATTTCCGTCGAAGCTCATCTTGTGCTAGCTGAGTGTATACTTCGATCGCGCGTACTTACGGATTCTTATGTGCCCTATGTAGGATGTAACATCTAATAAGGTCAAAACCGGTATGTTCTTGCGTCCTTGTATAGTATCCTGGTACGAGCAGTCTAAATTATTCATGAACGCAACTATTATGTCCTAATATATAAGGGTTTTTTGTATTGTTTATTAGTAATGTAAATGGATCCTTGTAAATTTTGGGCCTAGAGGGTTGGGCTGTATTTTTTCTTGCCGTGCGAGGGTTAATTAAGGCTACGTTTGTGTGTTTCTTATGTGTTTATATTTATGAAATGCTTTTGAGTCGTAGGTTGTCTTTTTTGTGGGATTGTGTTTTGTGTGTACGTGTGTTTTTGTGGCCACGCGGTGTGGCGAACTGACTGCCCCGCACCAGATGCATCATAGGCAGCCTTGCACTCTTTATCGTTGCATGCTTTGTCAGAGGGTGTGTGTGTTTTTGTAGTCGCGCCAAGCGCAGACGGATCACTGCTGTGAAAGACGAAGAAAGCGGAAAGAGCGGTTGGAAAAGTGAGAGATTAGTTTTCTTGGGGTCGAAAACATTTTTCGACCGGGAAGGCGGGTCCTCATCTTCGTCTTCCTCCCATCCGCTGCCGCTCCTCCCTCTGCTCGGCCTCCGCTCGCCTGCCCTCCCTCCCTCGCCTCTCGCTCCCTCCCCTCCCCTCCTCCACGGTTTTCTCGTCAGTATTTGGCCGTATAATTTGGCCTTGTTTGACACCCCCCTACCACGAGAAATTAATTAACTCATTGAAAGCTGTCGTCCATAAATTGCAAGTCCGCCGAAGGCGGTTCTTAGGCAGGATGCAGCTCACCCCCAGTGCGACTCGCCCAGACCGGTCACGGCGTGGGCGGCGCGGTTGGGTGCAGGAGCAAATTGTCTGGGGGCCTGGTTGGTGGAGAGAGACGGCCAGACGCGCTCCGGGGTCCGCGCGAATGTGTGGGATGGCGAGGGGGTCTAAAAACTATCGGTCACTGGAGGGGCGGGGGGAGTGACGTGGAGGGGTGTCGGACTGTGCGGGACATCGGATATTCAGTTGAGTGTGACACACCCGCCCGCCCCCCCCCCGCCCAAGTCATACCCCCCCCGCCGATACCCCCCAAGCAAATAGTTCCAATCCTAGGAATAGCAACTTTCCATTGCTTTTAATAGCAACCAGTCATTAGCCACCTCCTCACACCCAAACGCCAGCGCCGCGCATCTTTCCACCAATACCGCCAAAGTAAACCATGCTCCCGCAACAGCCCGGGACGCGCGTCGAGCGCTCTGCACCACCAGAGATACTGACGATGCTGCCTAAAGCCAAACGGCGGAAAGCTCATCTGCTCCGCCCCTTCGGCCACACCCGCAACCGAGCGGAAACTCGCCGTGAGGTATTGGGCGCAGCTCCGCCCATGCGAGGGTGAAGCATGCATCCCTGCTAAGCAACCCCCCCCAGAGCCTCTTCTATCACGACAGATGACACGTCCAATGCCACTTAGACACAGGGCAGATGTCCACTCTCTCACCGAAGATTCGATGCCAGTTACCATCGTGAGAGGCGTTTATGAACCGCGCATGTCGGTCGGGGGGCGCTCGCGCCGATGTGTCAGCACACTCAAAAGATAAGGCACAATACTCAAGCTTACTGTCCGCTTGTCAACACTAAATAAAGGTTTCATCTATTGAGATAAACAAAAACGTGGAGGAGGCGGGAGTGGAAGTGGATGGAGACAGGGAGGAAGAGGGCAAGAGTCAGGATGCAGGAGAGTGCAGGAGAGGGGAGGGAGCGAGGGATGAAGGAGGGAGAGAAGAAAAGGAGAAGAGAAAGGGAATGAAGTCTTGATCCGCGCCGATAAACTTCCCCCAAGTCGGCGAAAAAAAATGGCTTCCGACTACCTAGTGGGCGGGAGCGAGTAAGAAGGCGCCTACACGTATGGTGTACTACACCTGCGCACTCTCTGAGACTCATCGTATCTATCATAGGATGGAGAGAGAAAGGAAGAGCGACGATAATCATGGAATTCGCCGGAAAAAACCAAAAACGATCCTTGTATTGTGGACAGTGCCAAGAGGGATGCCAGCGTCTGGCGGTAAATATAGTAGCGCTGTCCTCAGGGTCTAAATTTAGAAAGTTGAATGGTGCCTATATATTTTTCGCCAGAAGTCGTACCAAATACCTATATACTGGTACTCGGCTCTACGTAATGAGATGTTTGTAGCTGCTACGATACGTTAAATGCCGCTATGTATGCCAATGGTGATGATTGTACTCGGCGGGCAGCGTGTGTAGTATTAGTAAAGTATGATAAGGCGAACAGGCTCCAGTTTGGTTTTTTTTTTTTTTGGGGGGGGGGATTGGTCCTGTTGTTGAGTTTTGAGTCTGTTCTATGAGCGAGCTGTTTGTTCTGTATGTATGTCCGGAGTCTTGTTGTATGAGTTCGAAGTCTGTTCTAATGGTCCTGGTCTGTTAGTTATGATATTGGACGTTATGAGTATATTCAGAGCTAGGGTAGATCTGGTATATCCGATATCTAGATGCTACTCGTAGATGTGTGTAGATCTGCTGTAGCTATGATCATAAGAGCGGGTCAGTTCTAAACCAGGGTATCTGTATCTATGGAACTGCGTGTCTAAGTACGTATGGCGTGAATCGTGAGGATGCATAATTGGTACGTAGATATGATCTATGCTACCCAGATCTAATCGTAGACCTTGTAGAATACAATATCTAATCTGGAAACATAGATCGAGTGGGCCATCTACAACAACCAATACTATAACGTACTACTGCAGTTTCGTAGTTCGTTCGGACAAATTGGTATCACGGAGGGGCCATAGTAAAATAGGAAGCAAAGTGTTGCTAAGTAAAAATAGGCAAAATAATATAGGTTTTTGTGCTTCACCGTAGTTCTATTTACTACATTAGCCCAACCGAAATAGTGGCCTCCTTATTAGCCTCTCCACCCCTATTAGATGTATATGAACTGCATGTATGTCTAGTATAAAATATGTTGGGCATTACCATTTTGATTGGGCCATGCTCTGATCTGGTATAACAGTTCAGGAAGAACGATCTCCTGCGACGAAGGGGGAGGAGGCAGCGTCGTCGGCGACGAGCAGCCTCCAGGAACTGCTGCCATTCGCCCGGCACCTCACAGCAGAGCCTCCGAAGTTAAAAGCACACGACCGGGAGCGCGAGAGATGCTCCAAAGGTACGAACGCGAGAGGGGAGGGGAGGGGGGGTTGGTACTCATGTCGTGCAGCGGCCGTAGGTCCATAATGACCATAGACACTCGCATCCCTACAAGCCGGGACGGAACGCCGTTGGGTTTTCACCAACTAGCGCGGGGGGGGTACTATCAATTTTCATGGCATGGCCGTAAGTCGTATGACCATAGACCCTCTGCATCCCTAACAAATGCCGGAGCGGAGCATGTCGGGTTGTTCAACCGACCAGGCAGACATTGCTGCACCAAGCGCGAAAACGCCGGTGAGGTGTGGGCGAGTGCATGACAGCGTGAGCTGCCCATCTACTGAGAACGCGCTTGTGAGGCAGATTTGCATATGGACGAGCAGCATTCAATGAGTTAATCTGGATGTTTTTTTTTTTTTTGGGGGGGGGGCGGGGGGGTGATGGCGAGAGCTGGGGTTTTGGAGGTTGGGGGGGGGGTGGTGTGTGGAGAGGTTCGGAGTCTGTCTTTTTCTGGATAGTGGATGGAGGGTTGGTAGTTTTATGTAAGTAGTAAGTGGTAGTAGTCCCTCTATAGGCCGGTTGATAGTGCCGCTGCCCGCTACCGGCAGGTAATAGTTGCCTGTGGTGATGCGCTTGACACTTTTAGATGGGATTAACCAGTGGCGGCAGTGTGCGGAGTAATAATAAAGTGCCGGTTGGCCGCTATATATATGGGTTGCCGGTATTGTTGATAGGGCTCATACCGGCCGCTATAAGAGGGACCAACTGCTGTGTGATAAGTTCGAAGCTACACAGGCTGACGTTTTGGAAAAAATGTACATTTCGTGACCCGAAAAATAAGCTACGCCTGATGTTTATATCAGAGTCCAAACGAGTACTATATACGGTAATGTTTTATCAGAGTACAAACGGGGACTATTTTTCCGACCACAGTGGTTTTCTTAATAGTTTAGGTCGATGTTTCGATGTTGATGTTGATGCTTTTGATGTTTTTGATGTTGATGTTGATCACACGCGCGGCCTTTTCGGGCGGGAACGACGAGGGAGAATCAATCTTGGGAAGAAGTCTACCTTGCGTTGTGGTGCTCTGGCACCCTCATCTTTGTTCGTGAAATTTGATAGCTACCGCCTATATTGTCATTGTCGCCCCCCCCCCCTTCCCCGCTATAAATATATGATTATATTTATATCGGTTGGGTTGGCGACATAACACGGAATGAGCACATATTGACACGACGCTGATAATATCAAAAACACGTAACACACCAACTTCTAGGCTTATGATATTGGTTGCGCGCAGTGCGAGTGATCGCGCTAGAACACCGTGGGAAACCAAACACAGCCAGGTGTGACAAGTTTTATATTATATTGATTATACTTATTTTTATATTTAGGCGGATCACACGGCAAAACAGCTTGGCAGGCTTCCAGAGCCATTATAGTAGATCAAATTACTTGTGAACGGGGTTGAGAAAGAAAACCTAACTAGATATCACGGTTCACAAGGTTATTAACACCATGCGCGAACATGCGCTAGGTAATACAAGCACGTATACGTAAGTTTCATAGGTGAAGTACAAAGGACCAAATTTGCAATGCACGTTATCACAGCCGAAATAAATGGAAAGCCTATGATTAAAACATATTAAGGGGCCTAGATAAATAATTGGACACCAATTGGCAAAGTCATCGCGGAATGTGGTCCACAGTAACCGAGAATCATGGGTTAAACAAATCTATCAATCAAGGTGGAAAGAGGCTAGACATATACCGTTGTCCATAGACTTTATGCAGATTATAGATTCCCGACCTACAGTAAAGGGCGAGTTCTTAACAGCTAGAGATAGCAGGCATCACCCCATCCGATTATGCGAACTCGGTCCACAAACATGACCGCCTCAAGGGTATGCGTTTCGCGGGAGCGAATGGTGGGATTCAGCAATGCAGCAATGCCTGCCTGTGTATAGAAAGAACCGAATGACGCGCTCCGTCGTCCCCCGGGGGACATTATGTCAAGGGTACCTGCGGGGAAGGTCCCTATGTCATTCATGACTAACGAAGCGCCCTGTGCATTGGTCTAACATGAGTACACCTCCTTTCTCTCCTGAACTTCTCAACGGGTTTTCTGCCTGTACAGCCCTTGTAGATTGGGTGGGTGTAATAGTAAGGTTGAGGCAACAGACGACTGCTACTGGAAGATCATACGACCACTCGCATCGCCGTAGAGCTAGACGACAGGGTGGCCGTTTTAGTTGGTTTATTTTTATATGGTATTCAATGGTTTTTTCCTTTATGGCCGCGGTCACCACAAATTACTGTCCGTCGAAGTATGACACGGATGTTATGCCTTGGCCGGCCAGCCTGAGAGAACTTCTGGGTTTTCCATGCTCTCCGCCGCCTCGTCCAGCGGATTCTGAGGATAGGGGGAGGATCCGGATGGTGTGCGGTCAGTCAGACTGGGCTGTAGTGAGTGTCACCAAGGAAATAACGACGAGTAATCGGGGTTGGGACTGCGGATACCACGTTACGTCTGCGCGCGCAGCCCTCGCGCGAAGGCAGCTTGACGTTCGAGTGATATATATTACGGACGACGACATTCTGCAACTTGCTACTCCCGGAGAGGTGGACACAGGAAGCGGCAGAGAAAAATTAAATTAACTACCATTTGAAGCTGATAAACGTCACATAATGCACAGTCCGCCTTAAAGAGAGACGAGTTCTTAGCGAGGATGCAAACTACACCCAATAACATGCGACTCGAGACCGGAGGATACCTACAACGCGGAAGTTTCGCAAGCTTGTGCAAGCAATGTCCTGCCTGAAAGTAGAGGTGAAGAAACACACGACGACTCGCGAATCAACCGAGACAATTGAAGAAAGGGCGATGCGAGGGATCTATGGTCAAATGACTACGGAGTCCGTGCACAAACATGAGATACACCCCGGCCCCCCCGCCCCGCGCCGCACTATATGGCCTGCTCCTGTCCTTGACGAAAGGTTGGAAACAACAAGTATGCGTACATGCTACTGTTTACACGTCTACAGCTACTACTACTACTGCTACGTACTAACTACTACTAATTACTACTACTACTACTACTACTACTACAACTACTAAACTAACTACTAGCTACTACATACTACTAACTACTACTACTGAACTACTACACAAGCTAAAGGGAGTCGAAGAATGAACATACATAAGCGTAAACGAATGGAACGGGGATCGTTGTACTAGGCTAGGGCAGAGCTAACAGCGTCAACGTCCAAGCACTCCAAAACTAAACCTGTGACCTGACGAGCGGGAAACGACAGCGGAGAGCGAGCGGTGGGAGTAATAGAGCGACGACTGGAAGTACATGGACTGACTACTGACTGACGTGACGGACGGACGGACAACTAACGCACGTAAGCACTCCACTACCTACTACGAGCTACTGACTGACTACTACTACTACTGCTGCACACTACTACTGACTACTACTAGCTGAACTACTACTACTACTACTACTACTACTACTACGACAACAGACAACTACTACTACTACACTACCCAACTACCACTACCAAACTCACCACTACCACGTAACCACTACCACTACCACTGCACCGACACTAGCCACTACCGCCAAATAACCTGCACTAACGAACAAAACAACAACACAACGCGTGCCGGTGCCTGCAGTCTCTCGTGCCTTGCTAACGAGACAGAGAGCAGCCTCATCAGGGCGACCGAACAACTCCCAGCTAACAGTTCGAGTTAACACGCACCTGTCCATGGCAGGGGGGGCGATGGGAGGTGCTGGCCGCCGACATGTCGAGCACGTGCGGTATTGGAGGTTGGGCGGACGATTCACAATGGGGGGCCGTCCGTTGGGCACTATCATGGTACGCGAGGTATGCGATACGCGACCATGCAGGCTTGTAAACCGCCCTGTCCGAAAGTGTAATGGCCATCTTATGTGGATACCAGAGTCCACCTTCCCCTAGAATAGTAACCGCTTCATACACACTACACGTCCGTGAGGATTGACGATAGACGTCCAACCTCACCCTCTTGTGTTGTTCCTGTGTTCTCTCTAACTCAAGAACCGCACACACTTTATGGGAGAACAACACGTGACAGGCGCTCGCGCCACATTCAAGTTGGCGATGGGTCGGGTTGGCAGGTCTATTCGATAATTCGTTGGTAGTTGATTACTCGTTATAGTTAGACCACGGAGGAAATCATTTAAATTGGACCAACATAATTGTGGAGCAACAGGGTAAATAGGGTAGGAGGTTTGGAGGTGTCGACCGTCACGGTCCCTTTTTTACTACATTAGCCAGCTCAGTAAATGTTATGTGTGTCGCGAGGTGTGCTTTTACTGCGGACATGTCAGTTAATAGAGTAGGGAGATTTGCCGAATGAGGGTACGTTGGTATTCCGGGTATTCCGTGTAACTTACTAGTCATCCGGATACCAATACGTGTACCTTTTTTCAAACTGTGTCCCGTATCTATCTTCTCAGTTCATAGTCGGTAGAATTAGTGTCTGGTTAAGGAATGGAATTTTTTATCATCAGCTTGTCTGCTTTCTTCATTCGTGGGTAATGGTTGTGTCTGTTGTCTGGTTGTTCGCATTCGTTCTGCTTGCGGCCATATATAGTGGAGGGCTTTTCCGTTAACATAGGACGCAGCTATCTGTGAGAGGTGATGTCGCGGATTGGCACAGTGTCTTTTTTAAAATTGAAGGTGGTGTTGGTTCGAGTAGTCAGAAGGAGTATATTATATTACCATCGACTGAAGTGTGTACGACCAGTCGTTCAGATTCGTTTTGTCTTTTGTTTGGGAGAGCAGAATATTGAATATGAATCTACATCGATAAGCACCGTAATAAATGGTCAATGGCCGCCTGAGGCATGCCGGAACCGGAGATAGGTCAAATGCCAACGCGCCCGAGTAGGAGTTGAACCTTTTTACCCGCCGTGATATGTACAGTAGGGCCTTTGTCGGGGTTATTGAGTGGGTAGTGCTTTACTCCCATCCCAATAATATGCACGCGTATCGCACCACGCAACCGCCCCCAGATTTGACCCTCGTACAATTGGAATGCAATGCAATGATTAAACAAAATATAATTAGGCAAAAGCAAAATATCGAGATGTACGCCTGCCCCCCGCCCGCCCGTCTCAATCACTGAAGGACACCCTGCCCGCCCTCTGATATTATTAGAGAATGCGCGTCTCTCGAAGAAATATATTTGTGTGAACTTATCGGTCGAGATTTGTATAAACTTAGAGGAAAAGATGTCCATCCTCACATTGGAGACGCCAGGAGATGATTAACTGGCGTGGAGTATAATTATTATATGCGTTGTTCGCGAGAGAGTGAGTTGCTGCACGTGCGGTTGTTTAGTGGTACGAGAGGTCAATGACGAGCTCGCTCCCCCTGTTTTTGATTTGCCGGGGAATTTTATTGAGCGTTTATGTTTGAGTTGTCCGAGTAGTTATAGTCTTAGCGTGTTGAGGTTGGCGTTGTGTGTGAATGTGTTGATGTCCAGTTTAGTTCTTGGTGAATTGTTTCTGTTTTGAGTACGTCTGCTGTATACTACCAGAGATCCTCGGTACGGGTATAACAAGGGACGGGTCCCCGTTCCGGCCTCGCTTAACCTTCTCCCTTCTTTTTCCTCTTTCCTCTTCCTCTTCTGCTACCCCTTATTGCCTCTGATTGCTTCCTTTTTGCCCCTTCGTAAACATCTCGTGGTCGCTACTCTCTCGCGCTTCTCGGTTTTACCCCTCAGGTGCTGCGAGTCGTCCGAAAACTGCGAGCTTATCAGACCTTTGCCTGGAAGGCGTGAAGATTGGCTGTGCCATCGGGGGGGACTGAGATGTGACCGGTTAGAAACAAAAACACCAGAAAACTACGTTAATTTAATTACTTAAGAGCTGTGCGTCAAAATCAAACAAAAAAAACGAAACGAACGGAGTTTTTTGCTCATTTTCACGGGCCGCTACCGCTGTTGACGGTAATTCAAGCTATTCACGGGTAACACTTGGGCCAACATGTATATAAACGCAGGACCAAATATAGTTCTGCGTGAAAAAAATCTGGAATGCTATAAGGTTTTTATGGGCCGTGACGGGTCCTGACTACATAGTCCTCCGAAAAACTCTAGCGAGTTTTCTCCGCAGACTAGGGGGATATTACACGACAAACCCTGGCACCAGCAGCCAGCAGCAGCATCAACATACAAACACATAAATGCTGGAAGCCACCTTGCCACAGGGGATAGCATTTACAAGGCATATCTATACGCTCGAGCGAACAAGCGCTGAACGAAGAGAAGTTGTGATAAAAGGCGAAGAGAAAAATAAGGCCGGCACAGCTCACTGCCTTCGCGTCAACCCGCCTGTTGTTGTTGTTGTTTTTTTTTCCCTTCTTCTCGACGTGTTGTTTACGTTTTTTTTTTTTGTGGTGCCAATTTCCCCTTCTTCTTTTTTCCCCTTCCTTTTTTTGTGCGGAAATGTTTCACCGTTTTTTTTTTCGCTATCGTACATTTCATACGTGCGTCTACGGTACACACTGTAACCTATATATTTACCTTTATTTTTACGCAACAAGCTAATTTGATCCTTATTTACTATGGTCGCCTCGTAATAATTACTGTAATTGTCTTTTTTTTTTTTTTTGCTTGGGGCTGGATTTTTTTCGTTCGTTTTTTTGTTGTTGCCACCACGTATGCCTCGTATAATACGTCTACGTACCAGTAGTAATTAGTGTCTTTGGCGCAATTTTTGTTCTTTATTTGAATCCCCACACCTTCCCCCACAGGTGTGCTCGACGAGACGCTTGTTGAGAACCGGCGCTGGTTAGGTTCACGTCTGCGGACTGTTTCCCGCCAGATGGAAACAAGAACGTCCCGATGCGCTCAAATGTCCTCCTCTCCCTCGCCCTCACCGACGGAACCTGCTGCTGGACGGAGAGCTTGGGCTGGTCTGCGACGCTGCATCTCCCAAACTCGCCAGCCGTGTGTAGGGAATTTTTACTTCGCTCGATATGTAGAGCTCGCCAGGTGTGAGCAATTGAATTTGGTCCTACTGTCCTTCCTCCCTAACCCCCCCCCCCCCCCCCCCTCCTCCATTGTTCGGCATGCTACGAACATTTGATTGGTGCTACCCCCCCCCCGCGCCCTCTCGATAAGGGATGGCGTTGGTCAATTGTCAAATTACTCTTATAGGCAGTGCAGAATAACAATGATGAGTAACCCCTTTATGTATGGCAATGTCCGCGCTGGTTGGTGAAACGCCAACGTGCCTCCGTCCCCGGCATTGGCAGGATGCGAGGGTTATGGTCATAACGACTATCATACGGCCCATGTGCACGACATGAGTACCCCCAGACCCACCCCTCGAAAGGGATGCGTGGTCAATGGTCTAATGACCAAGGCATACAACAAATGAGTACGGCCCCCGCCCCCCCCCCCGCCCCCAGAGCGCGCGCTCTGGCGAAGGGGGGGGGGGGTGCTCATGTTCGTAGGCGAGGGGAGGGTTTTTCGCGTCAATAGCAGTCGCTGAGTCGTTTTTTTTGTAGGCTTCCTGGCAAGCGCAAGGGTGTTGCTGCTTCGTGCCGCGCCGTAGAGCCAACACGTAGTAAAGTTTCGCGAGTCGGTTTTGTTTT
>MEHQ01002668.1:543185-601946 GCA_008828725.1 Saccharina japonica
GGGGGCGGGAGTTGGGGTTGGGGCGGGGCAGAAGGAAGGAGGAGGAGGAGGAGGGGGAGGAGAAGGGAGAGGAAGAGGAAATGGGAGGGGAGAAAGAGGAGAAGATGGAGGAGGAGGAGAAGGAGAAGGAGAAGGAGGAGGAGGAGGGGGGGAGGGGGGGGCTGTGCTTGTTGTCCCCCATGCTACTAGTCTCACTCCTCCTCGTCCTCCTCGCCCTTCAAACAAGGGTTACGTGTCGTCGCCCATGGTCGCGGGGAAGGGTAGCCAGGGCGGGTGGGTTTCGCCTCCTTCGACGGCGTCCCCACCGGCGGAAAAGACCGGGGGGCGAAGGTTTTCCAACCGCGGAAGCGCGACGGCGGCGGCGGCGGCGGCGGGAGGAGAGGTCGGACCCGCGGATCGAGCCCGTCTGGCCCTGCGGCTCTGGTGGCCGCTGCTGGCGGGGCTGGCCGGAGGGGCGAGGGACCCGAGGCTGGACTGTCGCGCGGCAGCCCTGTCGACACTTCAGGACGTGCTTAAGGTGTGAACACGTTTGCTCCCTCCTTGCCCCCTTTGCCTCCTCCCCCCACGCCAGAAGTTTAATCAATTCGTTGGAGGCTGTCGTCCATATGCAAGTCCTCCTCCCAGGCGGTTCTTAGTAGGATGCAGCTCACCCTGCATGCGATTCCCCCAACAAACACGTCACGGCGCTTCGCGCTTGGTGCTAGCAATGTCTGCCTGGTCGGTGAAAACCCGACATGCTCCGTCCCGCCATTGTAGGGATGCGAGGGTCTATGGTCATACGACTACGGC
The DNA here is from genome assembly GCA_008828725.1 of Saccharina japonica. Lineage (NCBI taxonomy): Eukaryota > Phaeophyceae > Laminariales > Laminariaceae > Saccharina > Saccharina japonica. The sequence continues at coordinate 543,975 of MEHQ01002668.1, forward strand.
CATGCATGAAAATGAAGTGCCCCCCCCCCCCCCTCTAAGAATGGGAGCATGGTGCGGTGACGGCGGTATACAGAATACTTTTGACTTTTTTGTTTTCGGCGCGTTTTTTTTTTGTTTTCGTGGGGGAATTTGTCGAGAGGACGTGTTCGAAAAGACTATATACGAGTGTACCTATAATATATACAAGGTTCCCCTCCGGGACGTGCCTAGGGGAGTGGCGCAAGGACAAATCGAGAATCTACTACTAATACAACATGCGATATTGTATCATACGCATGTAATATTGTATACTGGTATTACATAAATACGACGTTATGAAATATCTGCGTATTACTGATGTACAAATATCATTTAAAAAACTGCACCTGCATTTTTGGGGATAAAACATACTCGGAAATATGATGGAACCATTACTACTATTGACTCGATCGTTCTCAGAGATTTTTGTTAATGACCTCGCCAAACATTTTATCATTCGTATTTGTAAATAGTTTATTGTTGTGGCGCTCAAGGTATGGAAGGTCTATGACACACAGCACACACCGCACACGCACGCACACGTGACACATGGGACAACAGCAGTGCACGTACAGCAGTAGTGGTGGATAGTATGCTGCAAAAAGTAGAAAAGGAATGCATCGAACGAAGGGGCTGAAACTCTGCAACCACACCTGCCTACTACGTAAGAAATCCAAACCCCTTGTTGTGTTTGCAGTTTGGTCTTTATATGTGGGGTCTGGTTATCGTGTGCCCGCACCCGAATATAAATTACGTAATTAAAACCATTTGGTAACGAATAAAAATTGGAAATGGATCACAGTAAATTATTTTTTGTTTTGCCCAATTGCCCCCCACACTGAAAAAAATAATTAAACATGCAAAAAAGGATTTGCCCAAATACGCGTACAACAGTATTATATGTCGGGCTTGCGCCATATGACGACAGGCCGACAATACACCATGCAAGCACAGGCAGGCAGCAGCCAGCAGCGCAAAAGAAGAAGAGTGTGGTGGCGATGCTATGACGGATGCAAGCGCGCGATGCAACGCAACACTAATATAGCCATCAGCAGTAAACGGCGACGCCGCCACACGTACTGTCTGGCTGCTTGTGGTCTAGCGGGGGCTGTGACCTCGTTTGTGTTGTCTGCATATATCGTACTATGTCATTAGAGATTCTGAAGTGAGCTCAGGAAAGGAAACACAAAAAAAGATATGTAACGTGACGAACAGTGAGGTGCGTACATTAATTTGATCAAGAGACATTACATTTCAGGCCAAAGTGAGAGTGGGTTACAGGCACACATATAGCACAACAGAAAGTAATGGTGGAATTACGGGAGCGGCACGCTGCTGACCGATAAACAGCTAGCCACAGCAATACTGCGCAGTGGGTGTATCAGCCCAGGGGTGGGCGCGGCGGGAGGGGGGGCCGGGAAGGGGGCGGGTTTCGGTGGGGGGACAGGAGCAGGGTGGAGGTGGCCGGGAGTCTCGGGGGGGCAAAAGAACGGTGTTAACCATGCTGCTGGTGCTTATCAGAGTAGTAAACGTTGGCTCTCTTGCGCAGTTCGTGTTTCTACTTGTCTGTGGTATACCGGATTAATGTCTGGCGCGTCTGCTGTGTGTGGCGCAGACAGCTGCGACATGTGAAATCAGGGCAAAACGGGACATCACGTATTATTTACTGGCACTTCTACGTACAAAAAAAAGCAAAACGCAGAGACACCAGGCGAATCGCTTATCCACTCCCGCGGGAAAAAAAACTTCGAGCGCCCGCCACGCGAGCCACAGAGCTCGGATCGAGCCCAAACCTCGACCAATGTGTCCGGCCGGGCCTCCCGTGTCGGGGTACTTAGCGTTTTGCCGAAAAGCGCTCGCGCGGAGAGAAAAGTTGCGAAAAGTGCGAAAATTTCACAAACATAACTATACATATGCGTTGCTTCGTCTGTTTTCTGACCCAAGCAAGCAGGCAGTACATATGTATAGATAGATCGGTGGGAGCGGGAGCAGGGGCAAGTTGAAGCCTCACCAAACCGCACAGCTGGAGTTGCTAGCAGTGGATTCGGGACCCGTTTCTAGACTAGCGTCAACGCGGAGAAGAAGAGAGCGGTTAACAGTTTTTTTTCCCTTCGAGTGACCCCTTCTGCTGTCTGACACTTTCATGTGGCTAAGCCTACCAGAGTAACGCTTTTGGCGGTTTTTCAGAATGGTGCGTGGGAAGTCGTAGCAGGCTGGCGACTCAATCCCAAACTAATGCCATCATCAATAGTCCCCCCACCTCCCCCGCTCCCCACCCCCCACCCCCGCCGCCCATCTCATTCAACTGATCCGACCCCTTCGTATTCGTGTATTCGTGTGTGCGTGCGTGCGTGCGTGCGTGTGTTTGTTTCGCTTTTTTCTTCCTTTTCGCTTTCGATTTGCTTTTTTTCTTTTCTTTTTCGCGTTCGATTTTTCCCCTCCAGGACTTCGGGTCTGCCCCGGAGTTTTCCGTCCGGGTGTGGCCTTTCGTCTTGACGCGCGTTCTTCTCCCGGCATCGCGACATGCAGCAAGGCCCCTGCCGCCGCCGCCACCGCCGCCGTCATCCGCGCCAATGGCGGCGGCGGCGGTACCGGTAGGTCATCACCCTTCTGTTGCATCCACCCCGCCTCGACCGACATCCGCGAACGGCCGTGCCTCGGGGTCGTCAGCAGCGACCGCGTCACCGCTGAGCTCGAAGAGCGCGGGGGGCGGGGGAGGCTCGCACCGTCCAAGCTCGGCAAGCTCTGCTCCTGGTGGTGGTGGTGGTGGTGGTGGCGGTGGTATCGCTGCTGCGGCGGCTGCTGCTGCTGCTGCTGCTGCGGCCGCCGCCGGGTGGCCTTCGTCGGCGGCAACGCTCTGCCCGGCCAGCCGCGGCGTGCTCCCGCTGGACGTCGGCTCCTGGGTCCACACCACGGCGCCGCAGCTGTTCCGCGCGGCTGTAACTGTCATCACTCGCAACGCCGAAACCGCGGCGCCCCTGGGAGTTCCAACCCTGATGGCGTTTTTCGAGCCCCACATTTGCTGCCGACACCAGAGTGGCCGCCAACCGGGCACCGCTGCCCCCGCGGCGCCGCCGCGGCGAACGGCGCCGGCTGGGACAGAAAATAGAGAAGTCGAGGTCGAGGGTAAGGGTAAGGTCAAGGGGTTTCCTTTGGCGAAGGCGGCGGTGGCCGGGGGGGGTGATGAGGGGGAGGGGAGAGACGGTGGCGAGCTCGCGGAGCAGGAGGGGTGGGGGGCGGAGGTGGACGCGGCGGCGGCGGCCGGGGCGGCGGTAGCGGAGGAGGCGGGAGTGTCCGGGGATGCTTTGGTGTCGCGCATGGCGCTGGAGTCGGTGGGGCTGCTGGTGGAGGGGCTGGTGGGGCAGCAGGTGATTGTTTTCTTCGGTGGTGCTATTGTTTTAGAGGAACTGTCGGGAAGGGGGGGGGGGAGGGGGGGTAAGCCATCGGTTTGTGTGTGGTTGGTGTTGGTAGTTTCGATGCTGTATGCGGTGGTGGGGTGTGGGGAGGGAACGAAGAGGGTGGGCAATCTTGAGATACGAGTTTAGGTGGAGTTGGTGGGCTCGAAGAGGGGTGTTGGATGCTCGACGACGCTAACTAACGCATATCACACTTTTGTTGGTGATCTAGCGCACCCCTTTTTTTTATGAAGTTGTTTAAAACCACGCTTTGATATAAGCTGCACTTTTGCAGGGCAGGCTTGTGATACTTTCTTGCGAAAGAGGTAGCATACTCGTATATACAGCTCCGCTTCTTCACAGAACTTCGTGGTGGCATGCGCCACCTTCCACGACGCCGTCCTCCACCAAAGAAAACCCCGACCTCACGACCCCCGGCCGATCAGCGAACGAACGGAAGTATATTCTTAACCACGTTGCTGCTAAGGTCATTGCCTCTCGTGTCACTGCTCCCCTCCCCCCTCCAAGCGCGGTTTGGGCCCTTCCGGCGCGCGGAACTCTTCCAACACTGCATGCTTGGAAAATTCCCGGAAAATTCCGTCGCGGCGAATACTAACATGGTTGTCCGTGTCCGTCCATCCCGTACCTCCCCCGTCTTGGTGATCAGGTTTCTGTACAGGTGTTAGGTGGTCTGTGCGACAGGCTTGTGCAGATGCTCCACTGCTGTCTTCCCGAGTCCTTTGGCCCGGCTGGCCGATTACTTCGAGCCGTCCCCACGACCGACCCCTTCGCGGTCTCCCCGGCAAACCTTACGGCTGGAGCGTCCCACCCCTCGCGAGGTCTAGGCGGCTTGTTTCCTCGTGTACAAGATGGTGGTGGTGGTAGTGGTAGTGGCGGCGGTGGTGTTAGCAGTGGTGATGGTGGTAGCGGTGGTGGTGGTGGTGGTGGTGGTGGTGGTGATGATGAGGGTGACCCTAAACTTGACGAGTTGGACGAGCGGAGAGGTGGCCCCGTCACGGGTGACGCCGGCGGCGGCCGCACTTGCGTCGGGGACGGTAGCAGCGGAGATGGGGGCAAGACTACCGCGGGAGCGAATGATTGCAAGAAGACCGGCGGGGTGGAGACCAGGAACCACGACAGCACTGACGGTGGTGATGATGCTGGTACGATGAGGTCTGCAACAGCGCGAGGGGGAGGAGACGACGGAGATGACGCGGGGGGCCCGGTTACAGCAGCCGCGGTGGTTAGTTCGGACGACCGCAAAGTGCTCAACTCAACGGAAGCGGCGGCAGCGGCGCCAGGGGCGCCAGCGGCAGCGGCACCAGCGGTGGTGGAGGGTTCCCCTCGCGGCGGTGAGGGGTCGCCCGGACACGCACGGCCAGCGGTAGACCCCCTGGAGCTCCGGCCGCAACCGGCGCCAGCGGAACGCTTATCGCTCAGGAAGAGTCTGATGCAGGACGACGGCGAGTTTGACGGCGAACGCGTGACGGCTGTGCTCGGGGCGGCGCTGCGCCTTCAGCGGCTCTTGTTCGGGCTGGCGAGGCTGCACCTCGGACAGCTGGGGGAGGGGCACACCCGGGCGGTGATGGGCGGGCTATCGTCAGGGGTGCGGCATGCGAGGACCTTCCAGGCCCAGCACGGCCTGAGGGCATCCCTGCTGTCCTCCGGGTACGTTTGTTTTCGAGCTTTGTGGTTTTTGGCTCACGATCGTCGTTCGGGTTTCGAGCGGGTGGAGGCATCAAGGCCCCCCGTCGCATTTTGTTTTCGGGCTGTCTCTAGTTGTAAAATATATATATCAACCCAGGGGAGGGGGCTATATACCTTGTCATGTTGTTTACCTTATGTTGCTTTTTTGCCTACCAGTCGACTGTTTTCTGCCTGCCCTAGAATATTATTCCACCCCGTACTCTTTTTTATGTCCCCTAACCTGTTTCTTTCTCTGCCCCTTCCCCCCGCCGCCGCCGCCGCCGCCGCCGGATGGGTGCCATCCCGTAACTACCGGGACAGCCTGCTCGTGCCGAGATCGGGCCCAGGTTCGCAAGAGCTTCCACACCTCCTCGACCAGGAGAGCGAAGGTCTCTGCTACATCTTCGCCATCTCGTTCCGTCTGCTGGGAGTGCTGTGGCCGCGCCACCCTTCCTTCGGCAGTAGCGGCGGTAGCGGGACGCTCGAAGGTGGGTATGGGCAAGCCGCGAGCAAGGCCTCCTCCTCCTGTCCCTCCTCGTTCTCGCTCTGGCCGGAGCGTGGGGCGTTCGAGCTGGAGACAGCGGCGCCGCAGGCGTCCCTCCACGGCGTTGTGGGCGGACAGCACCATCGACAGGGTAGCCGACATTATCAGCAACAGCAGCCGCAGCAGCGGCGGCGTTTGCCTCCTCGACCGGGATCAGCCACGAGCGGTAGCGGCGGCGGCGGCGGGGGGGTGGGTGGGGGAAGGTCGGGCCGAAATGGCGGAGGAATTGGGGGTAGCATTCCCGGCGGCCCGGTGCTAGTCGTGGATGATCTGTTGGAGTGGGGCGGCGAGGGAGATGAAGGTCCGGCGGGGGTCGGGGGGGAGGGCGCAAGCGTTGTGGGTGAGGGAGGGGCGTCTCGTCGTGATCACGGCCGGCGGTCGCCGTGCGCGGCGGAGTGGGATGGAGCGACGCTCGGGCGGGAGTTCCTGAGGAGCGAGGGGACAGCTTTGCTCAGGCGTTATTTCGTGGCGGACGGGGAGGTCCAGAGGGGGAGGTGAGGGAGAGAGACCGTGGGAATTCGGGGTGATAAGAGACAAGGACGTGGAAGCGAGAGAAGGAAAGATAGGGAGGGAGAGAAATACTGAGACAGAAACATACAGAGAAGGGTAGAGATAGAGTAAGCGAGGCACAGGCTGAGACAAAATAACGGAGAGAGAAGGCGGGGGATGGAAAGGGATCGAGGTAGAGGGGGACGGAGACGGTGTTTTTTCCCATATTTTTTGTTGTGCCATCACTTTTACTTTCCAGTTCTCTTGGCAAGCCGTGTGCACAGGTGTCTTCCCTTCTCCCCCCGGGTACTTGCCTTTTCCCCCCCCCCTTTTTTCGCAGAGAGTTTTCATTCACCATAGTTAGCACTGCTCGTCGATTATCATCGAAGTTTGCCAACTCACGCCGCTCTCGCGCTTTCCGCGATGATAAAAAAGGCTCACCAAAGTACTGGACATGTAGCTCCGCGGTTGGCTGTTTGTACCGTTTGATGGTGATGCTGCTGTCTGTTGTGTCGAGGTCGAAGTGGACGTTCAAGGGCTGTGCATCCTCATGCACAGTACAGCATGCGTGCGAAATCGGGGTTGCGGCCGTTTGTCTGTATATAGCGCGCGCGAGTCCAGTTTCGCTACTCGTTCGATGGGTCGGGCTCCGCTTGCACCGCTTGCACCGCTTACTCCTGGCCTCCTCCCGGCCCTAAAACGCGCAGAACCCCGAGCAAGAGATGTGGGCGAGCTGATATACCCACCAACCCTTTCCCCTCCGCCCAACCCCCACGCTCTCCCCCCCTTTGCACGCACGCACGCGCGCGTTTTCAGCTTTGAGGACGCCATGTGGGACTCGGACGAAGAACCTTCGTTCTCCCCTTCCCACGTTTTCTCGCCCACCCACCGCTCCCAGCCGCCGCCGCCGCCGCCGCCCCCCGACGACGCACCGTCTCCGTCCGGAGCGTCAAGATTTAGACGCCAGGCTTCCGAGGGCTCTTTCACGCACGCCGCGCAGCACTCCCCCCTCGCGGCCGGGGGTAGCGGCCGATCGCAACGATCCCTGCAGCCACCGCCCACCATGGTGCTCGAGCGGGGTGCTAGCACGCCGACTGGTGCGGCTCGTGGGGGAGCTACCGCTAGGTCTGATCGCCGGCGCGAGGCGCTAGGCTTGGCCGCTAGCCAAGAGACCGAGATCAGGCACCTTACCCCGGCGGTGCTGCTGCTGCTGCGAGGCCTCCTGCTGCTGAAACCCTCGGAGGCGTTCGCCCGGGAGGCGTGCTGGGTGTACCCCTGTCTGGTGGACCTGGTCGTGGTGAGGAGCTTGGAGGTGCGCGCGGCAGTGCGGGAGCTCTTGTCGACGAAGATGGTGCCGCTGTTGACCTTTGCGCCGGACGAGCAGGGGGTGTAACCCTGTCTGGTGGACCTGGTCGTGGTGAGGAGCTTGGAGGTGCGCGCGGCAGTGCGGGAGCTCTTGTCGACGAAGATGGTGCCGCTGTTGACCTTTGCGCCGGACGAGCAGGGGGTTCTATGGCGGGGGTAAGGGTGGTGGTTGTAGTGGTGGTGGCGATGGCGGCGGCGGTGGTGGTGGTGGTGGATGGTTGTGAACGAGGCGGAGAGCTTGGTTTTGGTTCCCCGCTCCCCCGCTCCCACACCCTCGCACGGGCTACAGCTCGTACAGCCATCTTGTGCTCGCGGGGGTGCAAAGAGGAGCTATGGCACCCCCTAAATTGAAAAATGTTTCCGAGTAGCTAGGAAGCTGTTTTCGCGCGGTTGCAAGCAGTGAAAGAGGCAGTATTGTCCTCTTTGCTGCTCCTGTGGACTGCTAGTCCTCCGATGGCGGAGGGTGTAAATTAGTGCCCCAACACCGCTTTGGAGAATCCACAGCTGCTCCCTCTCTTCGTTTTTAGTTGCGAACGCGTCCGCCGCAGTTCCAAGCTAGTTTGGGGTCAATTTTGTGTAATTATTTTTTCGGTACGAAGCCGAATGGGTTTTTTAGAGAATGTGTTTTCTTCCCCTACAGTCATTCCACCCGCTCGCACGTGTCACAAAAGGGTTAAGCAATTTTTTTTTAACGTGCTTTTTTTTTTTTTTTTCGTTTCGGGTTGTGTTGTTGGTGTCCCCCTTTCGCTTCTACCTTCCACTACGTATATACTCGTACCCCCAGCAGGTTGTTTTCCAACCTACGAACTGCTAGGACGCCGCTACGGGATTCCTTTCGCTCTTGCTCTCTGCTGTCTGGTAGACCCCCTGTGTTTTTTTTGTTTTGTTTGTACTCGAGCGTTTCCTGTTCGCCAGATTCCATTATTTATTGTATGAATAGTGGCGTGCGCGAAGTGTAGAGTACGAGAACTGATGTACATGTGTGTGTGTGCGTCGACGGAGCAAGATGTACCGACATGAAAAGCGTTCTCGCTGCGAGTACGGGAGGTTCAGAGAGAAAGGGATTTAGGTACAGTGAGTACGCTAATGTGGTGTGGAAGGCTGGGCTACGATTGAGCCGGTCTGGTGTGCGAGTGGCGCTTCCCCGTCGTGACGATAGAGCCCACGCCTTCCAGGAGCGGTGGGAAACCGATTTAGCCGGTGTTGGGGACTCGTGCGTTTTTATTGGATTCGTAGTAACCATTAGTCCCCCTAACTACTGTACTTTTCGGGCAAGATCCGTCCAGTTTTTTCGGTTCTTGGCTTTAGTAGTCCCTGAAGCCGCCCGTGGGCTGATGTGTTGATCGCGTTCATCGCACATTGGTTGGAAGCTTCGACGGGAGACGTCAACCATTTAAACTGACGATTTGGAGACAACAAGTCAATCCGCTACGTACTTGTACGCACGTATCATACATGGGGGACTCCGTCGATTTCTTTGCCGGCGGCTCTAGAGCTGGGATTTTCGACGGGCACTCGTATGAGGCATTCGTATGAGGCACTCGTATTAGACACTCGTTTGAGGCACTCGTATGAGTGCTGCTCAACGTTTTTGTTTTGTTTTGCTTGTTTGTGCGTTGCGTAGCCTGTCGTGTAACCGACTTCAAACACCCACACCAGATAAAGAGTTAAAAGGTGCCTGCAGTTTTCCGATTGACCAATTTTTTTTTGAAAGGAGATTTCTGATTGGCCAAAAAATATCTGGTCGACAGGTGACGTCATCCACGGCGGCGTCACTAAGAGAGAGAGAGAGAGATAAAAGGTGCCTTACTGCTGTAGCTACTATTGCCATGAGGGAGGGGCAGAAATATTGAAGAGAGTTTTGCCGTGCCACCTGACGAAAGCGCCGTGCATTTACTCGTAGGGCTGACATAGGCCTCGTTGCGCCAATCAATCTCGATTGATGATGACTATGTTGCAACCCCGATCGATCTCGGATCTCGTCAACTCTCAACAGGAGAGAGTTCATTGCATGGGGACAACGACTGCCACCGCAGTCTTTGATGGCTTTAATACGAATGTGTTTAGAGACAAGCATGTTGCCTTCTCGTCCTGTTTTTTTGTTGCTGCTGCTGCTCCACTGCCTTACTCACGCGCGTCCGACTGAAGGTGTCATCAAATATTGAAAAAGCACCGCAGCTATGAGATCCATTATTGGAAACTCAACTCGAAGTAAACTGATTTGCAGCACCGTGTCTCGTGACAGCTCCGCATGCATCACGGCCGTTCTGGCCATAGTATGGCCATGCCCGCAGCACTAAAGGCTGTAACCGAGCGAGAAACACCCGCTTTCAAGAAAATAAAGGTGCAGCAACATTACATTACACGTGCTAGGGAAAAAATAAAAAAGGGCATTAATGTGGGGGCAAACCAAAGAGACTCACTCGCCGATCGTGCAGTCTCAAGTTTGTCAAGTGGATCATTTTTTGCACGAGCACTACTAGCAGCCTCGTACTCCGTTATCCCTCATACACACGAGTATGCGTCAAAAATTGCAGTTGGGTCAGAGCTCTCCCTGCTTCAGTTAACCCCCCGTCGTGTTCGTGTCTCTTCTACGAACACGCCAATTGCCATGGCGAATACGCCAATTGTAGTCGGCGGAACTACAGTAATTCGTACGCCTGCGCACCGCCGTGCTGCTTGTAGTTTTGCACAAAATGTTCTACACCGTGCATTGAAACGTGTTCACGCATGTAATTACACTGGAACACGTCGTTCAACCAACAACAGCTCGGGTAAGGAGGCACGGGGGGGTGGGGGCAGCCTGCTTTCGTCAGGGGGGAGCGGGAGGGGAGGGGTTTAACACCCCCCTTCGATGGATGTGGATCCCAATTCAAGGCACCGAAAGTGTGCGTCCTGGGCAAGGCCAGCGATCGCGAGGGCACTGCGCGGGATCAAAAAGCACAACACAAGTAAGTGTTCTTCGCACAGTCATGCGGTGTCATTGATTGCAACGAAGTCTCTTCAAGAGACAACCTTCACCAATTTCTAACAAGAAGCCAGTATGCTCTGGCTCTGAAACTTCTTACGCTCTACGTACCAGTACTATTCACAGCTGAACTGCCACGTATCACTTTCGTATTGCTACTGGTAGTGCTATGTACGAACGACGTTAATTCTACCGGGAATTGGTTTGTTGCTGCTGCTTCTCTCGATGCTGAGCAGCCATCATTTCCCGGGCCAGCTCTTCGACGTCCTCCATTCTAATAAGCTTTTTCTGCGTGGGTCCGACTGGGTACTCGTCGAAGGGCGCCTCTCCGGTGAAGGACAGCTGGTAGTTCGTTTTGGTTCCCTGGTCTCCGGGCATCCTTGTGCGTCAAGCATAGCCGCATGACGGAGGGGTGAGAACGAGAGAGAGCGGGGAGCGAAAAACGAGCATTCGGGGCATGTTAGAAGACAGTAAGAACGCAAGTTGGTAAATACAGTCAGATATAATAAAACCACGCGAATATATGCCACTAAGGCTAATTCTTATGCAGTTGGATACGTGGATCGAAAAAGCCGGTTTCCGATTGGAGACACAATCGGGCTTTCTTACACAGTTGAAAAAGAGCCTTTTCGATGCCAACTGTTTCGATTGAGAAATTCAATCCACGATTCCCGTCGAAAAACTCGGGTTTTTCGACGGGATTCGTGGATTGGATTTCTCGATCGAAAAAGTTTTTGAAGCTCACCGCATCTCTCTTCACCCCTTCAAACACACGGTTACACCACCCAGCGGCAGCTTAAACACCTCTCCGATGCTGGGTTGACTGCTCTCTACTGCTGCTGCTGCTCTCTACTGCTGCTGCTGCTGCTGCTGCTGCTGCTCGCAGCGCAGCACCTTCTAGAACCCGCGAGCAGGACACGAAGCAATTTTCAACTCTCGTATCAACCGCCCCCAGGAAGAGCACAAAAAACTGCAAAATCGACCCGATTGACGATAGGGAAGGCATACAGACACACCCCGTCGAATTTACGAGCAGAGTGGATCGCAAATCGGGTTTTTCGATCCTCTCAATCCGACGGCATAATAATTAGCCTAATGTACTACTATTCCTCTCTGCGCAACACATGCGATATCACAGCAGGTGGTCGGGAGCCCCCCCCCCCCTGTGCAATGGGGACGTAAAACACTCCTTGTGGAGACATGGCATTGCACAATGCAGCAAATCCCTCAAGGTACGTATCGACAACCTCTCGATTCGATGATTCTACAGTAGTAGTAGTAATGGCAAGGTAATGGTGTGTATACATTATTCAATGCCCCCACAAGGATGTTTTTACCAGATTGTGCAGGGGAGGGGGGGGGGGGGGTCCCGGCCACCTGTGATGTGGCTGCTGGTGGATGCACTGGTTACAATACGAGGTGTAACTTTTGTTGTTGTGATACACTAACACGATTACGGGGGACCGTAGTAAATAGGGCTTACAGTGCATACTAAACTCTATATATTTACATACTTTTAGTAACAATATTTGGTCCTATTTACTCGGTTCCCCGTACGAATACAAACGATTTTAAGCATAACGACAGCCATCGACGTAAAGTCAACTACTACTGCTGGTACGTACGTAATTGCGTCGTACGTTTTTTTTTTGTGAGTTACGACCGATACGTACGTATGCGACGTATATGTATGCGTAAAATATAGATTAGGGTATCAAATGACCAACGCTTCGGCCGAGAGATGTCTTTTCAGCCTTTCAGGCTTCCAGACGACGAGCGCAAAGCTAAAAACAACCACGAAAAACATGTTGCGCAGAGACAGAGAGCTACTACAGTACGTAATAAGGAAGAGAGTACTCGTTGGTGTTCTTGTTTCATACATGCATAACAAAAAAAGTATTTTGTTTATTTTATAAAAAGGGAAGAGGTTTTCAGAGGCACGATAACGAGCAATCTCTCCGCTCGTGGCTCTTCCTGTCGTCAGCAACAGCGGCCTCACCGCTTTAGCTTGTCTTCCAGCGCCGCGGCCTGTTGCTGTTGCGTCTGAGCTCCCTCATACAACGGCCCCCAGCTCTCGCACCACGCCTTGGCCACCTCTAACTCGGACGTCACACGCTGCTCCCAGTTGCGCTGCTCACCGACCACATCGGTCTCTTCCTTCTTAGAAGCAGCAGCCGCCATTTTGGTTTGGCCGTTTTTCGTTGTGCAGGGTGGGCGTCCTCGGTTCTCGGGCGGCCCCGTGTCGATTCTCGGATCTCGATTCCCTCGGCGAAGAGCGGCGAGAATAAAATGAGAAAATACGACGACGAATGACGAACCGTAACAAAATATGAACCGCAACAAAAGACGAAACTCAATTCAATACGAAACGCAACAAAGACGGATGTTCTGTTTCCGTGTTCAATGCCTATGCTTATATGCCTATGACTATGTCTTTGTTACGAGTGATGTTGATATGATACAGCGGTGTTACGGTATTAGTTGTTTCAGTGTTTGCCACGTGTGTACGAGTACGTACATACAGTGTGCGAGGCAGAGCGTCAACCTGGATGTACCGGTACGAGATTTTTCTTTGTGAGCAAACCAACCACGCCAGCGTCGTTATCTTTGGCCCGGCCGGAGCACAGCTCCTATGTACGAGTAATGACAAGCCGGGTCGCGCGACGACGGGCGGTCAGCGCTGCCCCCCGGCTGGCCCTTGGAGACGAGCCGCAGGCTCGGCGAATAGGCAAACAGGCAGCTACGAGTACAGTGTAATCGACGAGTACACATAGCTATCCCGCCGCTTCGTGAAGCTTGCTCGAAGGCTATGGGGAATTTGCTGAAGGGTTGTGGTCATCATGTTGTCCCTGTTGAAGGAGAAGGCAACAACAATAGCCCAGGCGAGAATAAAGGCCAAGGGAGTGGGACGGGGGCGGGGGCGGCAGGGGCGGTGGTGGCGGAGAGCCCCAAGAAGCTGGAGGGCGTGCACGAGTCGCCGACGACCATCGCGGCAATTTTGTCGAACGCCCTGTACGGCATGGCCTTCCACAAACACCTTGCGCTAACGTGAGTTCGAAGCGCTAACACAGAATGTAGATCAATGAAGTATACTGCCGCTGCTGCTGCTGCTGTACTTAATCTACTGGCTGTACAAGTAGCTGCATTATATGATCCGTGTGCGTTGTTGGTCCTTGAGGAAGATCGATACGTGAACGGGCTTGTTTGCGACCAAACGCAAAAAACAACAACGGCCGTGCTGGGGTTCGCGTATTCATCGTACGACGAGTTAGCACTCGTACTCGTACGAATGATACTGCTGTACAAGTTGTACCAGGTGCATAAATATGCATTTATCTCTTGGAGAACGCGGTCAACGTGGACAAAAACATTGTGTGGAGATTTAAAGTATCACGGTACAGCAGTACGTATCATACGAGCTCCTGGAAAAACTCGACACTCGTAATTAATGTCACTGCCTACACACGCTCATACACTTCATACAGAGGAGAGTTCTGGCTCAGGTTGGACAAATTTCGAGGCAAAAAAAGAAACAAGGGGCAGAGGAACGCTACGTACGTACGCAGGGGGGGGGGGGGGGGGTCTACTTCGTCACCTCAGCTCACAGTATGCAGGGACCAAGAGGAGAGCGAACACCAGTCAAATACGACGTACTCGTACCTGGTACCAGTAGTATTTAAGGAGCTATAACTCGTACTCGTTCTGGTATCAATATAATACAAGTGTTATCACCAAGCCGTACCTACGTATACACTGCGTACAGCAGTACGTATGCTCGTACCAGGTATACGAGTATACTGCGAACTGCGTGTACGTAGTCATTCATGCCCAGGGCATGACCCAAGAGGAAGCCGAATGAGATATCGCAGCATCGAAGAAATTTCCTCTCTGGTGCGCGTCCGGTATTGCCTGGTATAACATTGGTTCGGTCCGCCCGAATACGAACGATCGGCAGGAACCGAAGTGAGAACTACGAGTTCTTCCAGGCCGTGTCGCATTTCAAGCAGGACCCTTCGTCGAACAAGCATGTCATCATGGAGGACGCGAAGAAGATCTGCAACTTGTACGTTTTTGAAACTGCGCCGCTGAGGGTTGCCCTGGGGGGCGGCATATGTGGCTCCATCAAGCAGGTTGGTGCACAACACCGTGATCACGATGTTAGAGAGGAACCATAGCCGCTAAGCTACGTACGCGAACTCTGTAGTAGCAGTAAAAGCGCGGACAGTCAACTCTGACTGCTCTATTCATATGAAACAAGCAAAGCGACAGCCGGCAACGTAAAGTGAACTCATACCTGAAGTTTTTTTTTCTTCTTTTTTTTCTGGCGGTTGGTGCCCGCAACAAAAGCACCAACAGATCTCCGGCGGGGATACGGCACTGGGCAAATTAATAGCAGTCAGCGCTGACTGGTATTAAACACCTGTAATATGTCCCTAAATATAAGGAACGTGTAAATTAAATATTAATATTAAAGCGATCCTTATATTTGGGGACAGAGTGGCGCAAAGTAGCTTCTTAGTGGTTACGGTGTATATGTCCAACACCCACGATGAGATGGTGCTGTTTTGCTTTCGTTTTCTCTTCCAAGGGCCTAGTTTTGTTGCCGTGTGTGTTCGTGCTGCTGTACTACTGTTGCAACGACGACACAACTAAACGGCGGATGGTATATATGCCCAACGTCTAACGTTCCATGCGAGCCTACAGCATGCTTATTTCCTCGATGCTGGGGCCACCAAGAACGCCCGAAGGACAACTCAAACCACCGTTGTTACAAGCGTAGCAACTCTTGCGCACTACTACTATAATCAAAGTGTGATTCCGAGGGGGGGAGGACGGGGCCCAATACCTAACCTACTTGCAGTATGCATGCAGTAGTATGCATGCGTACTGTACAGTAGTTACAGCATAAAATAACAGTCGAAGGCACAATTTGATTTTTTTAGACCGGCGGGATGCACGATAGGAGGGATACCCCCGATTTTCACTCGAACCGCGTTTAGGCCTCTCGGGCGGGTGCCTCCGAACCTCACTCAAAATTGGACTTGAAAACATTTCGTTCGGCGTAGCGTAAAAATCTCATGGCGCGGTGCATATCGCCAAACCAACAGGCATACAAGCTCAAGACTGCCAAGCAACAAAGTACTTTTATAAGGATTACCCTGGACTGGGTAATCGAACGATCTTTTACCACCTGTAGCTCAGCAAGTAATACCATCACATTTGGCGTCGTCGGCAGGACCCATCACAGTACGAGTCACTCGACCTAAATATGACCCCCCTACCCCTACTACCTCGCAGCGCCAGTCGTTACAGTAGCATGCCCGGAAAATGGAAGCGCGCGTGCAGCATATCGTTCGAGTACACGCCCACGCGCGATGTGCATTCAATAACAACGAGCAATTGTATCGTGTGCCTCGGCGAGGTTCAGTCAGTAGAAACTATTTCCATATACGTACGAGTATCGGTGTAATGGTATGGGCTTGGAAGGCCGGTAATAATTACCTCATATACTTCGAAGTATAAGTGATTGGTCCGTTTTCGTAATACTTGGATGGCATTCGTATTCGGGGTATTTATAAGATCGGGAGGGCCATACTTTGGGCCCTTCGACACCTGTGTTGCACTGCCCACAAAATAATCGTGTTTTGGCCAAATTTACTTTCAGCAATCGACAACTGGAACAACAATACCCCTGTTTTTTTCCTTTGGGAAAATATGCAATCCACCACAGCTCCATCAATATCGTCGATCCGGATATCTCCCGCCCCTCAAAATACTCCTTGACGCACCCACAGCAGTGTGGCAAAGTGGCAGCCGATTCCGTGGCCTCTACGGTGCGCGACCTCGTCGCTGAAGTTTAAAAATGTGGTTCCAGGTCGTTTTTCTTGTACTGTAAACAAGTTGTTTTTTACAGCTCAAAACGAATATTTTTCTCGAAAAATATGAATACGAGTACTCGTATACAGCAGGAAACAAATGACTGCGTTTTTGTACACGATTCTTTGATTTTTGAGGCACACTTCTGAGGCCGATTACGCCGTCTGTAGGATCGATCCCGATATCTCCCGCCCCTGAAAACCTTCCTTGCATATATACACGGGCACAGGAAGA
This sequence comes from Saccharina japonica, assembly GCA_008828725.1. Taxonomy (NCBI): domain Eukaryota; class Phaeophyceae; order Laminariales; family Laminariaceae; genus Saccharina; species Saccharina japonica. Next base: position 560,551 of record MEHQ01002668.1, read on the forward strand.
GTTCTGGGCGATTTCGTCCACGCTTTCCACCGCGACCTCGGCCGTGAAGATTGCCTAAACAGGCGGCGTAATTGCTTCGACCGAAGCTGCTACCTGCTTCCATCTGCAGGAAACTGAATTAGTCCAACTCTATGAGGATCAAGCACGATCAAGCTACCGAACAGGCTCTACCATGACTTGATTGAGTTGCTCTGCGTGTGGTGTGTCATTTGGAGGCTTCTGTGGGGAGCACGGTGTCTGTGAAAAAGGCCTTGTTCGGGGCTGATATTGATCCAACCCCGTTTTCCACAAATCAGGCGTTATCTGAAAGTACTTTTTTCTCACTTTGTGGGCAGTGCAACACAGGTGTCGAGCCAGATGACATGTGGCTCGGGGATTACAGTAATAACAGCTGCTGCTCTTTTACGCTTGATTCTACAAGAAAGTAAGTAACACCAAGGATGCTTAATAGACAAAACTGCAAGGGGATACTCTGCGTCTCACCCAGTCATATAACACGTGGTGTCTTCGGCCGTGTTCTGACAACGCAAGGCCAGGGCCGAGTGCCGCCCCAGTCGCCGTCGTGGCAGACGGGGGCGAGTCATGGTCCGATTGTTTTGACGGCGGATGGCCCCTCTGACCCTTGGTTGGACAATTCCTACAGCTGCTGGCCTTTGGCAGAACACCACTACTCAGAAGTTTTACTTCGGTGTATATAAAATGTTTTCATATTTCGATACTTTGATGCATCAAAAGTGCGACTACTGTAGTTCGGTTGGTGTCTTGCATTTGTATGATGGATGCATCAACAATCTCACACTACAGCAGGAACTCAATTCACTACGAATTACTAATTTTCCACTCGCAGTTCATTTGTATCACCGAACATTTGGATGAAGCATTCGAGGATCAGGGGGGGTAAACTGACCTTTTCTGGGGCGCAGCGAGCCTGCACGCTTTTTTTTTTTTTGTTTGTTTCTCTGCTCAGACTTGGACGTCGCCGTTTGCGCTTGGCTTGGAGTATAACACAGTTCACAGTATTACGGGGTGGGCTAATGTAGTAAATAGGACCTACGGTATACACAAAATCCTATATATTTCCCGATGTTTACCAACAATATTTGGTCCTATTTACTGTGGTCCCCCGTAATAGTATTTATGAAAGTAGTGCAGATCATATGATACAACCTTGTCGTCTGGTGGAAACCCGAGTTCGATTCTCGGATTGGACACCATGATACAAACTTGTCGTCTGGTCAACATAGGTCAAGGACAGTTTATGGTACCTGTTTCCCGTTATCGCTTGCCGCTCGTGATAACCGATATCCGGGGGTCCTCATGAACACCCTAGACTTCTGATAGACACACGATTTAGCTTGTACCGAGCTCGTGCATTGAAACCACCTGGGTCCTCGTGGTGAACAGGCTCCTGCGTTGATGACCTTGCTGCTCTCGCCTCCTCCAGCTGACAAAGCTCCGACTCGCAGAGCGGTTGGTTTAGATATGGCTCAGATGTGTCATGTGTTTGCTCACTTCATTTTGTGAGCAAGGTGGGCTCTCCCTTACGAGATTCGGTATAAAGCCGGTGTTCCGCGTAAGGAGGCCTTTTCACTAGGGCACTTTCATTCTCCATCGCCCTTGAACTGGGTCTTCCCTTAGCGCCTTCAGATATTGAGTAATATCTAGATGCACCGTCGTAACACATATGGTCGAAACTGGCCTTGTTTGTGAGTTCGGGCCCGCCCTTGCTGACATCGATGATCCTGGGCTTTCCCGTGTCCGTGACAGGCCGTCGAGACGGCGGTGGTGAACAAAGACACCTTCAATCCGGCCCAGATGTACGTGCTGTCGCTCATGGAGAGGGAGTCGCTGGCGGGGTTTCTGGAGTCGGACGTGCACTCTACTCTGAAGAAAAGGATAGCCGACGGCGAGATGGAAGCGCTAGAAAAAGAGGACTCCGAGGGCGTCAAGGATGTCATGTCCAAAGAGGTTCGTATCTACATGGTATATAATACTTCCAAGTATGTGGGCACGCCCCGGTGGTCTAGTGGTACTCTCGAATGGTGCTACGTATAGAGTTGATTCAGTGAGTTCAAATCCCACCGTGGTGATAATTTCTTTCGTTTGCAAACATGAAAAAAAAAACAGAGGAATCACCTGCCGAGAGCGGGTAGCGTGGGTAGGCGTAATTCGACGCGAGCCGACGAGGGAAGAAAGGGCTCAAGTCTTCTCGCGACAAAAATGAACGCACGGACCGTAGTGAGGAGGGCGGAGGAGGGCCTGATATGATATGTGACCCCGGGTCTGAGTTATGACTAAGAGGGAGAGAGAAAGGAAGGACGAAGATAAGAAATGGGATGGAGAAAACAAAATAGATGCTAGAATGGGTGTGGTAGGAATACGCAATACGGGGAAATCTAAATACACACGCGAGCAAGAGGGGAGCGATTACGTGGGCGGGGAAGGGATAGCACGATCAAACGAACACGAGTGGCTTTGGCACGAGTGAATTTCGACCAAAAAAGGGCAGGCAGAGCGCACAAACGAAGGTTGCACCCAGCGCACCACGAACGCGTTGCTTCCCGCTGCCCGTGACCCGCCAGGTGTTTTTTATCGGCCGCTCAACTTAAGAAGTGCCTTGCTTTGTTTTAAGAGGTCTACCTGTATTGTTACGTTTTTCACAGAAGAATTCTACATGTGAAGCTGCACGTACTCACGTCGAATGGCTCGGTACAACTGCCCGTTCCATCCTACTACTATTGCCCTCCACGTGACCCCCCCCCCCCCCCTCCCCCCTTCCCCCACCGCCCATCTGGAACCCTCCTGCGTACTGCCCTGCAAGCTCTCGTTTCCGTTTCCGGTGCGCGCACCCGAACCAAAAAGTTCATCGAATTCTTGGGAGACCCCGATTTGAAGGAAATATTGTCATCTCCGATAGGTCTTGATTGCGTCTCCGACCGAGTATCCTCGTCGCTTAGAGTTCGCCCGAGCGGAGGCGGCAGTTGATCTGCTGATAGCCACGCGCAAAAATGCCTCAAGGCCGAGCCGCCTTGAAAGATCACAGCCAGACGCCGATTCAGGGGGACGGGGACGGGGTCATGAGCACGGACGGGGGCGGTAGGGCGTGCAGCAGGGCGGGGGGGGGGGGGAGGCGACGGAGGAGTACACAAGTCGGACGCAGGGGAGACGGCCAGCCGGAGTTTGACATCACGACAGGCTGGCAAGGAGATTTTGAGTGCTTCATCAAGAGTGGCGTGTGCGGGCCAGGCTCAATGCAACTGCCAGGAACGTTGGTCCAAGAAGGAAGGGTAACGCCAAGTCGGCGGGGGGGGGGGCGGGGGGGAGGGGGGGCATTGCGGGTGGGATAGTGCAGGGTGGACGTACGCGTTCACACATCCGGCGTGTGGGGGGGGGGCGGGCAGGAATGGAAGGTGGACCTATGGGTCGATTGCCCGATCGAAAGCTTCATAACACGAAGCAGGCTGTAGTGGTGATATATAATATGACAAAGCAAGTGCGACCACAGGGCAGAATAGAGCAGTGGAGCAAGTACGACCAAAGGGCACCACGGAGCAGTGCATGCATCCATCGTTTGATCAAAGGAAGCGTGGCTTTTGTTTGGCCTAACGCCACTGGTATTTTTTTGCCATTTCTTAGTGTAGGGGGTGTTTACGGATGTTGACGACAGCCCACAAGAGCGAGGGCTACCGCGTAAACAGGTTAGGCACCCGAAAAAACATGCATGCGTTACCCTCTGTGTAGCCTGGCCCACAATTCTCTCCGACTATTTGGAAGCGTCCACCACGGATCATGTTCGGCAACACGGTCAATACATTTCGGACGGCTGTGCATGTGTCAGGTTTCGAGCGCGTTGGACAACGAGAACTCCACCCCAGCAGAACTCATACATGCCTTCGAGCTAGTGGAGCTGGAGATTTTCAAGCTCCTAGCCTACGACCCTTTCCTCCGCTTCAAAAGGCAAGTGGCGTGTGTCCTGTGTGGTCACACCGTGAGGGTGACGAGAGAGCTAGCGGTGTTGTTGCCGACATGACATATCGACGGTGCTGTCCATGCGAGGAAACGGGGAGAAACGATACACGAATACCCGTCGCTAGACTAGACCGATAATGCTTCAACCCCAGCTCCATGATTCGTTCGCCCAAGCTTCCAGTCAATCGGCAGCATCCAAGCTTCGAGTCACTCGGCAGTATGAATGTACTCCCAAGCCGAGCGTCCCGCGCGACCTGACGCTCCACGGTATTTGACGAGCCCTCTAGCAGTCTATCGGAACACGTTGTCCCTATCGCAGGTAGCGCTTTCATGGCGAAACAGCGGCACAATATCACAACCTGCGTCAGCCTTGATTAATATTATGCGTACGAGTAGTACTGGCACTATGCTACATCACTGTCGCATTTTGCAACGTGCTTGTAAGACCGCACCGCCGCCTCCCGGTGGCTTAGCACTTAACCGATATAACCGATGCTTGATGGATGCGGGACAAATCCTGGACTCGTCCTCCAAAAAATTGCCGCGGTGAGGCTGTATTTCTATTTACGTACTCGTAGATCCGAAGAAAGGTTGTGTGACAGGAAACTAGAGAGATCAAAATCGGAAAATCGCAAAAGGATTACTGGATCATTTTAAATGCTACTCGCTCATGGTCCCGACGCTTAAATTTGCTTCGCGTTGCCGCACACGCCGTGCTTACGCACGCATGATCGTTGTGATATTCACAAAACCTTCAACAGTACTTACGGTATGCGTCTGAGAGGAATTAGGCCCATTGACACACACAGGCGGTAAGGGCTGTTGACGCAAAAGGCTTCGTATGAGCTGAGGTTCATCTCGATTGCCGACTACACGCAAGCGGCGTGCCGACACGCGGCTAACATAAATACAAAAAAAACGACTCCTGGTGTATGTCTACCCCCCTTTGTACGGGGGTGCGTCTGCCCCAGGCCCAGACCCCGTACCTATGGCTGAAGGAAATTTTTCCCTGCCACTTGTTCAAATAAAACGACAACCTAGAAGTTGAATGTGCTCACCCTTGCGTCTTGGTAAGCACAGGTCGCGACGTAAGCCAATTATATTCAACAGCCTCCCTGATCGGAGAATGTAGCATCCTATTCTCATGAAAAAACCCGTCGCCTGTACCTGATACCCAACCCATACACGTTGCCATCATCGGGCGGGGGGGGAGGGGGGGGGGGGGGGTGTACTCATATCGTGCACGGCCGTAGTCGTATGACCATAGACCCTCGCATCCCTACAATGCCGGGCGGGGGGGGAGGGGGGGGGGGGGCACTCTCCTCTGACCTTTCTATTTCGGTGAACAACAATCTCCGGAATTGGCCCTCGAATCGCATGCTGAAGAGCTCTCAGTTGTTCAATATTCCAATACTCTCACTCGTATGTATAGCGTGGCGACAGCAGTACGAATAATATGGTGCCGCATCTTGCACCGGTCAGATCACAGGTCTATAATCCTGCTTTCCGAATGCCACATAACCAAGATAGTTGTCAACAACAGCAGGTGCTTCCAACTAAGGGTCGATCTTAACGATACGTACTCTTTCGTTTTTTTCCCTGAAATTTCGGGGTTTTTTCCCGAATTCTAAAATGGATCCCTAACGAGTACGAGCTTCAGTTGCCTCGCAAATAATCGTCCACCAGGCACAAAACCGTCACTACAGCAGCAGCGCTCTCGGTAACCATCCGTGTGGTGGTCCCACTGTAGTCGACCTGGCTCGTAGGCAGGTGTCGGTGCCAACCCATCACCAACTCGTCGAGCTACGACGCCCAACGCTACAAACGCTTGAGCTACAGCCCTCAGCGAGCTCGGTCGGTCGGGCACCTCGGTGCGGTCACTGTGTCAACTCGATTGTGAAAGCTCAGAAAGCTTTTGCGCCTTCTGCGCTCGGCCATGGCCTGTAAAGGACCTTGGGGACAAGCTTGGCCAACCTTGTGTGTTCGTGAGGGGTGGCACGGCTAGCACGGTGGGGCTGCCCGATCCTCCTCACCCGGACCAGAAATTTACGGGAATACCTTAAAAACTTAGAGGCCAGTTTTTTCGGGGATGAAGTTTTTCTGATATTTACCGAAAAAAAAACAGAAAAAAAAAACAGAAAAAAAACTGAAATTTCTGAAAAAAAACGAAATTCACTCCTCGTTAAGATCGACCCTAACCTTACCATACCAGGTATGTTTCAATCGTGCACGTTTTGTACACATGGATAGCAATGTACGCCTTGATACAGTCACTCAGTTGCCCATCAAGTATGAGACACAATACCTCACGCTAGCGTGTTGGCGGCCGGCATTTTTTCGCTTACCCTGCGCACGGATCGCTTCGACAACCCACTTCCTAACCAGGTCTGGCATGTACACCAAGTACTGCATGAAGTCAAGGTTCAAGACTCTGCGAAGGTCACTAACGCAGATGTCCGGGCAGGGCCTAGTTCAGCAAACGGCGCGAATGAAGGCTGAAGAGGAGCGAGAGACAACTGCGTAGCTAGTATCAGGAGCGCCAACGTGTTACAAGTACGCCTTAGATATTACAGAGGGAAAGCTGGACGATGTTGCCGTTGTTGTACAAAGGCGTGAGACAACCGGTCGTTGTACATAATGTTTTACTCAGAACAGCACACATTCCGACGAGAGCCCGGAGATATGTTCTTCGTGTCGATCCTGACTTGTGAACAGGCCGGTGCGTCAAGTCGTGGTAGAAATAAGTGTTTTTACGGCCCCCACGCATCTGACTTAGCTGTGGGCATACATTGGACCAAACCCCGCTCCCTCACAAAGCCGCAATGCCATTACACCGACCGATGACATAAATCGTAGCCACCATCAGTACACACGAAACAGCAGTGCGCGTGGAATTGACCACGGCGCATCGCGTCCGTTTGCAGAAATGCACAGGAAGATAAACTTTCCGAAAAATATGGTGTGTACTGCTGTAGTACGTAGTACCTTGTGAGACAGGAGAACGCTCCGACTTTATCTTTATCCTGCTGGCCCTGGACGTTACGTAGTAGAGCTACGTATACTCCGTCTACCGCCATTGTTTGCGACGTCCTCTTATTTCCCTGTTGATTTGAAAGGCCATGGCCGGTGTACTGTTTTCTCAGGGAAACACCACGATCACCACATCGCAACCCATTGCCCAACCTTTGTCGCGAATCACGTTCACACGCATCAGGCTTAAGAGGTCTACCACCACGTACGCGTATTCAACGAAACTGTTATCGTTCCCAGAAATTTCGCCAGCTGACTGAGGAAGGCAGAATTATGTGCCACAGAAAGGACGTTGCGTGCGCTCGAGGCCGAACGCGTGAGATCACACCACACATCTATCTACCACCGAACCAACTTGCGTAGCTATAAAATAGCGCCCGACACCGAACATATCGCCCCGGGGTCAAGTCAGCACCTCAGATGAGTACCTCCTACGGCACCTTGAGCGCAACACAGACCATATATATTTTTACTGGATGGCTCCACATTACGAGCGTACAGCAGTAGTATAACTCCGTACGTAATGGGCACCCATTGGAGGTGGTGGTAGAAATGTTACGCGCTTCGTGTACTACGTACTACACACGATGACTGCAACAACTCACGAAGTTTTCTTGCTTTCGAAGATGAAAACTTGACCCTGCAGGTATCCTGATTGAATGCTTGGGAGATACTACGTAGAGCTTTCGATTTGAAGATGCCAAGACCTCAGATAGCATAGCGCTATTAGCATGGAGCATCAATTCAATCCATGTGAAACTGTGAGGGACCTAGTGTAGGGGGCGGGGTATCCCTAGCCAGGTCAGCCTATGGAACGGGTACTCGTTGGTACTCGCGTGTGTTGTTTGCTTAGAGATAGAAGAAGAGCAGGTTTATTCCCTTTGCGTGATGAAAGACTGAAAGTTGTCGGTAGATAATACCTGGGAACCCCTGGTTCCCATCTAAGATACCGCCTTCCAAGTACTACAAATACGATTATTATACCTGATACCAGGTATTTACCAAGCGATTCCACATCATTCCAGCAATACCATAACACTAGCCCACCCTGATGGGCCGTATATGCAGAAATATGACAAATTCGTGGAAACCCCGATTCCACGAGCTAAAACATGAGTCGAAGATGCGGCTCCTCAAAACCCACTCCCACACCTCTGAACGGCAAGGCTACGAAGCCGCAATTTTTTTCCTCCGTTTTTTAGGCTAGTCCTGCCGAAAGCAACGCCAATTGTGAGGGACCTAGTGTAGGGGGCAGGGTATCCCTAGCCAGGTCAGCCTATGGAACGGGTACTCGTTGGTACTCACGTGTGTTGTTTGCTTAGAGATAGAAGAAGAGCAGGTTTATCCCCTTTGCGTGATGAAAGACTGAAAGCCGGGGGTAGATAATACCTGGGAACCCCTGGTTCCCATCGAAGATACCGCCTTCCAAGTACTACAAATACGATTATTATACCTGATACCAGGTATTTACCAAGCGATTCCACACCATTCCAGCAATACCATAACAAAACTGTATGCTCATTTTTGGTGGTAGTTTTTCGCGGACATGACGCGTAAGGGACGAAACGACGACGAGATCAGGCGGCACATAATAGATAGAGTAGACGTAGACAGAGTGACGACAAACTCGCCCCGGTGGAGGGGGGAGTATGCACGATGTGGTATACAGATCGACAGCATGCATGTTATGTGCGTCGAAGCGGCCACATCCAAAGGCAGAGACAGTTACGCACGTAGGTGGTGCCGAATGGGTTCGTCGGGAAGGCACCCGTGAGAACTTGTTATTGTACTCGCTACGTAGGAGTCTTCTTGAGACCACCAGACAAGGTCGACGAGCGCTGCAACTACTTCTGCCTTGGCAGCAAAAAGTGCCGTTCTTCAAAGAAAAGTGGTCGTTCCAAGACATTTTTTATTTTCCCCATCCCATTTATTATTTTCGCCCTTCCTTTCTCTCTCCTTCCTAGTCGTAACTCAGAACTGGGGTCACAAAGTAGGCTCCTCTCCCTCCCCCCCCACTACGGTTCGTGCCTTGCATTTTTATCGCGAGAAGATTTCAGCCCTTTCTTCCCTCGTCGACTCGCATCGAATTGTGCAATTATATCGGGTACGAGCCAGAATATACCGGGGGTATTTTCTCGGCAAATACCCTAACGAACTATACCGGAGGGCTCGGTGCGAACTTGACACCGGTACCCGACACTTCAGTAAGTTCGGTACGCCTACCCAAATATGCCCCGGGTACCGTATACCCCCGCCCACAATACCGGGGGTACCGGTATTTCTGTTCCGTACGGCTTCGATACCGGTACCCGACACTTCGGTAAGTTCGGTACCTTTTCAATACCGGTACGCGACATTTCGGTAAGTTCAGTACTGCTTCAATACCCGTACCCGATCCTTCGGTAAGCTCGGAAATTTTCTAATACCGGTACCAGACACTTCGGTAACTTCGGGAAATTTTCAATACCGGTACCCGACACTTCGGTAGCTTCAGTACGCTCACCCATATATACCCTGGGTACCGGTATACCCTGACCACAATACCGGGGGTACCGGTATTTGGTTGGTACGGCCTTGGCACCGGTACCCTTGACGTCGGTAAGTTCGGCACTTTTTCATTACCGGTACCCGACACTTCGGCAAGTTCGGTACTTTTTCACTACCGGTACGTGACACTTCGGTGAGTTTGGTACGCCCACCAAAATACCCGTGGTACCAGTATACTCAACCGAACATTCCCTTGAAGCTTTGGAACAAAGGCTGGATCCACACCTACCTTTGATATTATCTTCTGGAGAACTCGTATATACGATCAGCGGTCACTTGCTCAGCAGCGTCCTATAGGCCTCGATAAAACACGACGAACGGGGGGGGAACTCAAGACCATCCCACCCACCTTTCCATGAATATTTTTCTCGTGGTTGCGATCATTTCCATGAAATCCTGCCGCGCTGAAGGCACCCCCCTCGACCTATAGGGCACCTCAGCGCGGGGGGACATACCCAATACATACATCAAATTATTCGCATCAGATAATTAATATAATACTTCAAGTACCACAACAGGTAGTATACGAGAGCGTTTCTTCGTGTGTTGGTGTCGACAGTTTTGATGGCCTGATGGCTGACAGTTTCGGTACTTGTCGACGACTGGACGTATGTATGTATATACTTTTGTGGACATGTGACCCATGTGATACCTGTGGGTCGTACGAGTACAGCAGAGTTGAAGACCAAAAAAGGTGAAGGCCACCTTGAGTAGGCAGGGAGAGAGACATGGTGTTAATACCTGGATCCTGGATCCTTTCGGCCAACAACAGGCACGATTGAGCGTTGGCCATATCATCAGAGAGCGGGCCCTGCTGGGAGCCTTTTCCCCGAGTGCTATTTCGGCTGTGTACCTCTAAATGGTATAAAATCATGTGATGCATACCGTATTTTGGCACATATCTTGTGTTATTTTATCATGTTTTGGACTGTCAGTTTTGACCAATCAAATTTAATGGCGAAGCGCCCACCTCCGGCATCCGGCATCGCACATCGCGTACCACTCCGCCGCCCGTCGCATCGCGTACAACACAGCACGGAACACGAATACGAGAAAGTGAGCGCAACCTATGAATACTGCTTGCTGCAGAAGCAAGTTGTACGAGTAGCGTGTTGGGGCTTTTTGTTGTGGAGGTAGAGGGCAAAGGTAGAAGTCACAGAGACAGGCTTCATGGTTGACTACAGGTAGCAAAAAACAGAGGTGATGGGTGATACTTGTGCTGCTCGATCAACCATCATCGGAGGCAAGAGGACTCTTACCTCGTACCTCGTACCGATCCACCCATGGCTATGGCCCTGCGCGTCAAGCTCTTCCACCGTTTCCCTAGAGAGCTTTTTCGGGCTTGGTATGGTATGGTTGGTATGGTTCGGCGGTACTAAGTGCGAGTATTGTTCGAGTCCAGAAGCGGTGGCACTACTGCTGTTGTACGAGTACGTACGTACTCGTACGGCTGCAGTGGTACCGCGGTGCAGTATTGGAAGCAGGTGCGAAAAAATGCAGAACGCTGCAGACAGGTGCGATATTTCCTGGTGTTTTTGTTTAACAACGCGTTCAAGCAACCATGTCGAAGGGATGCAGAGCGCTGCAGACAGTCGCGAGACTTCCTTTTGAACAACGCTCTCAAGCAACCATGGGTAACAGCTACTATTAATAGCAGTAGCAGGTACAACAGGCAAAATCGCAAAACACAAAATACAGCAGCAAGCAGTAGTATGTACTAATAAGTCGTGTTTTTATCCTCGTACTTCGAAGTGTCATACTAGGGCTGCTCACTGGCACGGCAGCAGTAACTACTACCAGAATAGTACGTACGTAACAGTTTCCTACACTGACGATTGAGCCTGCCAGTAGATCTGGTCAGCAGGCTTTGTCCGATACGTATGTCGAAGAAACACGCCATGTTATTTGACGGAAACCCATCCAAATGAGTTCCGGGACGCGAGAAAGGGGAAAGGAACGAGCGAACACAGACCAACAAAAAATGAAGTTCGTCTCGTCATTGCCAAAAGGTCCTTATTTACACGATTCATTGTGCTCGTTTCTATGTCGATGCCCGCAGCAGCAGCAAACAGATAATTCTTCGACTTCGGGATGAAGAAAAAGTGCGGGATCACTTTTTGACGAAATCAAGAAATAATTTGGTTTTGAATTTTGACTTTGAAATTGAAACAGCCCGATAACGGAGTCAAAATCTAAAATCGGCAGTCACGAGACTGGCGAACAGAAGCGCGGTTGAGCCTCTCCGTAGGGTCAAGCGCGTTGTACCGACGCTTAGCGCAGGCGTGTGTCGCATCTATGGTGTCGCACAATAGTTTTGTGGGTCGGTATGTGAGAGAATTGCATATATTTTCTCGAGAACCACGCTACGAGTACGTACGAGTACGAAATCATGTGTTTTTGCATGCATGTTTTCTTTTTGTTCGTCATGAGGCATCATAAAAATCCTTGATGCGCCACGAGTGTGAGCGTATATGTCATCCTCCTGCCTCCAAGCCTACGCTCGTCACTGTCAATATGGCTACCGCTGCTGCTGTAGAGAAAGGGCTCTACGTCTAGACGAGTGTCTTGCCGTGCTGTGTGTGCTGCTGTGCTGTGTGTGCTGCTGTGCTGTGTGTGCTGCTGTGCTGTGTGTGCTGCTGTGCTGTTTGTTGTTGTATAGAAAAGGATAAAATCATAACCCTGAAACTTTATTCCTGGGCGCGGAGGCCGGGCGCGGAAGGAAAATTCACGTGCTCTACGGCGCATGAACTCGCGTCGTCTCTCGGGATGTCTGCTTTAGTACTCCCACCACAACCAAACGGGATAGCTGGTGTATCTATGCTGTGTTGGAAATTAGAGCTAGGCTCGCGTGGAGGCAAAAGCAAACAAGAAGGCACAGCGCTGTGTGCTAAAACTATCTTCCACCCCAGATTCACGACAAAGGGTTGGAGAAATTCTTCACAACAATGGAACAGTTTGTCTAGGTTTTAAAAAATCTGTATCTTACTCCCAACCGCAATTTTGCACTGCTCTGGGTGTATAACATATCTGCATCGCCCGTACTCTCTTCAAGTTCAAATTTATTCGACGGCTCGCCTTCTGGTCAGTTGTGTAAATATAAAACACATCGGCAGCAACCACAGCACGATTTACATTTCAACCCACAGCGCTGCGCTTCGGAATTAGGTTGTCTTATGATAGCTTCTTGATAGCAAGTAGAAGCAAGCCTAGACTATGAGGGCTTCCTTTCTTTTCGGCAAAATAAAAGGAGCTAGCAGGGCATACGTAAAGGATTAACGCGGGTACGCAGCTCCACCCGCGCCCCTGTCTACTCCTGTTGCTCCTGAAGACTTTGGACGTGAAAAACCTAGTTTGGATGAGCAGGAAACATCAGCCAGACCTGAATGCTGTACGAGTACATGCGTGTCTACAGCAGTAGTGCCACTACTCTATTCAGCTCGTGTTGTTTCAAACACCACACGGTAGTTCCAGCCCACGGCATGTCCTTGCATCCAGGTGCTAGGCGCGTGCGAGGCGCAGTCCTTGGCTAGCTGTATATTTATTGCTGCGTACCACCTACTACCAGGTACCTGGTATCTCACAGCATACTACAGACAACACAGAGATACTCGTAGAATAGAGACAGGATACTGCTACGTATATGTTGATACCAACAAGGAGATCGACGAGAGCAGAGATGCGATGGGATAGATAAGGTGTGGTTATGTGCCCAGAAGGGTCGCCACCACAGCCAGAGAGATACAGTAGATGCTTCCACCTGGCGTGGGTCACGCGTGTATCCCCCTTTGGATAGACCTATAGGCCCACACACGACCTCGCCGGGTGAGGTATCTCAAAGCATCAGCAAACAAACACAGAGTAGGTAACTCGGCGCGTATGGATCTTTATGTACTATTACACGAGTATGAGGTTGGTTGCAGCAGTATTCTGGGAGCACACAGCGAAGAACCGAAGAAGCCTGTCGACCTCCGAACTGCGCATAGAAACACCCCAGGATGTGAGAAATATATGCCGAGTGTTTACGCCTAGCGTCGACCACGCGCGCGTCCGGCTAGAGGCTCCCAAGCGCATTCGTTCGTAGTCACCAGCAATGCGTTGTCGGGTTGAGGTGTTCGATTTGAAGCTGGTCTGAATTTCACAGACAGAACTAAAAATCAAATTATTTCTTGATATCGACAGAATGTGATCCCGCACATATTCTTTATCCCGAAGTCGAAGAATTATCTGTTAGCAGCAGCAGCAGCAGCAGCAGTATCGAGCCCCCCTCGTGAGTGGAAACATATGAGAAATACGCGTCCGTAGCGTCTCCGTTATTTTTCGCCCGCGGCGGCGCTTCTAGCGGGGGGCGGGAGGCCCTCACCAGCCGAGGGGGGGGGCGATTGGCTCGGCGTTACCGTACATGACACAGTGTATACTGATATACTGATATACTGATATACAGTCCAGTATACTGGCTGAGGCTGCCAGTGCACGGCCCTAGCTTTGAAGCTTTTGAGCTCTGTACGAGTATAACGTTGTTACTGCTGTTGTTGCTGGAGAAGCTGTTGCTTCCTGCCGACCCACCTGTCTTTACCAGGTTTATTGTACCAAGTACCAAGTATCATACGGTATACCAGGTACACACAGAGTTGTTGTATTTAGGTGCTAACTCTCGCTCGTGCAGGATACATAACCCTGCATCGATCTCCCTTTATGTCCTCTCGGTATGCGCACGTATATCAGATGCCACGAACTACAAGGCTACAGCTACAGCTACAACTACACAGCTACAGCAGCAGCGTATCATACAGCAGTGGGGTACCCGATTCAAGAGCTCCTCGGAACAGGCCAGAAGTGTTACCGCTCTTAGCTATTATCTGTTATCCCGGGACGACACCGAAGCTCTCTCTTGAATCGGGATATGTTTCTGCTTCAACAGCGCAAAAGCAAGTTTCCGTGCCAACCCGAATTTACGACTTTACCGCTGTCTGAACTTGCTCTGAAGCCTGTTTTCTCTCATTGTGGACGCTCTTAAATTGGGCACCCCCTGCTGTTTGTACAGGAAAACACGAAAACACCCCGTAACGCACCTGACAGTAGTAGTACACTACAGCTCATTATGAATATGTGCGAGTACCCTTTACGTATACTCGTATAGTGCTCGTATCATACACACAACAACTGTTTGCCGTTCACCTGGTGCGTGCTCTGCTTTGCGATTATTGTCGAAGACCTCCTGTGCCACCACACCACGGCTGCGCCTTTTCCTCAGATAACAGCGCGATTGTCTCCTCCTGACCTCTGTTCCTCTGCCGATCTTCGACATGTGGAACATGTTCTTGTTGCAATTGCCTCTTCTGTTCTCTCCAAGCACTGGAAAGGTCCGGAAAAGACAGCGAAAGGAAGATGCTGACTTTTGGAACGGTCACCAGGCAGACCGAAAAGCCTTGCATTCATCGGGAACTACGCACTTCTCTACATCATCGGCTGTCTGCCCTCGACCCACAACTATCACGGGGCTCACCTTTAGCTTGGAGCAAGTGCGACATTCTCGAAAACTTAATCTCCACTCTCATGTACGGTACGAGCCGGAGCACGGAGCACTGATTTTCATCCCCGGAATACCGTCCTAAAAACGCCTCCTGGATATATGTAGTTCCAGATGGCGCCCAGCAGGTACATGGTAGATGAGAAAAAAACTCTGAACGACATCGCTATCGTTTTGCTGTAGTCCACTTGCGCATCGACTCCGGGCCGAACACGGCGGGGCTCAGCTTGAACGCAAGCGGCCTTGGCGCCGTGATTTGGAAGTACAGCCAGCTTGGATCAGGTATGGTGGGCATGAGGGTAAATCATAATATTTAGATTTTCTGCGTACTCGTAGAGTCTAGTCGCACAACCTTTCTTTGCAACAAAGACCACTTGGCGGGGGTGCTCAAGGATCTGGTTTGCTTGTTGCCTCGCGCGAAGGCGACCGCCTCTAAGTTCTTGCTCGGAGACTGCTTGGTGAAGAGACCAGGCTTGCAGTCTTTAGTTGGCACGCTCTGCGGGTAGCGCGGATCTTGTTTTTGTTTGCTTACCATCCAACAGCGCAAAAGCGAGCGCAGAAAAAACGCTGCACACGCCCGTGCCGTTGGTTGGTGTGTCGCCGTTTCCGATTCGCTTCGCGTATCACGTACGAGCTCAATGCTGTGCCCATGGATCCACCCAGTCACTTTTGCGCCCTGCTTTCCCCCGTTGCCCGTTACGTTTCCCCGTGTGCTCCGGTCCCACCTCCAGCTACGTCTGCTTGCAGAAGGACGCCAAACATCGGCTTGAGCCTCTGACGCAGTCGGGCATTCCTTCGTTGATCTGCGAATCTCGAGCAACCACCAGGTATGATGGTACGAGAGGTTGACTTCCTACCTTTGTCTGCCAAAGGCCGGCCGCTGGGTACACTTGTTCGTGTGTTTGCCACAGACCGCCCCCTCCTGTATCCTGTTAGGGTACTGTACAGTATGGCAGCCGACCACCGAGCACTTGGGTGCAGGTGGATCCTGACTCTAAGCCCGGCGTGTGCCTATCCTCGACCTCACAGTTTTTTTTTCTTCACCCGTATTTTTTTTTTTTTTTTTTTCCGTCCCATTTATTATCTTCGCACTTCTGTCTTTCTCCCTCCCTAGTCGTAACTCAGATCCGGGGTCACAAAGTAGGCTCCTCTCCCTCCCCCCCCACTACGGTTCTTGCCTTGATTTTTATCGCGCAGAGGGTTCAGCCTTCCCAACGCTCGTCGATTTTCATCGAATTTCTCCAACTCACGCTCTCGCGCTTTCCGCTATTAATAGTCAATTTTATTTTATTTTTATTTTTTTTGCGAGAAAAAGTCCCTATGAGCATGCACTCGGGGGGGCTCGAACTCGCGACCTTGACGCTATCAAGCTTCGTGGTTACCTGCTAGCCCACCGGGGCGACCGTGGTGACATGGCAAAATGCAAAATGCACCCAACAGATATATGGGACCAGTTTGTCCGTTATACATTTGTTTGGCGGTCTATAACCAAATGTTGAGTTTTTCCAGGTACAAATGCGGTGTAGACTCGATAACCAGGTTCGAGTGTTCCTTCAGTAGGCACCAGTACACGCCTTTATGCATATGCATATGGTAGACATGCGTCGGTTTTGGCAGAGGTGCCTGTTGTAGGCATGCACATTGAAGCAATGAACACACTCAAATTTACTCGTGATACTGCTGTATGATGCGTGTTCAGCCGTCCAACACCGCTTCAAATTTACTTGTCGTGATGCTGCTGTTTGATACGTGTTCAGCCGTCCAACACCGCATGCACGCGTTTCGTTGGCAAAGACAAACCTGAGGTTGATAGCGAAGGGAACGGGAAAGAGAGTAGCTATTGTATATAAATCTCGCTACAAGCGTACGTATCTCAGTAGCAATCCTCCTGTAAACCAAAAGCTGTTCACCGCTACAAAAGCAACAGCAAAGAACAGCACTAGAAAAATGCACGGGAAATCAATGCGTTCACGAAGTTACTATTTCGACTGGCGTATTGACATTAACGGCTTGTTCCGTTGCAGCCGTGTGCCAGGCATATGTGTACGGTGTTTTGTACTACAAATAGCATACTGCAATATACTACCGGCGCTTGGGAGCCCTCACCCCTCATGCCGCCGCACACACCCTTGTTTTGAACCTGCTAGGTGTTGAGAGCGCGGTGCAGGCTGTACGTCTCGTCTAGTATGGATAACGAGCCAGAAACGAGGAGGAAGGGGGAAGGGCTCCCGGGCGCCGCACGTGGTGCCATTTCTGCTTCGGTAAAAGACACCACCGTGCGGAAAAAGGGACGTGGGTTTGCGGATGCCGCACAGAGTCAGGTGGGAAAAACGGGTGCTGCTTCTGCTTCGACGGAAGACCCCTCGACGGGGAGGAAGGGGGGGGAAGTTTCCGACGCCATGAAAAGCCAGGGTGGGCAACGCGGGGGTGCTTCTGCTTCCAAGTCAAGAGGCATGCTTCTGCCGGGGGAGAAAGGACGCGGGTCTTCGCGCGCCACGCTTGTCCCGGTCGGGCAAACGGGTGCGGCTTCGGCGGAAGACCCCTCGACGAGGAGGAAGGGGAGGGAAGTTCCCGACGCCATGAAAAGCCAGGTTGGGCAACGTGGGGCTACTTCTGATTCCAAGGCAAGAGGCATGCGTCTGCCGGGGGGGAAAGGACGCGGGTCTTCGCCCGCCATGCTCGTCCCGGTTGGGCAAACGGGTGCGGCTTCGGCGGAAGACCCCTCGACGAGGAGGAAGGAGAGGGGGGTTCAGGATCCCATGAAAAGCCAGGTTGGGCAACGCGGGGGTGCTTCTGCCTCCAAGGAAAGAGGCCTTCGTCTGCCTGGGGGGAAAGGACGCGGGTCTTCGCCCGCCACGCTTGTCCCGGTTGGGAAGAGTGGTGCCTCGGTGGAAGACGGCACGACGAGAAGCAAGGGGAGGGAAGTTCCCGACGCCATGAAAAACCAGGTTAGGCAACGTGGGGCGGCTTCTAATTCCAAGGAAGGAAACTTGGTTGAGGCGGGACTGAAAGGGCGTGTCTCTTCGGACGCCACTTTTGGCTGGACTGGGCAAAGTGGTGCCCCGGTTCGGCAGCGTGGTGGCCCGGTTGGGCGTAGTGGTGCTGATTCTGCCTCGGTAGAAGACAGGACCACAAAGAAGAAAGGAGGCGGCCCTTCGAACGCTGCGCTTGGCTCGGCTGGGCAGAGTGGTGTTGCTCCTGCGTCGGTGGCAAGAGACACTGTGCGGAGGACCAAAGGACACGGCCGGGTCGCTGGACCGACCCCTAGCGGCCATAGGGGCAGCGGCCTCGGCGACGGCAGCGGCTGTCGTAAACCCGACTCTCCCAAAAGGTACGAAACAGTATTTTTGTGGTGGTACCACTTGTAGCTTAAAAAAGCTCGAACCAGCACATGGCATGATCGATATTTCTTCGCACTTCAACCACAAAATTAAAATTGACCATGCCCCTTCGACTGTAAGGGGTAAGGAATCTTGACTGCACCCGCCGTCTGTTCCCATTGGTGCCATTGACCAACTCGGGGTCCCATGTGCACTTGCCGCTAAGAACTGGGGGGAAATTATAGCACCCCGCTTGGTTTGAACGATCTGACATACACGTACTTGAAGTATCTGCAGTTTCGGCATTTGGAACCTTGGTCTTAACAGCGCAACGCAGGCACTGCTCTAGTCAGATTTCTGCTTTCATGTTCGCCCTACTACCGACAACGCGTGTTAGGCCACCAAGGTACGCATATCGTCGTGCCCACTTTCACCCTAGCTCGCTTTTCGTTGTGCTTGCGTCGCTGCCGTACGCCGCTCTTTCATTCGCAGTAACATCATTGGTTCCCTCATCAGCATTGCTACGGGAAGGCGTCCTACCGGCAAAGGCGGCAGCGCTTCGGCCATGTGAGTTGAAGTTGTTTTTGCACGCCTTTATCCAGACATGATGGCACGAATTGATCTCGAATTTCGATAGGTTGCATTGCGCGTCGACAACTTTACCCCTCGCTCGCTGTAAGACTCAGAACGAAACAGTACCGAAATACAGGGGGATGGCTGCGCGCGGGGGGGGGGGGAGTTGTACTCATGTCGTGCACGGCCGTAGTCGTATGTGTGTGGACAAAGTAACCCCCCGCCTGCAAGGCGGAAGCATTGCGTTGTTACTTGTAGTCAATGTCCCCTCATAGCATACGCCTGGCAGACGTTTTTGCCTGTCTCGATGAGGAATTGTTCACCCTTTCGGTCAGGAGACACCCGAGCGAGCCACATAACTACGATAGCCAAGAAGCAAAACAAAACATCATACAAGCACAAGTCAAGCGGGGGGGGGGCGGTGCTATGCGGTGGTTTGGGTGGGGGGGGCGGGGTCAAAAAGGGCTGTGTGGGTGGGGGGATTTTTGTTCCGAGCTTTGGACGCGTGCTGCGATAGAGGTAGGGTAGCACTGTTTGGCTCAAACTTATTTTTTTTCTAAATGACGAGGCTCCTCCACCCAAACTCGTCGTACTGTGAGTCTTTCTTGTGTTGATGTTGATGTTGATATCCAGTTTTCATTGTGTGCTTAGGCTATATGGGATTGGTCATCGAGTATACACGAGCACTTTTATTTTCGTCCGAAATCAGCTTTTGACTACTGCAGGTATAGAGATCCTCGTGTGACCACCTTTTAGAAAAAAAAAAAACTATTAATATGGGTCACCTCTACCGTGCGAGGCATGCGTCTTTGTCTGGCGCATGTGGTGATGTGGTGATAGAGAATATAATGATCTTCAGGTACTACAAACGCTGGTGCGCGATGCTGTCGACGTTGGTTGATTCTATTTTGTATGGCGTGCCAACTATCTAAGTTATTTAGTTAGTTACGAATAGCATCGCAAATAAAATAGTAAATGACGGCCCACTACTGTAGTCCACTGCATCAGTGTCTTTCACAAGAAGAGCAGGGTGGTGGTGTGGTGCATATCTATTTATTATATTTTATGATGTGTCCACTTTAAGGTATTCCCCTTTGGTTGTTATTGGTTTCGATTTCGACGCGTGCTACGATAGAGGTATAAGGTATACCCTTTTCTGGCTGAAACGTTTTCTGGATGGCCTATGAAAAAGCTCCTTAACCCAAAATTGTCGGAATTTCGTCCTTGAGTTGCAACATGTTTCGCTGTATACTTGGGCCATGGGATTGCTCATCGGGTATGTAGCACTTTTATTTGCCTCCAGAACCAGTGTGCAGGCTACTGCAGGTATAGAGCTCCTCGAGTGACCATACCACCCTCAGAATAAAACATGGCGCACCTGCATGCAGGCTACCGTAGCATGCGTCTTTCTACCAATGACGGTATCGTTCATGTGGCCGACTGCTGTCTCACGTGTACCCCGTCATAAACATTTTTTTTCGGATGGTACGCTCCTCACCACGACGCCACGAGGTTTGGTATGGTGGCAGGTTTTAGAGGAGCCCTCGCAGTCAGCATACTGTGCCGATGCGGCGGTACACCCTTCCCACATATAACCTGCCAAGGGTGTACCAACGAGATACCCGAACGGTGTTATTAATAGCTAACAACCCAGTTTGATATTTTACTATTAATAGGTAGGTTGTTCTTGGTTTGGGGGGGTATAATTAATTAATTTAGCGAAAGAGGGAAATGTAGTGCAGATAAAAATATTAATTAATTAATTTAGCGAAAGAGGGAAAAGAATATCCAAGATACGACCAGGCAATCGTCAGAGTGTGGTCAGTCACCCGCTGACGCAGCCGTAGCTCTCTCCCATTGCTCTGACCCGAGACCATGCTAGACGTGCGGTTGAGTAGCACCCATCAACGGAGTTGTCTACCTCGTGCAATGAAGGCAAGACGCGCATCCCACGACCTGGCCCATGCATGGAACACTGTACACGTGTTTTTGTGAATGTTTAATAGTACTCTCGGGCGATGCTCCTTCAACGATAGTTGGAAACCATGACATTATTTACCCGAACGTGCGGACAATGTACTGCTGCCACCTTTGGAGGCATTAGTGTTTTAGGAGATCGCCAAAGGGAGGTATCCCCCCCCCCCCCCCCCCCCACCTTTGGCCAAACGAAGGGGGAACGGAAGAGAAAAAGACTGAACTCCAGACCCCCCCCCCCCCCCCCCCCGTTTGGACGAAAATAGGGGGGGATATAGGCCATCTTCCACAAACAGGTAATTACAGGCGTAGATCCTGTCTTCGTTTTGTTGACTGCCAAACGCCCCCCTTCCGCCTTCGAGCGCCTGCTGACCCCAGATCATCGCTCGTCACAACGTCAAACGCTTGGTTCGAGATTGATTTACTCTCGCTGGGCCGTGTTAACCGGACCTTCTTTGCCACGATTGTGTTCCGCAGACAATCGTCTCCACACAAAACCCGGAAGGATGCGCGCAATTTTTTCGGTGGAGTTGAGGTAAACAAGGCAAAGGCGGAAAATTATACCTGGGGAAAGGGGAACCACACCGCTGCGCTCAAAGCAGCGGCTGCTGCTGCTGCTGCTGCTGCTTCTCGAACTGACAACTCCGCCATCACTGGTGAAGACCGACGGGTAGGCAGCGGTGGGGAAATCGACGGGAATGTGGCTGCGGCGGCTTCACTGGTATTGACGAAAGGAAAGGCTGCTGTGCCAAATGACGTTGAGGCGGACGTAGCGACCATTGCGGAGGCCAAGGAAGAGGTGGCTGGTTCGACTCCGCTGGCTGAGGAAGTAATGGCGCACAAGGGGGATCGTGCGGACGAGGACCACAGGGAGGTGGCTGCGGCGGGTTCGGCAGCTCAGGCCGACATAACCGAACAGGCAGACAGCGGCGGGAAGGCCGTTGCAGTGGCAGCTTCGGTGGTGGGGGCGGAAGGAGAGGCTGCTGTGCCAGATGACGTAGAACCGGAGGCAGCTACTATTGCGGAGGCCAGGGGAGAGGTGACTGCTTCGACTTCGGTTCGTAAGGAAATCGTGGCGCCAAAGGTAGACAGCGCAGAGGAGGACAACAGGGGAGTGGCTGCGGCGAGTTCGGCAGCTCGCGCAGTCACGACCGAAGAGGAAGACAGCGGCGGGGAGCCCATTGCATTGGCGGCTTCGGTGGTGGTGTCGGAAGCAAAGGTTGCTGTACCAGCCGATGTAGAGGTGGGGGTAGCGACCATTGCGGAGCACAGGGGAGAGGTAGCTTCTTCGACTCCGCTGGCTGAGGAAGTCATGGCGCACAAGGGAGACCGTACAGAGGAGGACCACAGAGAGGTGGCTGCGGCGGGTTCGGCGGCTCAGGCCGACATGACCGAACAGGTAGGCAGGTGCGGGGAGGGCGGTGGAGAGGCCGTTGCAGTGGCGGAAGAGAAGGCTGCTGCACGAGCCGACGTGAGGGCGGACGTACCGACCATTGCGGAGCACAGGGAAGAGGTGGCTGATTCGACTCCGCTGGCTAAGGAAGTCATGGGGCACGAGGGAGACAATGCAGAGGACGACCACAGGGAAGTGGCTGCGGCGCGTTCAGCGGCTCAGGCCGACATAATCGAACAGGCAGACAGCGACGGGAAGGCCGTTGCAGTGGCAGCTTCGGTGGTGGGGGCGGAAGGAGAGGCTGCTGTGCCAGATGACGTAGAATTGGAGGCAGCTACAATTTCGGAGGCCAGGGGAGAGGTGACTGCTTCGGCTTCGGCTGGTAAGGAAATCGTGGCGCCAAAGGTAGACAGTGCCAGCGAAGACGGCGGGGAGGTGGCTGCGACGAGTTCGACGGCTCAGGCAGTCTCGACCGAAGAGGAAGACGGCGGCGGGGAGGCCATTGCATTGGCGGCTTCGGTGGTGGGGGCGGGAGCAAAGGCTGCTGTGCCAGCCGACGTGAAGCAAGAGGTAGCGACCATTGCGGAGGCCAAGGCAGAGGTGGCTGCTTCGACTTCGGTTGGTGATAAATTAGACCGTACAGAGGAAGACCACAGAGAGGTGGCTGCGGCGGGTTCGACGGCTCAGGCCGACATGACCGAAGAAGTAGGCCGTTGCGGGGAGGGCGGCGGGGAGGCCGTTGCAGTGGTAGCTCCACAGGTGGTGGCGGAAGAGAAGACTGTTGTGCCAGCCGATGTGAAGCAGGAGGTAGCGACCATTGCGGAGGCCAGGGGAGAGGTGGCTGATTCGACTTCGGTTGGTGAGGAAGTCATGGCACCCAAGGGAGACAGTGCGAGCGAGGACGACGGGGAGGTGGATGAGGTGGATTCAGCTTGTCAGGCAGTCACGACCGAAGAGGCAGATAGCTGCGGGGAGGGCGGCGGTGAGGTGGTCACGGTGGCGGCTTCGGCGGTAGTGCCGGCGATAGTGGCGGAGAAGGTTAATGTGCCTGCCGACTCGAGCGCAGAGGAAACCTGTGGTGGGGGGGGCAGCGAGAAGTCTGCTGTGGCGGCTTTGGCTGATCTGGAAATGGTGCCCTTAGAGGCAGGCAGCTGTGGGGGGGGCAGCGAGGAGGTGGCTCTGGTAGTTTCGGCGGTAGTGGAAGCGATGGTCCAACAGGTAGAGAGTGGCGGGGAGAACAGCTGGGGGGCGGATGAAGCGACTTCGGCGGTCGTGGCGGCGGGAACGGCTACTGTGCGGGCAGACGTAGACCAAGGGGCAGACAGTAGTCGGGAGAGCGGTGGAGAGGCGGACGCGTCGGCTTCGGCGGGTGAGACGGTGATGGCGGCGAGAGAGGTTGCTGTACCGGCCAAATCTGCACTGGGTGGCCAGGTGGCTGAGGCACGTGTCTTTCAGGAACGTGGAGGACGGACTCGCAGCTGGAAGCGGCTGGTTTTCAGTTCCGGCATTTTAATCCTGACGATCATCCTCGGTGTGGTCGGGGCCTCGCTGTTTCAGGGGTGAGCACACGAAAATGGCTATGTGTATTACTTGGCTGCTCCCTTTCAGTAAATGACGTTTTGGTGCGTTTTGATACTGTGTCCGACGTTTTTATGCAGTGCAGACCTTGCTGAGTTTGGTTGCCGGCGTCTTTTTGTGTTTGATGAAGACCCGTTCCGCCGTCGTGCTTCCATCCTGTTTGAGCTGTAATAGGCATTGTTCTTTCAACGTGCCTGTGCCCCTCCAAACGCCCTGTCCGAACACCGTGCAGATTCGAGAAGCCTCCTACCTGCGGGCGGAAGACTGTCCTGTTTGAGGATGGGCCGCTCGAACCAGGAGAGTGCATGCAGTCGGACGGGGGCTCTCGCTGGTTTGGGTGGGCCGTTGGGATGGTTTGGAAGTCGCGGCTTTCTGCCTCGAAGGATGGCGGGGAATATATGGGGCCGGATGGCAGCAAGGTAACACCTTACCCACTTAAACGGGAATATATCGCCTACATTGCCCCCACATTCCCCAAGGACTCGAGGTATTTAGTCACCCTAAGATGCAAGAGTAGCGGTTTCCCGGCACCCTTATCTCTATATCCACGCCTGGGCAGATTCATCGCGCTGTGGGCTATCGGTTGCGTTGGCTAGAAGATGCCGGAGAGTCAGCTGATGCATCCTCTCTCACCCCGCTGACGATTCGACCATCTATACCTGGTATTTCCGTTCAGGTGCCGCTACGCAATGTCGTCTGGGAGACGGATGTTACCGGGGGCGCGCTGTGTTCGGCTGAGCGCTTGGTTCGGAAGGCCACGGGCCTCGGCAACGCCAGGTACGGCGTGAGCCCCCGCGCCGCCAACCCTCTGCCCAGGGCCGGCCTCTTTTGCCATGTGAAAGAGCCCCCCTCCTCCCCTAGCGTGCTGAGCGTGCCCCGCCGTGGCACTGCACGGTTCTCCGAGGGCGGCGATCTGGAAGTGCTAAACTCCAGGGGCAAGGTGCTGTGGTCGGCACGAGAGGGAATGGATCTCCACCGCGCGGGCGAGAAGGGTACGGACAAACGCTCGTCCGACGCTGCGAAGGCGAAGGACACCAGGCGCAGGAAGAGGGAGGAACGCTTGAAGGCTGAAGCAGGCGAGAGGGAGGCCACAGGCGAAGGCGGCTGGGGGGCGAGAGTAAGGAAGATGTGGGGGAAGGATGGTGGCGGCGATGGGCACGCCGTGACCAAGCCCTCTGGTGGACAGGGGCGCGGTATTGCGCGTGTGTTCCGTTGGGGGCGGGGGCCGCGCCGTGGATAGTTGTTAGTTTATTCGTCCAGACTTGCGGCGCACCATTACGCAGGGTGTGATGTGTGTTGTGGCTGTCTCGATGATTTCGTCTTGCTTTTGTTTAAAGTGGTTGTGTTGATTGTGGAGTTTCCGTCGCCTCGCTGGCCACCCCTGGTGAGATGGCGCTTTGACTTCATCATGGCTCCCTCCACTTGTGTCTGCTAATTCAGCATCGTCTAGTTGCATTGCGTTGCACAACGTATTGCATTGCATTTCTTTCGTAGTTTTATATGTCAACACGAAGTGTGTTCGTGTCTTTGAGTTCCGCCTCGGGATCTCTGGTGTCTGCAGTACGTTAACCGTTGTCGTGCCGGCGTGATTCAAGGGGTGAGCGGAGGGTCCGCAGCGTGTCTTTTTCTGTGTTAGCCCTTGCTGTAGTTTCTGTGTTAGCTCTAGATGTTTTTTTCTGTGTCAGCTCTATCTAGATGTGTTTTCTGTGTTTGCTTTAGATAGGAATGGGTGCACTTGGTAAATCCACCTCGGGATCGGTGGTGCCTGCGACAACATTAACCGTGCAGAACCGTCGTGTTGGCGGGGTGGGCGGAGGGTGATCAGCACGGACGCTGTGTCTGCTGGATGTCGAATGGGTGGGAAGAACGGCTCAAAGCGAACTTTAACACACACGAGGATTCTTACGAGTAGAGCTCGGGGAGTTTTTGTTTTCGTGACTTGTGTTCCAGCGAAGTGCACTGCTGGATTGAATGGAATACGTTCGAGCTCCATTTGTTTTGCTTGTGAAGCGTTTTTTTTTGTTTTGTAGTGATGTACTATATGAACGTTTTGAGTTCCTTCTTGAGGATTCTAAGCGCTCTGGAAGTTGTTGTCGCGACGTGTGTGTTGAACTACTGAATGGGATACATCCGAGATCCATTCGTTTTGCTTGAAGTGTTTTGTTTGTAAGGATGTACTGTGTTAATGTTTTGAGTTACACCTTGAGGGTTCTCAGAGCTGTGGGAGTTGTTATCGTGACGTGTGTGTTGCACTACTGAATGGGATACATTCGAGCTCCTTTTGTTTCGATTGAATTGCCTTATTTGTTTTGTAAGGATGTACTATATTCATGTTTTGAGTTCCACCTTGGCGGGGATTCTTACGTCCGCCACAAGCTTGCCTTTCTTTGTGCGGGTGGTGTGATTACGGGGCCCAAAAGAAGGACTACAGCGTGTTATACCCATATGCCTGGTTTGTAGTAACTCAGGCTTATGTGTTCTGTAGATTGTAGATTGCCTTCTGCATTGTGGGGCAGGGGTGTGGTGGTGTTTGTTGTCGATCGCTAGTGTATAGTAGTGCCCTTCCCTGGAGCTATAAGAGCGGAGTGGCCTCCCCCCCACCCATGGCTAGCAAGGCTATATCTCTGTCCCCCCCCCTTGCCCCTCCCCGCGCCCGCTCCAATGGGGTTTTTGATGGATGCCGTGTAGTAGGTTTCAGATAAGGTAGTATGTGTCGTTGTGGAAAGTGCCTGGTTGTCTTCCACCGAACGAGCCAGAGAGATGGGTATGTGTGCGATCCCGTTTCCAGCATGTATATCTACAAGGTGCCGTATATTATGTGCAGTAGGGGGTCGAACATTGTTTGCACACGGCGCTACTACTGTATGAGGGGAAGTGTGGTGCACGCAAGACCAACGTTGCGTTGGGCGTAGGGCTACCCTTCGTCGCGTCTCTGGACGGTTGGTTGAGCTAGTTGCAGGTTTGGTTTCGTGGCGTCCATAGATCATTGTAAGACATCCACACCATGTACGGCTGGTCCAAGAAACCTGGAATTTGTTTGGTCACGGCTAAAACATGCTCGCACTATTAGTAAGCGACGTTGGGTATAGTGGGCGACAAGTATCAGTCAATTAAGTATAGTGAGTAATGGCATTGTGTGCAGGAAGCCACTGGGTTATGCCAATATATTAATGATGCAGAGCGAGCAATGAACCTACTTTTTTTTCTGTTGGGTGCAGCGTGGGACGCAGCGCAGCACCCGCTCTTCTTCTACAAACATGTCTCGAGTGGCCAAGACAGTCCAGCTGTAGAGTACGAGACTCCGCTGATAAGTGACGCAATTCATTCCATCACACATCGTAGTACCGTAGCGCGCCACCGGCCCCATCTAGCCGCGCTAGCCCCGTCTAGGCGACAAAAAAAACAGTGCCCGTGCACGCAAGGTAATACACACCGTCAAACGCAACCTTCATCTTCTTGTGCTGCGACTACTCACCCGACACACAAGGAAGACTCGTTTCTCTACGCTGGCTGGGGGATCGCCACGGCGTTATGCCAGCACCTTCGACTGCCCCCCCCCCACTGTTCAAAGAGTTATTTGGCAGATATGTACGTATATGCGGGGAAATTTCGTTGCCAAAGCCCCCGCTAAACATTCATCCTCTCCGCCCCCGGCAAAACATCCCTTCCACAGTCAATAATCGATCGTTGCGTCAAATCACGGCGTTGGCAATTTTTCCGCGTCTGAATTGTCGTCGATCGCTGCGTCCAACCACGGCGCGGGCTATAGTTTGTTGTTTCACGCCGACGCACTCGTCCGAACAGATGCGCCACTTCTCCGAGTGAGCGTGCAACGGCGGCTACAAGCACGCCGACGCCACTAAGGGGTGGCTGCTGTACCAGGGGTCTCGACCAGAAAGGGTCTCTACGAGCAGACGGCGCGTTGACGGCGCACAGCGAAGCCGGCACCAGACACCAGGGCTGTATACCAACAAGGCAGGTCTCGCCCAACACATTCCGCTGAATCCCAGGACTCCCTCGCGTCCCTCCCGACGTCACCATCGGTTTTGATGCTGCAACCGGCTAAAAACAACAATTTTGGTGCAACCGCGAGGTGTGGTCACCCCGGAGTGGGACCCCGGTCAATTAGGCTCGTCGCTGTGGTTCCATCGCATGCAGCACGGCACACCGCAACACCCCAGACAACCCCTCAGATGGACAGTTCAATAGACGAAGCGCCGCAAGCAGCGGTGCAAAAGGGCCGGCAAACGCCCTACCTACCGTGTGTAAGTCGGATGTGCGAAACCCGAACACGGAGTGGGCGGTAAACTGTCAATTCCCAAAGGAGGAAAGAGCAAGAAAAGTGAAAAGGAGGCAGACGGAACACGCATAAACAATTACAGGGCTCTTCGCGGGTCATGACCCGATCTGCGGGTTGGGTCAGGAAGTCTTCAAACTCTCACGGGTCGGGTCAGGAAGTGTTCATAATCTCACGGGTCGGGTCGGGTTGGGCCAGAAAAGGTTCAAGATGCGGGTCGGGTCCGGTCTGGTCGGATCAGGTTTTTCAAATCCACAAATCTGACGGATCGGGTCGAGCCATGACCCGTGAGGTATGGGTCATTTCGCGGGTCGATCCGCCTTGGCCCGTATTTTTTTTGTGCTGATCCGCGGGTTGGACCCGCGGATCAGGACCGCGAATCCTCCATGCCACAAAGCTTACCGCTTCCTGCCCGAAGGCTCTTCTCCGCACCGATACCCCTTTGGTAACATATTCGAAAGTTATAACGCTGCCAACTCTATAAATGCACGTCCACATCTGCCCATACCAGCTGATCCGTACCCACTTCAGGCCATACAACACTGCAGAGTACAACATCAATACTATTATTAACATATTTTCGAAGTGCCTATCCGTCGGTCGGATCCGCGAGTGGAACCCTCGGGTCGGTAAACAGCATTGCGCGTCAACGTGACCCGACCCTCGACAGGACCGGATGCCACGAGTCATTCGGAATCTGGCGGGTCGGATCGGGTTGGGTCGGGAGGTTTTCAAATCTCACTGTTCGGGCCGGGTCGGATCAGATGGTTTTCGAAATCTCACGGGTCCGGTCCGGTCGGATCAGGAGGTTTTAAAAATGTAATGGGTCGGGTCAGGTCAGGGTGTTTTCAAAATACCGCGGGTCGGGTCGAGTCAGGAGGTTTTAAAAAATCTCGCAGGTCGGGTCGGATCACCCTGACCGAGCCCGATCCGACCCGACCCGCGAGGTTTGACCAGACCCGTAAACAGTCCTGAAAATTTATACCATACGAAGTACAGCGAAGGGATGTCCTTCGCGAACGCCAACAGCCCTTGCTCGAACCAAGATGGAGATAGACATGCTGTACGAAACCGCCCGCCTTGATTTCACGTGTATTTACAGTATCAAATAGTAAGAATCACAATCGAGGTCGGTCTGCCGGCGCGTTCCTGAGGAAAACGAATGACCTAACGTTGTCGACTGCGAACTTATGTTTTGTTTAAGAGCAGTATGGACCTAGGGATCGAGTACTGCTAGCAGGCGTGCCTCTGGCTCTGCTCAGGTAACTCACACGAGGTGCTTGACGAGGATCGAAGAGCATAGTGTCTTGTATTAGTTGCTTGCTTGCCACGCGGATGCCTTCTGAACGAGAGGGCGGAGCAATCACCATCCGGGCAGTGATGGGGGGACACTTGCTACAAATCATAACGCCACAGCAGGGGAGAGGGGATACCATAACACTAGCCCACCCTGAAGGGCTGTATAGGCAGATCCATAAAAGCTTCAGGCAGAAACCGGCCACATCCGGAGAATTCGGAGAATGGATCGAAGATGCGATTCTTCACAACCCACTCCCACACCTCTATAACTTGCAAGGCAGAAGCCGATTACAAACGTGCCAGCGAAACCAGACAACAACGAACCCGAAAATACCGGTACGCGAAAGTAGGCAAAACAAGCTAGGACTACCCGGACGCTGAAGCGAAGAACAAAACTCGAGGAAGCGGTGTCGCTCGCGAAACCAGGAGCGACATAAGCTAAGGCTCGTAGCCGAGCAATGTACCATTTACAGTACGAGTAGTTGGCTGAAAAAACCCGAGAGCAAAACCAAAAAAAAAAAAAATTACCCAACCCACTGCGCAGGCACGGAGCACTTCGAAGATAAAAAAAGTCGATAAAATTAAATTAAACGGGGGGGAAACGCAACAGAACACGTAATGGCGCGACGGACGTCTCTCGGACAGTGAGAACAGTGTCAGAATGGAGGAAATCACGCCACAAGAAAACCCCAAGACAGCCAAGACCCGATCTCACGCGCAGGTTAAAGTCCTGCCGACGACGCCAGTGTTAAGTTTAACCTAGGGGCCGACTGCTGATGCTATGCAAGAAGTGCTTCTGGCTCTGCTCTGATCACTTATTTACACAAGGTGCGTGTGTGTTCTTCACATTAAACCTTCCTTTCTACCCGTCGACATCCAGCACACCCAGTGTCCGCGCCGATTCTTCATCCAGAGAGATATAATACCAGTTCTGTGGTCACAAAACTACGACACAGAGATACTACGCTCAGTGCGTGGAAGTTGCCATTCTTGTGTTAGTTGCTGGCTTGCTCGCCGGGTGTCTTCTAAACGAAGCGGCGAGATATTCATCACCCAGACAGGGGGTGCGATAACGCCTGCCAGGTATGATGAGGGGACACTTGCTACTCGTACAAGTCATAACGCCGCAATAGGGGAGAGGGGGTACCTTAACACACGCAAAAACAAGATTGCCTTGGCTGTGGGGGCGTGTTCAAGCCGGCAGAGCCAGCTAATTCAGCTCCGCACACAAGGCGCTTGACGATGCTTGAGGGGTATAGTTTATTGTATTTCTTGCTTGCTTGCCACGTGAATGCTTTCTGAACGAAGGGGCGGGGCAATCATCATCCGGGCAGGCGATAAAGCCTGCCAGGTACGATGAGGGGGCACTTTAGCTACAAATCACAACGCCGCAAACAGGTGAGAGGGGATATGATGCCATAACAACACCGGGCCGACGAATGGGCGAAACATATTGGCCATAAAATGGTTGCTACTTGCTACGTACTTTATTCCAAGTGCTTGCGTGGAATACTCAACATACGACGATTTTCGCCCTGAAATCTCGAAGAAAAATAATGTACCAGAAATTCCTGGTGCCACAGCCATACAGACATGCATGTGGTCATCAGGGAACATTCCGGGCACATTCTCAACCGTTGATGTGAAAGTTCAGCTGGAAGACTGAGTAGTACGCATTTTCCGAGACGCGATCCATTTACATCCCAAGGTTCCCACCAGGGTTATCATTATTGCTATGCGGCCGGGTCGTGGTACGCCCCCCCGCCAGGGCCCCCTGAAGGGCCCCCCGAGGGCTCCCGGAGGGCTGCCGGAAGGTCTCCCCGAAGGGCGCCCCCCGAACGGGCGGCGGCGGGGGGGCGGAGGGTCGCCGGCCGCTGCCGGCGGAGGGCCCGGGCCCGCCGGAGGCAATGCTGGACATAAGTATGTGCGCTAATATGTTAATATGCTCAACATGCGCGTTTTACCCGCTCAATTTACCCTCTACTGAATCTATTATTACAGGCGTGCGCCAGGCTCGCTTCGAATGATGCCATGAAGCTCATGATGCATGTCATGCAAACTGCAAAGAAACAAGCACGAGACGTTACTCCAGATGCACTACTATATGATACTACTACTACTACTACTACTACTACTACTACTACTACCTACTACTGCTGCTGCTACTACTACTACTACTACTCCTCCTACTACCACTACTACTACTACTACTACTACTACTACTACCACTACTACTACTACTACTACTACTACTACTACTACTACTACTACTACTACTACTACTACACTGTATTACTACTACTACTACTACTACTACTACTACTACTACTACTACTACTACTACTGCTACTACTGCTACTACTACTACTACTACTACTACTACTACTACTACTACTTCTACTACTACTACTACTACTACTACTACTGTAGTAGTAGTACTACTAGTACTACTACTACTACTACTACTACTACTACTACTACTACTACTACTACTACTACTACTACTATTAATACTACTACCACTACCACTACCACTACCACTACTACTAAGGGTGGGTCTTGCCTGTCGCATATGGCATTGCATTGTCTGCTCTGCTTACTGCACTGAGCGTAGTATCTCTGTGTCGTAGTTTTGTGACCACAGAAGAACTGGTACCTTTTTAGGATGAAGAATCGGCACGGACACTGGGTGTGCTGGATGTCGACGGGTAGAAAAAGGAAGGCTTAATGTGAAGAACACCACACACAGACAGCAGACAGGTTCCCAAGTTCTGTATACTCGTATACGTCGTGTGATGGTATATATCATATATCACGTACTACGGCTACAAAGCGGTGCAATACGTAACGGTATGAGTCACGTGGCGTTCCTGGCCTTATTATTGGATTGCCTTTACCTCACAGTCGCGTGTACAGCAGCAGTACAACTTCTTTGTATCGTCAGATGCCTACGAGTTTCGTTCAGGATGCCGCATACGTAAACTACAGGTTACCTGGTATAGGATACAGGACACCGGTCATTCACGATATACAAGAACAAAGATACACCTGGTGCAGGATCCATGATCCAGGATCGATCCTGGATACGACAGGATACAGGATGCAGGATACCAGGTATGATACAACAGCAGTCTAGAAAAATGCTGCCGTTTCTCATTTTTACAAAACAAACCTAAAACGACGTCACTTTGGACGGTAATATAATATCTGTTTAATATTTATACTAAACTATACACGGGCATTATATTTCCGTCCAGAGTTGTATTTATTTGCGAATTATAAAGGCCCAAAACGATCTAGAAACGATGCAAGTTCAAAATTTTGAATTTCGAACATCGAGAATTTCCAAAATTTCCATAATTTTTACGACTGAAAAAACGGAATAATCTACGGATCGTTCCGCCTGGACGACACGTGGAGTTCGTTCATAGGCCTATCAGATCCTTACACCTCACCATCAACACAGCGCCAGCACGCAGCACGCAGAAGCAGCAGCAGCAGCAGTGCCACAGTCAGCCCACAACCCCGTCCTCGACCATCGAAAGATAGCTTGAACAGTTGGAAGGGAACACCAAGACCGAGGTGAGCCGCTTAGGCCTAGTGGCAAGTACGCCGTTATATGCGTTGCAATGATCGTCACCTCGACGACTATGCGAGTCGTGGTGGCGTTGCGGTGTGCTTTGTTTGTGTTGATTGTGCTGGTCTTCTTCTGCTGTTGGATGCATGCATGGCATGCCCCTCTCTCGAGTCTCGAGCGCGTGAGCGACCAAACCCCCTTGAGCCAACGGACGCAGTTTGACGCACACTGCTTCGTACTCGTAAAGTTGAAGAAGAGACGGCAGCAGCAGCAGCAGCAGCAGCAGCAGGGCAGTCTCTTGTTTGCTCGTTTGCCAGGTGCGTAGAGCGAAAGGACCTTCAAGCACTCGGGAGCAGAAGCCGCACCCATGCGGCAAAAGCATGATGATTGCAGCGTTGGGCTTACGCTTCGTAGGGCTGTGCTCTCACATGTCACATGATACTGACTGCTGTACCTATACGTCTGCTAGGCCGACTGCTGCCTGTGCAACTCTGATCGTGGATGAGACCTTCGAAAATAGCGTCTCTTGTGTCTTTTTTATGCTGCCGCTTCTTCTTCAACTTTACCAGTACGAAGCAGTGTGCGTCAAACTGCGGTCGTGATTGCAGCGCAGGGCTTACGCTTCGTAGAGCTGTGCTCTCACATGTCACATGGTACTGACTGCTGTACCTATAAGTCTGCTAGGCCGACTGCTGCCTGTGCAACTCTGATCGTGGATGAGACCTTCGAAAACAGCAGTGTCTCTTGTGTCTTACTTATCGCCCTCCCGAGATGAACAGCAGCAGCAGCAGCAGCAGCAGCAGCAGCAGCAGCAGCAGCAGCAGCAGCAGTTGACTCAGCTGGAAAACACTCTGTTTTACAGTCATAACTCCGTTCTACTTGTAGACTGCAGTAGTACCTGAGGTTACTGCTGACTGCTGCTGTACCAGCTTGTACTGGTACCACTCGCACGAGCTCTCTCGTCGACCGCTGCACTGCTGTTGTTCTACACCCTCAACGAGAGTGCTGTCGTAGTAAGACGCGATGCATCCATTCTTGCAGCGTACGATGACTGCAGTAGGATATTATACCATCCGTACTGACTACGTGCGAGTACCCAGCAGGCACAGCAATATCTTCTTGTGTACCCACCTGGTAACTTCAATCTCCCAGACAACCGGTGCGGGTGTTTCATGCGCTATTTCCCGCTAAAATTTCCGCGCTTTCACCCACCTCTGTAATATCTGCGTCATCATGTCGCCTAATACCCTCACAGCCACAACTGCTGTCAACGGTCGCACATACACACTGACTCAAGGCTAGATAAATATGATCCGGGTATTATTCGATACGTATATACCTGATAGATACCACTACTACGCCCTTACTCGTAGTCATCTTCGATCACATATATTTTGTGACCGCAGAACAGGTACGCTCTCTAGGATGAAGAATCGGCCCAGACACTGGGTGTGCTGGATGTCGACGGATAGAAAGGAAGGTTTCATGTGAAGAACACACACCCACCTCACATGTACTTGTATGCTGAACTACCACGTACCGCTGTCCCTGCCCCACCGCTTGATGCCACCGTTTACGTTCTCGCTTGCTCCGCTTGTTTTTTTTTTGCTCTCTGCGCAGATGTCGTGCTAGATTATCTCTTCCGTGTTTTTTCTTCCCGAACACCACAAACCAGTGATCTTCTCTGCGTCATGGACAACAGCAAGGCCAGACCGAGAGCACTACGAGTACACCGAAATTCGCCGGGCTGAACGAGCAGGATTCTGATCAACTATCACAAGACGAGAGAGACAACCAATCACCACTTTTGAATTTGAACCACTGCTACACCACAGGCAGTACGGCCACGCCGTTATCGCAAGAAAAGAGTCACCCACACGCCCCCACGGCAGCTCTTCCGGCAGCGACATCAGGTCCGCCGTTCGACATCGATCAATCACATCAGCATATAGATACCACCACCAACGACATCGACGTACACAGAGAGGAGTCCAAGATGGCGATGTCACTTCGAACAGCCGCGACGCCCGAAAGCCTCCAGGAGGTTTCCTTCGTCAACCCCAACGCCCAGCAGGCGCGCAGCCTCCGCCGGCGCAAGCTCGCCGCCTCGCGCGCCCGCGTGGCGGCCATGGTAGCATGCGGCGGAATGGCCTTCCCCGGAGGAGGAGGAGGGGGAGGAGGAGACGGTTCAGCGGCGACCTCATCCGGCGGCGGCGAAAAGAACGTGCGGAAGCAGAAACGGATGCTCAGGAACCGCGAGTCCGCCGCCCTCTCCCGCAAGCGCAAGAACGACCTCATCGGGGAGCTCGAGATTGAGGTGGAGGCCCTCAAGAAGGAGAACCGACGCCTGCGTCAGCGCGTGGACGGGTACGAGTCCGATGCTCCGGCCTCCGGCCGCGGGACCGACCCGGAGCCCCTGGCAAAGCTGGCGCAACGCACGCTTGCGCGTGCTCCCGGCATCATCTCCCCCGCGTCGGTAGCGCCGCCGCCGCCCACCTTCGTCGTCTCCCCGCCCACCAGGAACTACCACTTTTTCGACCCCGCCGCTTCGCCATGGGGCTCTGCCACTACTACTTCTTCTGCTGCCCCTGCCGCAGCTGCTTGCTTTAATATCGTCTCGCGACCCGCAGTGTTTGCGTAACACCCAATAACCAGGCCGGTTTATACTGCCATTGATCGCCCTCCACGATTTTTCCCGACTTTCCTTCCTTTCCCCTGCCCCCCCCCCCCCTCTCTCCCTCGCCCCTCTCTCCCTCCCCTGGTTCGAATTCACCCGTTCGCGGTGTTGCAAAACCACTGGAGCAGGTAGGGGGGAAGCGAGTGTTTTGAGGGGGGTGGGGAGGGGGAGGGGGGAAAGGAAAGACGGGAGTTTCCAAATTCGAGAGGGGGCGTTTTTTTTTTGGCGCCGGCCCGGACCAGTCTTCCCGCAGTGGAGACAACAGCAATGCAGCAGCAGCAACAGCAGCAACAGTACCAGCAACAGCAGCAGCCCGGCGGCGAGTGGATCGCGCCAGCCGAAAACCGCCCAGGTCCGGCGGGTCAGGGTGAACCAGGCATCTGGACCTCTTCCCCGCCCCCCGCCGCGATCGTCCTCGACGGGGATGGGGGAGAGGGGACCGGGTCGGTCGGGGAGGCCGATGCTTCCACCGACGGCGAGTCGGGGTCGTTTTCTTTCGACAGCGACGACACGGACAGTGCCCTCGACTACCTGTTCGTCGAGATGATGTCGGAGGACATGGACCATACACCAGTTCATGGGAGGATGATGGAGGAGGAGCAAGGAGAAGGGAGGGGGGGGCGGGGCGGGCGGCAGCCGCGGCCGAGGCGAAGCAAGGTGGCGACGGGGAACTCCTGCTGCTCTTGGAAGGGGAGGGCGACGATGTGCAGGGTTCCCCCTGTGTCGATTCATCCTTGCGCGCGATTTGACCGCCTCCCTGTGTGCTTTGTAGGCGTGTTTTGGGGGTCGGGGGGAGGGGGGGGGAGGCAAAGAACAGGGGGGAAGAGAAATACGCCCACTTATGATATTATATATGTAGCGTGATTGTGGGATGCACTTATTGTGCTGACCAATACGACTGACCGCAAATAGAATGGCGCGTGTAGGGGTAGCGAGCGGGAACGGCGGGTCTTCGATGCGTCGTTGACTGGTTCGTTCGTTCGTTCGTTCGTTCGTTTTTTTTTTTGTTTTTTTTGCGAATTTCGCGAAAATTGTTTTTCGACCGTAGCTTTTTTGGCCTCTCTGTTGGGCTTTAAAAGGTTGCGGTAGTTTTGACTTAGATTCAGTACATTAACGGTAGGGTAGGGTGCCCGCGTTCGTAAAAGTGCAGGAACCATCGTAAGAAATGTCGAATTGCACTAATAGCGTGCGTGTCCTCGATTGATCGCTGCTGCCAGGCGCATAGTAGTAGTGGTAATAGTTGCGTTCCAAGGTTTTGCTATTGTCGATAGTCCCAAGAGTACAACATTTTGTTGATGCTATACGTATAGGTGCCTGGTATTTTGTTTATTTTTTTTATCGCTGCGTGGGTTGCCTTCGTCGCGACGTACCGTTAGGATTTCCGTGCAAGGTACAGGGGGTTTCAAGGATAGGCAGGCATGCCGATGAACAGTGCGAGCACGAAGAGCTCTTCTCTTTCCCCCGCGCCGATTCCGTGGAGCGGAGTTAGGTGAGGAAGGGTGGTTCTCTCGTTTCGCGTGCAGTGCCGTGCATATATAGTGGTTATATGTTGTCGATATATTTTTTTCGCTGCAGGCTTTACCGAGGGCGCAGCAGTTAGAGTTGCGCCGGAGAAAATAGTAGTCAAGGCCTTTCTGACTTTTGCGCGAACGGGAGGTGGATTCCCCCGTGGGTCAGCACGCATGAATTGAGTGTTTTCTTTTAAAGGGTTCAAGCTGGTATATACATGTATGATCGAGCAGAAGGTGGTTCATCGTGGGATTATATAATTAATATTTTATTACATCTTCGAAAAAAATCGTTATTTTTCTGTTTTTTTTTTGTGCCTCCTGTATGGCGAGAGTCTGTGAGGCCTGTTGTTGTTCGCACGCTCGCACGTCAAGCCCATTGTTCGTGGGCGGACGTGTGACAGCGAGCAGCTGTTTATTGCAGCATCATTATGTGTTCCATTCTTATATTTGCACTTTTAGCTGTGTACTATGTACGTCTACTGTGACGAAATAGTATGTCAAGCTGTACCTCCGCGTTGCTTGACGCTTATTTCAAGGAGACGGTTTCGGAGGTGTGACAGCGAGCAGCTGTTCATTGCAGCAGGATTATGTGTTCCATTATTCCTTGTTATTTGCACGTACAGCTGTGTACTGTCACGAAATACACTGCGAGCTGTATGTATCTCCACACTGCTTGTAGCCTCCTCCTGTCCTCGTGTGTCCTTCCTTCCCTTGAAAAAAAACAATAACAACGTTGCCGTGCGTGAATCGGCGCCCATTTTTTCCATCGGCATGAAAGCTCCCAAAATGTCAAGTTTGAGCATGTTGATGCTGAAACTTGACATTTTGCGAGCTGCAAGGAGACGATTTTCTCAAATTCCTCGTGCGTTGTTTCTTTTCTCCCTTGTTAACCCTTTTAGGACTGCAGCCCCGTTTTGGGGACAAACCAGTCTAATTCCTAGTAATTTGTCCCCATAACGGGACTCCAGTCCTATAAGGGTTAAAACGTCCCCGTGCACCGACCAGCGCGTATGTGGCATCGTCACAAATATTTTGATGCTCAGATATTGAGATCACGAGATCACACATTCATTCACGGTAATCACATGTGATAATAGTCGTACTACGGCAAAAAACGAAACCGTATCTCACTTGTGGCTTGGGGCTGGCCGGGCTCCTTGCAAGCCGACCTTCATTTTTCCATCTGTCTTTTATTTATTTTTATCCCATTTAGGCCCATTCTTATCGAGCATTTTTTTTTCCATAATTTCCATTTTTTTTTCCCAAAAAAAAGAGGGAAAAGACAAAATATTTCCACTATTTGGAAATTCTTCAAAGGGCAAAATGATCGGGGGAGGCTTCGCGTTCCAATAACTCGAAAAAAAGAAGAAAAAAAATGGATAAAAATGGAAGAAAAAAAAATGGAAATCTAGAAAATTGCGCGAACAAAAAAAATGGAAAAAATTGGAAATTTATAAATTTATGGCTCCGATAATAAGAATCACCCTTATTAGACGCATGCTATGATATATTACGTACGGTAGAAGGTGCACCATTTTGTTTCTGAGGGTGTGATGGTCACTTTACCCCTTAAGAACTGGTTCCATAAATTTGGGGACAAACTACGTGGAATTAGTGTGGGATTTTTTTTCAGTTCTGAATGGGTTAAGGAGCTCTTTTTGCCTCGTCACCCGAAAACGGTTTTTGGAGGAAAATAAAATTGCTACTAAAGTACGTATCATACGTACGTACGTCCCCGGTGGACAATCCCATGGCCCAATAAGCACACAATTGAACAAAATTGCAACGAAAAAAATGAGAGTACGACGACTTTGGCCTCGTAACCCTTCAGGAACTGGTCCCACGCACGTATTTGGGGACAAACTACTTGGAATAAGTGTCGTTTTTTTTCAGTTCTGAATGGGTTAAGGAGCCCGACCATTCAGAAAATATTTCAGTCAAAAGGTGCTACCAGGTTACCTCTTTCGTATTGTAGCACCCGTCTTCACTGTTGTCTTCGCCATTTTTGCGCCTGTTCCCTCCTATGTAGTCGTAACTCAGATCCGGGGACACATGTTTTAGTAGCCCCCCCCCCCCCCTCACNCTATGGTCATACGACTACGGCCGTGCACGACATGAGTAACCCCCCCCCCCCCCCCTCACTATGGAACGTGCCTTGTATTTCTATGGCGAAATGGGCCCAGCACTTTCTTCCTGCCCGTCGACTTGCTGCGTCGAATTGTGCCTACCCACGCCGTTACAGGCGCTCTCGACAGCTCAGTTGGTGTCATTTGACAAATACTCCATGATGTATACGGGGAATTGAACCCTTGATTGACATCAACTCTGGTAGTGTTCGAGGGAAACCACTTAGCCACCGGGGCGACCGTCTATCTTGATTCACTACTTAGATGAGGCACTCTGTTACTTAGGTACAGTAAATCCCTGGTATACCGCTGGCCGTATTTGCCACCAAGGGTGGATGCTATCCTATACCGGGTACACCACCACTGCAATTAAAACCACTAATAAAAGTACTACTTCTACGAGGCCCACACTCCACTACGCTGACTGGATGGGGGGGTTTCCACTAGGAGGCATTTTTCTGCAACACTACTGGTGTATCCCGAGGCTTATAATACGGTTTCTTGTTACAACCTTCCGACGCCACAGGAGGAGTATCATAAGCCCGACACCCGGCATGACGCCAAACTATCGTATCACCATGCCCATTTATAAGACAAATACCTGTACACTAATGGTGTACGTACGTAGCACCAGGCCGACGGTGCCCAGCCGAAGCGCTCCCGGTTTTACAGCCGTTCGCCCTCTTCCAAGAAAAAAAGGCCACACAACGGGAATAGAGCAAAAAAAACAAAACGCACATCTCGTGACTCTCTTTCTCCCCCGAATACGCACACTGAACCCCCCCCCCCGCAAAAAAAGTCGAAAACGCTGATCTACTTTGTAAAAAAAAGCTTATCATCGGCTCTCTCCACTCTTCGCACCCTCTGAACTCTGTTGGGATCAAATCACTCACGGCTTGCTGGAACCTTCCTACGCTGCTATTAATAGTGATTGCGTAACGAAAAAAAACAGTGCTAATCATCGTAAAAGACCGAAGCAGCAAACACCGATGGTATACGAGTATAGGTGCGTAGGTACTGATACTCTCCAAGGGCTCAAATGACGCCGGCATTGGGTAGAGGGGAGCCCCATTGGCTTGTGTTACCTGACAGGCCAGGCCTTCTCTTTCGTCATATCGATCTCTTGGCGGGGGTCAGTACGGCGCCGGCCACAACGATGGCGCTACTAGGAAGGACCTTAGGCGGGGAGCTCAAGGTCATAAAGAGTGAGCCGTCAGTCGCCAAGAAAAAATGAGGTCAAAGGAAATTACATCAAGCACTCGAAACGGTGAACGCGACCAAGCAACGCCCTTCCTTGCCCCCACCCTCTGACACTGAAAAGGAGCCCGGATAAGGGGGAAGCGTCTGAACAAGCCGCAACCTGTGTCATATCCTACCGGTACGACATACAACCCAGCCAAGATTTTGTTTTATGGTCAATTCCATTTATTTCCTTCGCACATCTTCATCATGTTCCTTCCGTATCGTCGTAACTCAGATCCCGGGATCACATACAAAAGGTAGGCTTTCCCCGCCTCCCCTCCCCACTACGTACGGTGCGCGCCTTGCATTTTTATCGCGAGACGGGTGTATTAGGGCCCATCTTAACGAAGACAGCAAAAATTCAATTTGGAAAATAAAATCCTATTTGAATGTGATTTCGCAAAAAAAAACTGGTTTGCGTCCTATGGGGAATAGTGAATTGCTCGTTCAAATATTTATGAAATCGAAAAAACGCAGCATGCGTCACAGCGCCCAGGTGAAAAAAATCGACGAGAGGAGACGAGAGGGAAAGCATGCGTCGACGCGTGCGCGCCACCGCCAGCATACTTTTGCTTTTGACCGCCCAGGCTAGGAAGCTATCGCTCTCAGGGTCTCCTGGGTGGGCGTAGGGATCCCTGGAACGCCACGGGCGAGACAGGGGCGGCGATGGTGTTATCGAAGTCTTGAGCGTATCATGCTGTTTTTGGGTCGATCGCTCGGTTTTTGATCGGGTTGGAGCATCGAGCTGGTTGAAAA
>MEHQ01002668.1:602851-638881 GCA_008828725.1 Saccharina japonica
CGCGAAAAAAGGAAGGGGGGGGGGGCGCGGCTCAAACTAAACGGCACACTTGAACCAATCAGGACACGACCACCATGAGGCCCAGCACCCGTGCAAGGAAAATCGACAGGACACGCCTACCTAGTCGGGCAATACGAGGAGGCGGGGATCAAAGCCTCGCAAGCGACCGAAAGACTCAGAACGACGCGAAGAAACCCTTTGTCAACAGTGACGGAGGAGGGTCTGTGGCCACAAAAAAAATAAGGTTACACCACTTCGTTCGGCGCATCGTAAGGCCCTCGCCACATCGACAACAGTAGGCCGATTACCGCGCATGAAACCATACGACCATGACAATCAAGACGGATGGGTTGGTTTTTTCAGACATCTGTTATATGTATATATACCACACACAGCTTTCATCGAAGATTTTGTTGATTTTCAAGTGCACGAAGCGTGCCTTGAAAAGGCTCTCGGCTTGTTTTATTTTATTTTATATTTTGTTCATCATCCGGCGGATGGGTAAAAGTAAAGCTCAAGCCCTCCACACTTCCACGTTCCGCCTCGTGTCGTGTGCCCATCCACTCCATGCCCCCTCGGCAGCATCAGCCCCTGCTGATACTACTTCGGAGACTTGACCATGTTGACCCGACCTGACCCCCGAAAGGGCCGGGAGCGGTGGGGATACATAGCCACTCCAGGGTCGTGGAAGAAAGCCCAGCAAGCACAAATCCCAGCGGACCAAAAAGTACCACAGGTGGTGATAGTGATGATAATGATGATGATGATAATGATGATGATGATAATGATGATGATGATAATGATGATGATGATGACGATGGCGATGATGATGATGATGATGATAGTGATGGTGGTGGTGATGATGATGATGATGATGATGATGACGATGGTGGTGATGATGACGATGATGGTTATGATGGTGATGGTGATGATGTGTCCCGTGGCCACCACAAAGCATCTTAACCTCCTTGTACAAAACGCGCCCTCTCAAGTGGGAATCGCCGTCGAGCCGAAACGATGAATCCCGCGCCAACCGTTGTGGTGGGCTCAATCAACTCAACCCGTACGTATACCCGTGCGACATACTGTGTTTTTTTTTTTCTTCATTTTTTTCCCGCCCATTTATTATCTTCGCACTTCTTTTCTCTCTCCCTCTCTAGTCGTAACTCAGATCCGGGGTCACTAAGTAGGCTCTTCTCCCCCCTCCCCACTCGTGCGGTACGTGCCTTGTATTTTTATCGCGAGAAGGTTTCAGCACTTTCTTCCCTCGTCGACTCGCGTCGAATTATGTACGTAGTAATTCGCTGCCCGTCTTCGCAACACAGAGCTCCCGCTGCGGGAAAAAAAAACAAACAAACAAACAAAACGTCGTCAACGCGGCATCGGCGGCGGCGGTGGCAAATAGAAGAAGAGTTTAGTATGACGTCATTGGTATTAAAGTCATGGTACATCCCCGTGTTTGGGTACCTCAGAGAGTTGGTTAACGAACGGAGAAACGGCTGATTGGGTACGTACGTACGAGTAGCACCTTCGGATTCACCTGGCTTTCATGTTAGCCTGTTTCTTATCAGGTGTCCTGTACTGTATACCATTAGTAAAGTCATTAGTTAAGTCACCCAAAAAAACGGCTTTTAAAGAAAAAACTGTACCTGGTACGCTTTTCACCTTAACCTAACAATTAGCGGTCCCATGGCCCAGGTTTACACCGAAGAATGTCGTGAAAACAAACGATAAGGCGTGTGCCTTGCTGGGTAATTTGTCAGCTGAAAAAAAAACATGAGTCACAAATATTAAGTATTTGCCTCAGAAGAAAAAAACAGTGCTATTAATACGTATAAGGCATGCCTTATCCTACCACCAAACGATAAGGCGTGTGCCTTATTGGGTAGTTCCTCAGCTGAGAAACCCCATGAGTAACATATATCAAGTATTTGCCTCAGAAGGCAAAAAAGTGCTACAAGGCATGCCCTATCCTAGCACCAAACGATAAGGCGTGTGCCTTACAGGGCATATATACCTTATTGGGTAGTTCCTCAGCTGAGAAACCCCCATCAGTCACAAATATTAAGTATTTGCCTCAGAAGGCTAAAACAGTGCTATAAGGCATGCCCTATCCTAGCACCAAACGATAAGGCGTGTGCCTTATTGGGTAATTCCTCAGCTGAAAAAAAAACTCGAGTCAGAAATATCAAGTATTTGCCTCAGAAGGCAAAAAACATGCTATAAGGCATGCCCTATCCTACCACCAAACGATAAGGCGTGTGCCTTATTGGGCAGTTCCTCAGCTGAAAAACAAACATGAGTCACAAATACTAAGCATTTGCCTCAGAAGGCAAAAAAGTGCTATAAGGCATGCCCTATCCTAGCACCAAACGATAAGGCGTGTGCCTTACAGGGCATATATACCTTATTGGGTAGTTCCTCAGCTGAAAAGCCCCCATGAGTCACAAATATTAAGTATTTGCCTCAGGAGGCAAAAAACGTGCTATAACGCATGCCCTATCCTACCAAGCGATAAGGCGTGTGCCTTACAGGGCATATACTTTATTGGGTAGTTCGTCAGCTGAAAAGCCCCCATGAGTCACAAATATTAAGTATTTGCCTCAGAAGGCAAAAAAAGTGCTACGTATAAGGCATGCCCTATCATATTTAATAGCACCCCACCTCGACGATAAACGGTACACGATGGTAGTATGTTGGGACAACCAGGTACGAGGGTGCTCGGCGGAGTGCCTCGCTCACGCGGAGCGGTGGCTCGGACGTCGGGGTGCCATGAGGCAGGAGAGAAGATGTTATCCAAGGTGTATATTAGAAACCACCATAATGAAGTGACCGAAGTCAAGTGAAGTCAAGGGGGCGAAGGGTACTCCATCCCTTCGGCCCAGTATCCAGATGCTATTTACACCTAAACCTATCCGGGAATACCAAAATCCCGCCGCATTTTCCAGTTACACAAATCACACGTACGTATTCGCACGATCATACACATCAGACATGGGTGCGACTTATGACGAACGTAAAACCAACGGTTGTGACCAACAGATGGCAAACACCAGGTACGAACGGCGGCGATGAGGAGAGAGGGGAGGGAAGCCACTCTGGGACGACGCGCGCTCCTTTGTTTTGTTTAACGGTGCCGTATTATTGGTGTCGCTGATGCTCGCGAGCTTTGCGCTTCTGTTCGCTACTCGTACGTAGCTAGGGCTATCTCTCTGGCCTGAGTTATCACGGGGGACCATGAGTAATCAGGACCCATCACATACACAAAAGAACCTACCACTCTGTTTCTAAATATAAGCACGATTTGCATATTAATGTGTAGTCCAAAACGGTGCTTATATTTCGAGACAGAGTGGTGAATATTCCAGAATTTTTACTATTGATACGCATATTTTTAGTCCTGGTTACTATTTGATATGTCCCCCCGTAATAGTGTGG
Organism: Saccharina japonica; assembly: GCA_008828725.1. NCBI lineage: Eukaryota > Phaeophyceae > Laminariales > Laminariaceae > Saccharina > Saccharina japonica. The sequence continues at coordinate 606,290 of MEHQ01002668.1, forward strand.
ATCAATTACCCGTAATAGTGTGGATTAATTACCCGTAATAGTGTGGATTAATTACCCATAATAGTGTGGATTAATTACCTGTAATAGTGTGGATTAATAACACTGTTCGCTTGTAGGAGATAATTTGTAAAGAAACGTATGAATATCTTGCAACACTATCTTACCGCTGCCGTTATTCTACGTGACGCATCAGGTATCATACAGCTACAGGTCTACTGCTGCTATATACGATACACATCAGTGGACCTATACTACCGTCTCCACTGAACATGAAGCCCTTTAAAAAGACTGCTGTACGTACTACTCTGTATGACGGGGGGGGCATAGTAAAAATGACCAAATGTGGAGGATAGGGTACGTAGACACCGTCAACCTCTGATCACAAATGCCAACCATGAAGATACGTTAACCAACGTCCGGTCTACGAGACCTGCCATCATGGATGGTCTTCATATGGTTGACGTTCGGGAATACAAACCCAGAACGCTACCAGGGAGTGAAGGGTCTTCTACGAAAACGACCCCCACTCCCACTCTCTAACCTATGAGATCTCTCCTTGCGAGATGCGAGGGAGGTTTTGTGGAGGCACCTCCTTGCCACATATAAGAAAGAAAAGTGCGCGTCAAGGCCTCGGCCAACCCTGCTCAAGACCCCGACACGGCCGACATCATCTGAGGAGGCGACCTCCATAATGGCGTCGACGATGACGTAAAAAACATGCAGCCGTCACGAGGAACGCCGTCTTAGTGTGGCCACACGACAGATAGCGCTGAGTCAAAAACAAATGGGACAACCATTGGGACTCCGAAATTTTGCTGCCGGCATGCAAACAAACTGTACGGAATCCTAACACTTACCAGCCGTGTTTACTCAACACGTAGTGTGCTGTCCCTGGCAGTCGGAGGGGGTTTCTGGAAGATACAGAATGTTGCAGTGAAAGAGATGACTACACTACGTTCCCCTGTCAAGACTCCACCTACCGAGCGTACCCCTCTTGAAAAGATCGCCCCAAAGTCACATACATCCCTAGCAAAGATGGACTTGAGGCGCATGAAGGAGGGGGCGATGTGGAGGATAGGGTACGTAGACACCGTCAACCTCTGATCACAAATGCCAACCATGAAGATACGTTAACCAACGTCCGGTCTACGAGACCTGCCATCATGGATGGTCTTCATATGGTTGACGTTCGGGAATACAAACCCAGAACGCTACCAGGGAGTGAAGGGTCTTCTACGAAAACGACCCCCACTCCCACTCTCTAACCTATGAGATCTCTCCTTGCGAGATGCGAGGGAGGTTTTGTGGAGGCACCTCCTTGCCACATATAAGAAAGAAAAGTGCGCGTCAAGGCCTCGGCCAACCCTGCTCAAGACCCCGACACGGCCGACATCATCTGAGGAGGCGACCTCCATACAAATATTGTTAGTAAAAACAGGTGAACATAGATGTTTTTTTGTATGTCGTAGGTCCTATTTACTAGCATTTACTATGGCCCCCCGTAATAGCTGCTACTGAGCATATGATCACGATACTAGGCTGCTGATGCCTACCTGGTACCAGGTATCCCTTAACACTCTGTAAGAGTGTAGGTGTACTATTTACCGAGGAGGGCCATATACAGCAGTATAACAAGAACGCACAATGGACAAAAAAAAACATGTATATTCCCCCTTTTTTCCCACACCATATTCGGTTCTGACGACAGCAGTACTATCATATGTTTCCCACGGAATAACGCAGGGGGCGGTCAGCCGAGGAGGTTAAGCACCGGGTCTCGTACCATATTTCACCAGAAAAAAGGGGTACCTGCAATAGGGAGTATTACGGGGTGGGCTAATGTAGTAAATAGGACCTACGGTATACACAAAAACCTATATATTTACCTATTTTTACTAACACTATTTGGTCCTATTTACTATCGTCCCCCGTACTATGTAGGGTGTTAGCGAAAATCCAAGTTGATTGGGTTATAAAAAAAAATTGAAACCGACAAACGTGAGGAGCTGATTGGCTTAAACAGGTGAATCCGAAGGCGCTACTCGTACGTACGAGCCAATCAGAAGTTGTTCCGTTTGCTCACCAAAACCCGCAGAGTTGCCCAACCCACGAATACCTACTAAGTTGGGTTAAAAAACAATATTTTGGGTAACTTCTTTTCCCACACCAATTATTTTTGTTGGTGGGTTGGGGTTGCTATTCCATAAGAAACAAGCTTACAAAAATGAAAAAAAATAAAAAATTGCAAGCACTCTACTCTGACGATATAGTCTCTTACACGACAACAAAGTAGAGCGTATCCCTGGTCACCCAGCGGTGGGGAGAGGCAGAGAAGGTGTCTATATATGGCACTGGAAGGAGGGAGCTAGAAGGAGGGACTAATAGGAGGAGGAGGCGGGGGCATGTTCCTGCCTGTGCAGCCACAGCCCTTTCTCGTGCGTCTTTTGGTAGACTTAAGTTGTCAGCATTTCTGTATATGCCTGCAGTTGTAGTCTAGACTCGAAGGACTTGGTGTGGTGCTTTGTCTAATAGGGTTTTGGCCAAAGGGGGGTGTACCCACCCCCCGAAATGTACAAGGAGGAACGGGATGTACTAGAGGAGGAGACGAGGATAATAGACGAATGTGACATGGAGAAGTTTGGTACACCAGATAGTAGGGAGAAAACGATCGTTATCCTAGGAGATAGATGGCGGCCAAAGGCGGCGAAACAGAAAGGGGATAAAAATAGCAAAAAATTTTCTACATACTCGTAGTATATGGGAACAGCGTAAGGATCGCCCAACCGTTGGAGGTGCCTCTATTACTAGGAGTGAGAACGGTGCTCCGTCTCGAAAGGGATGCGTGGTCAATGGTCAAATGACTAAGGTAAGCAACAAACGAGTACGCCCCCTCCCCCCCAGTTATTGGCCATACGGGGGTACAGTATAGGGAAGGTGCCCGCACGTACCCTAGCCTGCCTCAAAGTCAACTTTGACGCGCTGGCAAGGCGTCCACAGCCAATGCCGAGCACACACACACCTATTTTATTTTATTTTTCGCCCGGGCACGTTTTTTGGCGCCATCGGCACCGTGGCACAGGAGAGTGCACAAGGGTCCCCCATTTTGACTACAGTAGGGGTGCCCCCCTATAAGGCTGTCTGTTTAAGACGGTATTCCGACATAAAGCGGTCTACTGTAAGTAAGGCGATATCCCGATATAAGGCGGTCTGAGTAAGGCGGTATCCCGATATAAGGCGATCTGAGTAAGGCAGTATCCCGATACAAGGTGGTGTAAGTAAGGCGGTATCCCGATATAAGGCGGTCTGAGTAAGGCAGTATCCCGATACAAGGTGGTGTAAGTAAGGCGGTATCCCGATATAAGGCGGTCTGAGTAAGGCAGTATCCCGATACAAGGTGGTGTAAGTAAGGCGGTATCCCGATATAAGGCGGTCTGAGTAAGGCAGTATCCCGATACAAGGTGGTGTAAGTGAGGCGGCATCCCGATATAAGGCGGTCTGAGTAAGGCGGTATCCCGATACAAGGCGGTCAACATCCCTTGGCGCTACTGGGGAATGGCACCAATAACCTGGAATGAATAAGGCGGCTTCCCCCCAATAAGGGCGGTCATATTGCTCTACTAGGCACACCACCGCCTGAATGGGGGACGCCTACGTACTGTACCGCATTTTTGGGGGGTATGCCTCCGCACTTCTACTTTTATGTCCATGTATGTATGATATGTATGTACATATAATATGTATGTATTCCCCCACTACGGTTCTTGCCTTGATTTTTATCGCGCAGAGGGTTCAGCCTTCCCAACGCTCGTCGATTTTCATCGAATTTTGCTAACTCACGCTCTCGCGCTTTCCGCTATTCAAGATATATTTTGCAAGAAAAAGTCCCTACGAGCATGCACTCGGCGGGGCTCGAACTCGCGATCTCGACGCTAGCAGGCTTCGTGGTTACCTGCTAGCCCACCGGGGCGAGCAGTACGCCTGGGTAAATAGCATTTCCCCCCAATCAACCGAAACCATACAGGAGTAGTATACCCCCTCCCGACAGCTTCCAAGTTCCCCCGCCGGGAATCTGTTCTGGACATGTGGGTCCGTGCTCGAGTCTGTCTCGAAACAGAATATTCACGGCGGAACTTTCGGAGCTGTAGAGAGCGGTAAAAAAAGTGGCATGTTTTCGGTAAAATGGAGGGAGGAAGTCCCATTATTAATCGTATATGCGGGACCCGTAAATAAGTGTAGCGTATGTATTTACGAGTAGTATGGAAATGGCCAAAATAATACGTACCAGGTATGAGTTATAATAGGGTCGAGTTTTTTTTTTTCCGAAAATCGTTTGTTTTTGCAGGATTTTTTTTCCGGATAACTTCTCTACAGGCCGGCCAATGTTTGGGGTTGGGGTTAGGGCTAAGGTTAGAGTTAGGGTTGGAGTTACAGTAGGTTTTATGGCGTTTCATCCAAAATACCTTCATCATAATACTGGAACCACACGCCGTACACACAGAAAATTGTTTTGTTTTCTCTTATATACTGCTGTATCCTATATAAGAGGTTGGGGCTAGGGTTAGGGTTAGAGTTAGGTTTTATGGCGATTTGTCCAAAATACCTTCATAATACTGGAAGCACACGCCGTACCCACAAAAAATGTTTTTTTTCCCATATATATATTGGTGTATCCTAAATGTTTGTTTACGTGCCTTGCATAGGCGGCTCGGAAGTCCTAGTCATAAAGGGGTACTACATAATATCATATACCTGGTATATATCAGTAGCCTATAAGCGCTTGCCAGTGTTCTGGCTGTGTATCAATATAGCGCCACTTATTTCTAAGGTGATGTTGATACTCTTGCCCCGCCAAGCTGCTCTTTCTGTGCCGCTGACCGACCTTGAAAGCACTGCTTGCTGAGCATCCCCGGTTGGTACTAAGCCAGAAGACTGGAACCACAACTCTCTTCTCAACAGTTCTTCCGCCCTTCCACAAACCTCAGATTGAGCTATCTTTCACTTTTGCCTTTTAGCTCAATCTCCAACTATATATATCAGTAGCCTTTACCGTGTTCTTGACCCACAAATCGTACAAGATAAAGTACCAAATATATTACGGCTTTTGTGGGTAGTCCACACATTTTTTTTGTCAGATTGTCCAAAATGCGCGGCGAAGCCGCGCTCGGTTCGAGCCTTAGCCTGGACTAACCCTTATAGAACTGCAGTCCCGTTTTGGGAACAAACCACTCTAATTCCAAGTAATTTGTCCCCAAAACGGGACTCCAGTGCTATAAGAGCTAAGGTTGGGGTTAGGGTTTGGGGTTAGGGTTAGGGTTGGGTCGACGCTTTCTCGTGGTTTGAGTTTCTAAAAAAAATCCGAAAACACACATAAAACCAGCAAGAAATCGTGACATGTTTGGTGCCTTATCGGGTACGATTTGCGGGTTAAAGACCGGCATACGTAGTAGGCGCCCCGCATATATATATATATACATATATAGGACCGAAGTATCACACTTAGCTACGTACGTAGCAAATATGAGTTTCGACGAGATCTTCGATCTCACCTGATCTCACAGCTGTTTTTTTTTTTTTTTTTTTTTAAATAGACACACGTGTAAGTAGGAGTGCGGAGGCATACCCCCCAAAACCGTGGTAGTCAAAAGGGGGGAGTGATCACCCATAGGGGATGGGTGAGTGATCACCCATAGGGGGACCCTTCTGCACCCTCCTGCGCAACGGGGTACCGATAGCCCCAAAAACGCGCCCGGGAAATTAGAAAAGAAGAAAGGTGTGCGTGGTCGGCATGGGCTGCGGACGTCTTGCCAGCTCATGGAAATTTGATTCGGGGTAGGCTGGGGCAGGCGCGGGTACCTGCGGCGGGGGTATTTGCTCTATACCCCCCCCCCGCCCGTTCGGTCGAGAAAAGGGGGGGAGGGGGGGGGGCGTACTCATTTGTTGCTTGCCTTCGTCATTTGACCATTGACGAAGCATCCCTTTCGAGACGGACCAAGCACCGTTCCTATATACTCCTACTAATAATAAGGATTCACCATTTCCTTTGTTGTATACAGCTGTAGGTCCGTATGTATGTGTGGAGGATAGGGTACTGTGAGGGTGTTACCTGCTGAGCTATAGCGGTAAAAGATCGATCGATTACCCAGCCCAGGGTAATCCTTATAACACTCTCCCCCCCTCTGAACGGCGGGATATTTGGGACGTCGGTACCGTATACGGCCGTACATTGACCTACCCGCTTCATTTCAGTACCTGGGGAACCAGGGAGACGTGTTTTTTTAGGGACGCACGCGCAAGCGTTTCTGAAAAAAGAAACGTCCGAAGTGAGATTCGAACCCGTGTCCTGCCGTCGACGCCAAATGTGAGGGTATTACCTGCTGAGCTATAGCGGTAAAAGATCGATCGATTACCCAGCCCAGGGTAATCCTTATAACAGTACGTAGACACCGTCAACTTCTGATCACAAATGCCAACCATGGAGATACCTGACTTGGTAATCAACGTCCGGTCTACGAGAAGACCTGCCATCATATGGATGGTCTTCATGATGGTTGACGTTTGGGAACACAAACAAACCCACAACGCTACGTACGAACCAGGGAGTGAAGGGTCCTCTACGAGAACGACCTCCACGCCCCCACTCTTATCTATGAGATCTCTCCTTGCGAGATGCGAGGAGGGAGGTTTTGTGGAGGCACTTACCTTGCCACAAATTTTATATAAGAAAGAAAAGTGCGCGTCAAGGCCTCGGCCATACCTCTGCCCAAGACCCCCGACACGTCCGACACCATCTGAGGAGGCGACCTCCATGTATGTACATGTCATGATGATGCCATGCCGAGAGAGAAAGGGTGCAAGTGTCTAGTGCTTGAGCAGAATCAGGACTCATCCAAGTGGAAAACAGGCGTTCTCATGTTAAATGCGTGAGAGCTTGAAGGGTCAAAGCTGACAGAGTGTGAGAGGGGTGTGGGGCCAAAATACACAACATTGCATACATACGACGTACACGTTTATTTGTTTTTGTTTTTGCATCTGCTTCGTCTGCTCAAATCATATAAAACAGCGGAACCAGCTCCTATGTAGGACGTAAAGCTCTATAGCATGTTGTTGCCGTTGAGCATCTTACTGCAAGCACACAGCACGGCAGTGCAGCGCAATCAGCCCTGCGCAAAGGAGCAAATCACGTGAATATGCGCAAGTGCCGATCAGGGCGCGACAGCGCAAGCAGACAGGCGGTTGGCGAGAGCTATGCATCATGTCGTCGAGCATATATATATATATTATATATGTAGTTCGTATAGATCTGGCTGCTGCGTTATCAAAGCAGGCGGAGAAATCGAAAGGTGCCGGGCCAAAACAAACATACAACTTACAAGTAGCAGCAGCAGCAGCAGCTACGTAGCTGGTGGTGCGCGAAGGATATGTCTTTATTTCCAATCTCAATAACATCATCAATACTATTGCTCTCTGCCCATTCTCTTTCGTGCATACGATATTATATGATATGATACGATACGATACATGCATGCCGCGCCCGGGTTGTTTTCCCGAACCACCGGAGCTATTGGCATTTGCAAGTCGTCAGTTTTCACCAAATTACGGATAAACCCCTGCCCGCTTCCTTCACGTTTAAAAAAAAAAAAAAAAAATTATCATTAATAATATATTCTTCCTTGTGAGCGATCGTTGCGGGCGAAAGCCACCCGCAGAGCGAAGCCCCTTGCATACTGCATACCCTACTCGTGTTCATAGAACAAACACTAGACAAACACCCTTGCAATGCTCCTACAGGCTGTTTACCTGGGAAATCGTGCTACGAGTATACGATAGAGGCACGAGTAGCATTGTTTTGGTAAAAAACATTTTCTGGCCGGCTACTACTGACTACAACTGACTATACTGACTATTACCGACTATTACCGACTATTACTGACAATGACTGACTGTTGCCGACTATACTGACTATTACTGGCACCTACTGCCTATTGCCGACTATTACTGATTATTACCGACTATTACTGACTAATACAGACTATTACTGACTATTACCGACTATTACTGACAATTACTGACTATTTCCGACTATACTGACTATTACTGGCAACTACTGATTATTATCGACTATTACTGACTAATACTGACCATGACTGACTATTACCGACTGTTACTGACAATGACTGACTATTGCCGACTATACTGACTATTACTGGCAACTACTGCCTATTACCGACTATTACTGATTAATACCGACTATTACTGACTAATACAGACTATTACTGACTATTACCGACTATTACTGACTGATACTGACTATTGCCGACTATACTGACTATTACTGGCAAATACTGATTATTATCGACTATTACTGACTTATACTGACTATGACTGACTATTACCGACTGTTACTGACAATGACTGACTATTGCCGACTATACTGACTATTACTGGCAACTACTGCCTATTACCGACTATTACTGATTAATACCGACTATTACTGACCAATACAGACTATTACTGACTATTACTGACTACCAGATATTTCAGACTATTGTTGACTATTACTCACTATTGCCGACTATTATCGACTATTACTGACTAGTACTGATATTAATAGTATATCTGGTACTCCTCAATTGGGGAAATGGCACTCATGTTTTGCAGCATGTCTCGCTGTATGCCTCGTACGCCATGGGATGGTTCGTCTTAATTTATTTTCGTCGGCTTTTGGGTGAGATATAAGGCTCGCATACTGCAATCAAGTCAGGAGCCTCACAGAAAAAATAGGAGCTACCCCTCGAAGGCAAATAGCACGCGTCTCAATGTTGCACACCCCGGACAGACATGATATGGATCATCTAGATAATCTAGATCATCTATATAGTTCATCTATGCTTCACGTGCCGCTATGAGAGGTTGTGCAGGATCTGCATACAGATCCTACCAAGGAAACATGTGCTATAGATCATGCAGATTATAGGGGATCCCGCCCGGCAACATGACCTAGATCATACAAAATCGGGGATAGATCTATCTGCCTTGGAAGGTCTACTGCTTATAGATCATCAATGAAGTGGGAATGATCTATATAATCTGTCCGAGGCATGCACAGATGTATCATGGCAGGGTATATCATAGGCTATATACTATCAAAAAAATTAAAAAAACAACAGCTGTGAGCTCGAGGATTTCGTCGAAGCTCATCTTTGCTAGCTGAGTGTAATACTTCGATCGCGCGTACTTACGGATTTTATATGTCCTCATGTAGGATGTACATCCCGTATGAGGCTATATACTATATACCGCCGGTGGAGGCTATTCTATACATGAGGCGAGGTTTTGGGCGGTAGTGCACAAGAGGGATCTTGGAATTAATACTAAGATTTGATTGAAAGGCACAAGTACATGATGCGTCACCCTTTCATATTTGATTGGCGAAACGTCGGTTAGGAGTTACGTCGTAGGAGTTGCTAACGGCATTCAGTAAGGGGAACTGCATTGTTGCTGTCATTTTGGCAAGTGTTTCAGGTACTAAACATTACGTATACAATATAATTGATAGGTACCGCCGTATACAGTACCTGGTATACAGCAGTATGTGCAAACGGAATAATAATATATGCAAACTAAAACTATTTCGTACATACCCAAGGGCGCACAAAAAAAAAAAAAAACGACATACCGGTATGTCGTATAATATGTGAATGTGATACACCACTAGTGACTGCTGTGGTGGATACGAATACCTTGTACGAGTATAGGCGGTGTTTCGCGCGAGGGGAAGCGTTAAGGGACTACACGATGGGGCGATGGGAGCGAGACGAAGATGGCACCAGACACCCGAGGGCCGCAAAAAGCGCACTATCTAGGTTAACTATTCGCGGCTACCTAGACTAAGCGGGGTGCAATACGAACGAACGACATGTTGTTGACGCTGTTGCCCAGTACCTTTCTATTGTCGTTCCTACAGCAGCACTATTACGGAGGACCTATAGTGTCTGTGTGTGTGTTCTTCACATTAAACCTTCCTTTCTACCCGTCGACATCCAGCAACACCCAGTGTCCGTGCTGATTCTTCATCCTAAAAAGGTACCAGTTCTGTGGTCACAAAACTACGACACAGAGATACTACGCTCAGTGCAGCAGTAAGCAGAGCAGACAATGCAATGCCATATACGACAGGCAAGACCTACCCTGCTAGTAAATAGGATCAAGTATTGTCAGTAAAAAAAAGGGAAATATATACGTCTTTGTGCGTACCGTAGGTTCTATTTACTACATTAGCCCACCCCGAAAATCCTAGTCTTCCAAGTGAGGGGAGGATTCCTACGTAGCCCGGCTCAACCCCCGTGAAGCCTTCTAAGGGTAGCGCCTTACGTTTTCCGAGGGTGATCACTTGGTTGTAGTATAGGAGCCCTATACCTCACCCTCAAAAACTGAATTTTAAGAAAATCTGTGAGTGCAACTCAGTGAACAATCCCACATAGCCGATGCATGCTACTCGTACGGTAGAGGTGCACCATGCTTACTTGAGGGGTTCTATGCTAATAGCAAGTCAAAATCTGTTTTTTTTTTTTTTTAGGGAACTTCAGCAGCAGCAGTAGAACTTCGGATCAGGGAGCTCGGCAGACGCAAACAAAGCTGTCGAGATGAGTGTCAGAATGGAGAAAAAAAACGCATGAAACAACCCAAGAACGAATCACGTATGCATCCTTCAAAAACTGCACCCTCGCCAGCCCCTTCTACTCCAACCAAATACCGGCAAACCCCACAAAGCAGTCTTTAGAGAGAGAGAGAAAGAGAGGCAAATCGAGCCCGCGTATTTCCTATTGGTCAAGGTTTTGAAAAGGAGGCAGCTCATTGGTCGACGTATACCTAGATAGCTGGGGGGGGGGAATACTGCTGTTTAAATATTATAGAGCGGTGAGCGGCGGGAGGGGTTTAGCCGCGACAGCGAGAGGGGGCTAAAAACAAACGCGAAACCTATGAATTACTACATGGGCGAAAAGAAAGTTAGTACATACGTAAGGTTGTATTGTACGGTATTGTCGACAGGCAGTGCCAGTCTCTACCGCGTTAATGTATCTGTACTTCGTATCTGCCCAAGCGAGCCAGGGGGCTCACCAGCCTATCGGGCTGATCGTCCGAAGTGCTCTCCCATCACGGCCTCTTCCCTCACGCCACGTACCCACATCCACTTGAGATCACGAATATTGCATCATCGCTTGAGCTTCCTTTTGCCTTGCTTTTCCGAACAAGCCCATCATGACCTGTAGCAACATTGCACGATTGCGAGAGTGGGCACATAACACGGAGCTATAATAGTCACCTGAAAAACCTGGAGCTACATAGCAGGAGGCAAGGGGTTACCACAACAGCAAGCACTGGATTACTTCAAGTCCACGGAAACTATTTTTTCCAAAGGGACACTGCTGTCTGTTGCAGGAGCTTGTCATTCATGCTCGGTACGGGGGGGTGGCTGACACTCACCGGCACGACGGACACATGCATGCATCGTTATTGCGTGCCAAACACCCCACGTAAAAAAATACACAGCGTCTCGAGCCGAGCAAGGGACACAAGCCAATTGTGGCGTTGCTCGTGTCCTCACAGTAGTACACAGCACCTTTACCCTTTACCCTGTACCCTTTTTTCCAACTGCACCTATACCCTTCACCCTTGACGCATGCTCGCCTTATAAGGGTAGCGCCTTACGTTTTCTGAGGTTTCTCACTCGAGGAGCTCTATACTAATCATAGTAAGTCAAAAACTGGTTTCGGAGGAGCATAAGTAAGAGTTCTACCCGACGAACAATCCCGTGGCCTTAAGGGCCCGTTTTAACGAAGAAAAAAAAAATATCAATTTGGAAAAAAAAAAAATCAAATCCGCTTTTCATTGGTCAAAACCCGCACCACCACCCAAGATTATACTACATAATCTTGGGTGGTGGTGCGGGTTTTGACCAATGAAAAGCGGATTTGATTTTTTTTTTTTTCCAAATTGAATTTATGTTATACTCGTTACTATGGGCCCTAATAAGTGCACAACGAAAAAACATTGCAGCACAAAAAAATGAAAATTCCGACGCTTTTGGGGTAAGGAGCCTTTCAATAGGTCATTCAGAAATCGTTTCAGCCAAAAAAAGGTATACCTTATATACCTCTATCGTAGCACGCGTGCGTCCCTTTTGAGGACAAATTGAAATTACTGCACTCGTCGAAGGCTAAATTCGTTTCCGAAGTGGGGAAAGTAGGGACCTTCAGGGGGGGGGGGGGGGGGGGGGCACTCATGTCGTGCACGGCCGTAGTCATATGACCATAGACCCTCGCATCCCTACAATGCCGGGACGGAGCACGTTGGGGGGGGGGGATTCCAAGGACATGCCTAAAAAATCCGTACTACGCGCGGTCGAAGTATCACACACACATCTTGCAAAGGTGAGTTTCGACGAAATCCTGGATCTCACAGCTGTTGTCGTTTTTAGTTTTTTTTTTTTTATAAATATGTACAAAAAACATCACGCAGCGTGCAAAGCTGAGTACTATTAATAGGTATCAAGTACACCACGTGTCGCCCAGTTTTGGTTGAACTCACGGCTGAGATATTTTTCTATTAATAGATTAACAAACGAACGAAACGAAACGAACCTCTTTTCCTTTTCCGAGCTTGTGTCCTGTAGGGTTTGTGGGTTCCGGATAAGGGTACGTACGTATGGAAGTCTTACGGAACTTATAGAACTTCCAGGTACGGGTGTGGAAGTCTGACAAAAATCACACAAGTTCCGGGTACGTACGTACTCGTACACGAATGTTGGACCCGTACCCGTACCCGTACCCGCACCCGGGTATTCTTAAAATGACATACTCGTACCCCAGGTATTGTGCCACGGGCGTACAGAACGTCAGCAGAAGTTCCGGGTACGGGTATGCATGTCGTAGATAGCTTAAAGAAGAATTATATGGTATGGGTAGTACCCGGGATTACACCCCGAGTATGTACCCTACAGAACACAACCTTGCAGCTTACAGGAGTTCCGGGTGCGGGTATGGAGGTCGTACAGTTCTCACAGAAGTTCCGGGTACGGTAAGGAAGTCTTGAAAAAAATACAGCAGTTCCGGGTAGGTACATATAATACGATTACACGAATGTTGTATAATACCCGTACCTGTACCCGTACCCGCACCCGGTTTTTTTTCCGAGGGCATACCCGTACCCCGGGTATTGTGCCACGGGCGTACAGAACTTACAGAAGTTCCGGGTACGGGTGGGTGTGAATGTCGTACAGAACTACAGAAGTTCCGGTACGGGAAATTCCCGAGAAAATACGAAAATATCCCGGGCATGGCTCTGTGGTTCTTGACGTACCCCACAGAACACAATCTTGTAAAACGTAAACTTTTCGACTTTTCAAAACAAAAAAACGACGGTTGCGGGTTACGGTAGATTACGGTAACGATCGCACGAGGCAGCCCGGGCTGCTGGGCCTCGTCTAATAACGTATACCTGGCAATACATGTTTCAAGTTTCAATACATACATATGATAGTGCTGGTATTGATAGCTGGTAGCATCCGAAATCCGAAATACGGTAAACTGCAACTGCCAGAATTTTTGGTGTCACGCGGAGCGCGCCAATTTTTGCGCTTATCGCGCACATAAAATATATGCATATACATATATAAATATATACACATTGGTGTTAAATACGGCATCGTCTCGAAAGCTGCTATTTATACGTCGTATATATCGATATATCGTATATATCGAACGTGTTTTATACCCTTCCATCCCCTGGCAGCCCCCCCCCCCTGTGTTTCTTTTTTTCGTGTTTGTTTGTGTTTTTCATGCTGATACAGAACGAAAGCTTGCATGATCATGAAGTGGAGCTGGATCGTTTGCGTGTTTGAAGGATTTCTAGAGTTTTTTTAGGCGCGCTGCTGACCACGGGGACACGTTGTTAACCGGGTGCCCGGGTACCTGGATACCCGGGTACCCGGCATTTTTGTTGTTGATGTTATGTTGTTCTCATATCTAGCAGACACTACAGTAGTACCCCAAAGCTATGTTGCGCTGGTTCATTTGCGTGTTCGAAGGGTTTCTCGAGGTATTTTCAGGCAATTCTGACCACGGGGACACGTTGCCAAACGGGTACCCGGGTGTCTGGGCACCCAGCCCGACAAACTCGGCGGGTTTTGGGTCGAACCCGGACCCGGCGACGGGTAGTACCCGTTCGGGTTAACCCGCCGGGTACCCGGGTAGTAAACGAACGGGTATATAGCACCCCTAGTCCGTTTTTTTTTTTTTTCCATCCCATTCATTATCTTCGCCCTTCCTTTCTCTCTCTTCCCTACAATATTAATTATTTTAGTAGTCGTAACTCAGATCCGGGGTCACAAAGTGGGCTTTTCTCCCTCCCCCCCCACTCCCCCACTACGGTTCTTATCTTGCATTTTTATCGCGAGAAGATTTCAGCACTTTCTTCCCTCGTCAACTCTCGTCGAATTGTGCTTACCCACGCTATAATATGCGCTCTCGACAGTTGGTGTTATTTTAGAATAAAAATATCCGTGCGGAGACTCGAACCCTCGACTTCCAACCTAACTGGCTTCGTGGCTACCTGTTAGATCACCGGGGCGACCGGCCTCGGTGTGATACCTTTTAGTCCCAAAAAAGAGCAGCCTACGAAAACTGCAACCAAAAAACCCTCATGTCAGAATATACGGAAGATTGTCACCAAGCTCACTCTCGCAACTCTCCCAACACACCACCGCTCTCTAGAGCACGGCCACATATCAATAGTAAGCGCCACCTTTCAAACCATCTCTTTATTTTCTGTTCTATTGAACAACAGATAGTGAACCTCACGGTCACTATCATATATCTTGGTGCCATCAGCCACCTGCTGCGTGTTTCTCCACGAGAGATCCACACCATTATTATTATACTTCGAAGTATGTATCATATGATATCACCTCAAACTTACGCACTGACTGGTCGAGGACGACAACGAGATGCCACAGCAGCTGTGTCGAAACGTCACACACCCAGCTCGCAAGACGCAAAGACCACCGTCGAGCAGAGCGAGACGTCGGCGGACACCGCCCCATCTTTATACGTGGCATCATCGTATTTGCCAGCTTGTATTTGCCGTATTTTCCTCACGCCTTACGACCCAGGGACAGCCCCTGTGAACGAAAGTTCTAAATCAACCAGGCTGACGACTGGACGTATGAATACGTATAACTGCAGATCTACGATAGATAATATATAATAGTTGCCGGCATCTCAGCATGCCAGCGTGTCAGCATGCCAGCTCTATCGTCGTATCGGCTTGTTCCCCGCACTTTCTGCCGGCGGTCCGTGACCGTGTCACTACTGTGGGTGACTCTGTCCGTCAAATCCAAGATTTGACTTCGTCGGGCACCGTCCGTAACTAAATAGCAGTACGTATACCGGTGTGTGTGTGTTCTTCATATTAAACCTTCCTTTCTACCCGTCGACATCCAGCACACCCAGTGTCCGTGCCGAGGCACGAGTATATAATACGTACAAACCGGTACGTACGAACGTATACGAAGTAACACACGTATACGTATGTACAGTAGTCCATGCAGTTGAAGAATTCCCAAAAAAACGACCTCGACAGCAGTACGTACACATTTTCTAGAGGTTACTTATGGAATGTTGTTCCGGACCGCGCCAACGGCTGTGTAACTCAGACCCCCTCAACCGTATGGTATTACTCTGTATTATTAAAATAGAGCATAGCCGGTCGCCCAGGTGGGCTAGCAGGTAACCACGAAGCCTGTAAGCGTCAAGAAAGCGAGTTCGAGCCCCGCCGAGTGCATGCTCTTAGGCACTTTTTCTCGCTAAAAATATCTTGACCAGCAGAAAGCGCGAGAGCGTGAGTTAGCAACAATTCGATGAAAGTCGACGAGCGTTGGGAAGGCTGAACCCTCTGCGCGATAAAAATGAAGGCAAGAACCGTAGTGGGGGAGGAGGGAGAGGAGCCTACTTTGTGACCCCGGATCTGAGTTACGACTAGGGAGGTAGAGACGGAAGTGCGAAGATAATAAATGGGATGGAAAAAAAAAAAAAAAAAAAAAAATAGTTATGACCAGGGCAGTAATTATTAAATACGTAGGTGTTGCGCTGTTGCGCTGGCGCAACATTTGGTCAAAATAACCGTTTTGCGCAACAGCAGTTTAGTAGTCGCCGCGAGGCTGGTTGCGCGCAGCGCAACACGCGTTTTTGGGCGCGCAACTTTTTTTTTCGCCTCACAGGCGAAAAAAATTGTTGCGCGTTTTTTTCTCGCCGGAGGCGAGATTTTTTTTTGGGGGTCTTTCTTTCTTGATAATTAGTCGTAATTGAACATCTTTCAGGCCCCTTGTCCTATTCGCCATAGTCGAAAACAAAAATTAGGCATCTTTTGCTATTCGCCTTGAGCCAAAAGTAAATTAAATGGCTTTTTACTTAGTTTTGAGGCGCATATTCGCGCATAGATCGCAATTTTTTCGCCTCCTGCGCGCAACACTCATTGAGCCGCCTGTTGCGACACTCATTGAGCCGCCTGTTGCGCTGCGCGCAACAGACGCCGAACCACTAATTAATGCCCTGGTTGTGACTCCAAAAAACACTCCATTAACCCTTTCAGAACTGCAAAACTAACCCCACACTAATTCCAAGTAGTTTCTCCCCAAAATCGTGGGACCGGTTCTTAACCCCTTCACAACTGGTCACCCGATTTTGGGGACAAACTACTTGGAATTAGAGTGGGACATTTTTTTCAGTTCTAAGTGGTTAACGCCCGTCTCCTCGCGAAAGGGAAGATGGATTCATTTTTAGTTTATTTTTGTTCTTCGACTCTTTATGACCAATATACCTGAAAACAGGTATTCCATTCCCATTAGGTGTGCTGTTTTAACAAGCTATATCTGAGGGCGGATTTCGATGTGTTTTTGAAATCGCAAGGTGGAACTTTTTCCCGTTTGAAAAAATAATAATTTTTGACGAAGAAAACTGACAAAAACCGTGTCCGGGACGTCTCACGCAGATCATTCGTTCGTAAAAGCCACCCAGCCAACCTAAACAAAAAGGGCGGGAAACGATTCCTCTCGTCATTCTACGGACGGAACCTGATTTCTTTTTTGTATAAAACGCAAGTCCGATGAAATATTCATGGTTTTGTGAAAAGTAGCTGATATTGGCCCTTGGCAAGCTGTAACTTACTTGATTTTAATGTGGGCGAACAAAAAACAATGCCAAAACCGTAATTGTTCGCTCGGCCTTGGTGACCACGACTATAGCAGCAGTATCGCCCAATTCGTCGTATTTCAAACGCTATGACCTGAAACGTTAATGGCTAAATTGTACTGCATGGACCATATGATACCTGGTATAATAGCAGTAGACCTGTTACCTGTCACGTTGTTGTGATGATGTGTTTTATGCTGTCACAGGATATTTTTGTTTTGCTTTTTTCTCTGTTTCTCAAGTCCCGAAACGACTGATGTTTGGGGAGCTGATGGGGGGGAAGGACCCGGGCGCGGGGTGCCCGGAGCGGAACTGGCAGACGTGCCTGAAGGACGACTTCAAGGCGTTCGGGGCTACGCACGGCTCTACGGACGACGAGAGATGTGTCTTCGGAGTCCCGAATTCGATTTGGACGGAAGCAGCGAAAGTGAAGGGAGGAAGGCAGTGGTATAAGGGAGTGCGGAGGCTAGCCGAAAACGGCGACCAAGCGAGACAAAGAGCCTATCAATAATAAAAATACGACAAGAACCAACGGGACGGGAGGGGTGCGGAAGAAGGACGAATCGGCGAGGGAAGAAAACAATCGAGAAATGGTGGACCGAGTGGCGCGATATGTGCCGGACTGACTCTCCCGGACTATTTGTTGTTTTTTTCCCCTCCTCCCACCGCTGCGGTGCTCCGTCTCGAAAGGGATGCGTGGTCAATGATCAAATGACTAAGGCAAGCAACAAATGAGTACGCCCCCCCCCCCCCCCCCCTCCCACCGCTGCACCATTGCACCACCCCCTCGGGATGACGTGTCTGTGCTATCTCTGTGGTCTTGTTTGTTTGAGTGTTTGCTTGCACTTTTGACTTGTCTCTTTGTCTTTGTCTTTGTCTTTTTCCCTTCGCTGTTTTTGACCTTTTGCAGTTACACTGCTCGCAGGGCGGGGGTACATCAGTAGCACGGGGCCATAGTTCCCTTCCCCCGTATCATGTCTGCGTTTATAATCGGGGTGGAGGACTCGATTTGTTTGCCTGACCGGCGTGAACCCGGCACGGAACACCCCGGCATTATAGGGGTACCAGGATAGAATCAGGGGGCGTATACGCCCGATTGGTGATGTTGACCTTTCCAGTTTTATTTTTACCTTCACACTTCTAGTGTCTTCTTTCTTGCTTTCTTGCTTTTTGCCTTGTTTCTCCTTTTGAAACCGCCCTATGCCGGTGTCTTCCTTTTCTTCGTGTTGCCCCGGCCGTGCAGCAGTTATCTGTTCCTCTCTTGGGCACGGTCTTCTAGGGGCGCTTCTGTCTCCCTGCGTCATTTGTATTCTGTTTCGTTTCATAATTCGTTTTTATTTGTCTTTTTGTTCTTATTTTTCGGTTCGGCTTGTGTCGTTGTGTTCTCGTACCCGGTACGTTAGCATCTCACTTGCCTTGCCCATTAATTTGCGTTTATTTTGTTTTGGTTTTTCTCTGTTTCACAGTCTGTGACCACATAATTTGTATCTCTCTAGGATTAGGAATCAGGAAACACACTGGGTGTACTGATGTACTGATGCGGTTGGGTAGAAAGAACGGGTTTAATGTGAAGACAACACACACATAGCGTGTAGAGGGGAGCGGTGGGCTCCAGACTATCTGTTTTTGACTGACTTTGATCGCTTTGCGGACCCTTCGGGTTCCAATTTTATTTCAGTATTAATAGTATACCTTTTTTGGGGTAAGTTAGCCTGTGACCACGTGACCACGGGAATCGACCGCGTCAAGTGTTGGATTAGTACGGACAGATGGAGGTACTGGATAGAGAGACCGGCACGGTTTTTAATGTGAAGATAACAACAACAACAACAACAACAAGTCCGTGACCACGGAATTTGTATCCACCGCATGTGCATCAAGTGAGCCGCACTAACCCGAGCATCAGGCCTGCTGGATTGTATCTCTACTGATCTACTGCAACACATTCAGGAAGTACACCCGTATATATGTGACCTCCCTTGAGTTCCACAGATGTCAGATTTTGTTCCCCTCAAAACCCGTAATTCGCGCGATCGAAGCATCTCCCACTCAGCTTGGAAATATGAGTTTCGATCAAATCCTCGGTCTCACCAGATCTCACAGCTACGAGTACGAGTAGCTGTGTTTTATTTCTATTTTTCAACATAGGATAAGGAATCAGGACACAGGACAGACACACTGTTGCTGCTGTGTGTACTGATGATGATGTACAGCAGTACAGGACACCTATTATACAGTAATATGAAACAGGAAATCTGGTCCAGGCTGGGTTTTTATTTTATTTTAGAGAGGGTGTTTTCTGCACTAATATCAAGATAACGACTCCCGAGTTTTATATTTTCCTCCTAAATGTCAGCCTGGCTTTCTTATTAGCCTGTTTCTTATTAGGTGTCCTGTGTAGTTGGGTAGAAATGACGGTTTATGTGAAAACAACACACACACACGCCGGTCATACACTCTCCGTCCCACGATCATATATATGTCTAGGTACCAAATGGACATTTTCCCGGAATTATTTCACTTTTCACCTCCGGCCGCGGGTCTTTTCTCGCGCTATCGGCTGCGGGGCACGCGGGGGGGCCGCGTGTACGCCACGGCGCAATTGCGGGTCCCGGCCGAGGCCCGTGGGGCGTGTGAGGCCCGTGGGGCGTGCTCTGGGCCTTCAAAGTCGCGAATTCTGGCAAATAACTCAGGGGAGACGTTCCGACTTGACACTGCCTCGCAACTACTATGAAAACCCTGTCATACGACTGTTTTTTCATCCTATGAACTTTGATGCTTCGTTTTTGACCCCAATTGAACGAAACACACACAGCACGCACCACGCACGAGACAACAAGGACCACACCGACGTTGAACGAGGCACACATCAAGCGTCGTGCAGCAGTAGTTGATACCATGTTGCATGCGCCTGCTCTCTCTGGGTTGTGTACAGCAGTAGCAGTTGTACGACACGCTTGAAAATTTACAGCCGCATTTTATGTAAAATTGTAACTTTGTTCCAATATTTGGGAATCTACGTAGAGTACACATAAACAGATCTACGAGTACGTAGAGCTGAGTACGTATGTATGTACCAGCAGCAGAGTTCGAAGTATCATATCTACGTACCTCTCTCTATTTTCGAACGATAGACCGATCTACATACGTACGAACACGAGTATGTTGGTGCAGCAGCAGTAGTAGCACTACAATGATGTACTTTACGGGTACATGTCTCTACAGCAGTAGTCTAGACTACTAACTACGAAGCAGCCAAGGCGCCATTTATCGAACAGCACAGCATAGCAGTACTACAGCAGAAGAAGCTGCAGAACCGCAGTGTGCGCGGAACAGCTACGAGTAGCAGGGGCGATCCAGCAGGCTAGTTGTGACAGCGTACGAAGCATCGATTTGCTATGTTCTGTCTCTCATTGTGTATGCGTGTGTATGTTTGATGTATGCCATTCCAGCAAAGCCTCAGGCCGTTTGCCCGGCCCCGCCCGGATTTTCAGGATATTTTGCTGGGATTTTGTTTGCGCTGTGCCGCCTTCTCCTCGAGGTTTCGAGGCCGCCATGTGTTGGTCGTTCGCCAGCGCCCAGCGGATGCCTTGGGGAGCCGCATGGTGGCCACAATCGGTGTACGCAGCAGTGTCAGCTGTATAGGCCCTTAAACCGGTTTTTCGTTATGCCGTTGGGTTGCGTGGATTACACACGAAGCACCTTTATATCAGGCGCATTTACTACAAAACAGTATAGAATAGCTACGACGAAAAAAATGTCGCAGATCGTGATTTTGATTATTTTCAGGTCAATTCACAAAATGTCGTCAAGATTCACGAGTTGTTCTTCGTGAATCTACTCGACATAAAAAATCACCATTCAACACAAATAAATACAGTAGTACTCTGTGTAGTACGAATGGGTGTCTGCATTTATTTCATAAATAATGTGCCAAGAAAAATGAGCTCAGATTGGCACGAACAATAGAAAACGTTGGTTTAGAAACACAGCTCAACGCTGTGGGATCGACTTTGAATCCAACACAAAATAGTGAGATCGACTTCGGAAACAAAATAGGTCGTTGAGCCTGGACAGCAAACTAACGGAAGCCCACTACAGCTGTACCTCAGATACGGTTATCTCGCGACATTTGTTTCGGTAGGAATGGCCGTCGCTCCTACTTTTTCCACAGCAGCAGCAGTCTATGCCACGGTTTGCTCCAAAAAGGGAACTATGAAGCATGTGCGATCTATTTTCAACTTGCGACACCCCCGGGATTTCAAGTGGCCAACATCCCGAAGGGGAACCTTGCATTATATGCGTGATGGTGATGTTATATCAGCAAGCAGCGGCAGCGGCAGCGGCGGCAGCAGAAGCAGCGGCAGCGGCGGCAGCGGCAGCAGCACGCGTACTACTGCTGTATTAATACGAGAGGAGAGGGTACTACAGCAGTACTCGTAGTATAAAGGAGCCCAAGAGAGGTGGAGAAAGACGAGAGGGCGGGGGGAATACGTAATGAAAAGAACTTTATTATTTTGTACCAAAATTAGAGTTAATGATTTATTTTCGGAATTCGGGGAGACGAAATAGAACAAACACAACTGCTGTCACATATATATATATACTACCTGGTATACTGCTGTAATGCAAAACAGCCGGGGCAACAGCAGCACCAGTATCGGGGGGAGCGGAGAGAGCCCCATACCTCAGGAGTTGCCTGCCTGTTGTACATGGTGTACTCCGTGTGTGCTGCTGCTGCTGCTGCTGCTGTGTCCGCTGGTGGATTGGCCGCCCCCTGACGTTTTTTTGGCGCTTTTCGAGTCCGACCAAGAAAAAAAGTATTACGCCGCACCACTGCTGGTGCTGCTGCTGTGTTCACGTATCATAGCGCAGAGGGCGGCAACTAACAGCAACCCTCGCGCACATCAAGTTTTACGCCGCACAACTGCAGGTAGCTATGTTGCTACTACTGTTTGCTGCCTTCCCTCCTTCCTCTCGCCCTTCCATCCCTGCTCCCTTCCCCCTTGCCGGATGCGAGACGCCGAGCGAGACGGTCATCGGTCCCGAGACCATTTTCCAATTTTCTGATGTTGTTCTCCTCCTCATCCTGCTGCTCTGCTGCTGCATATACACCTTGCGCCGCTCCATACTTTATGCATGTACGTACATCTCATTTTTCGCGCATTTTCGCATGACCTTTCCGTCCGTACTCCTAGTCCCTAGTCCCTAGCCCCTAGCCGTACATCGAGACCGCTCCCGCTCTCTCGTCTTGCTGGCACTGCCGAAGGATGTGGATATAGCCCGACTCCTGTCTTCTGATTGGCCAGGAGCAACAGTCCCGCATCTCCGATTTCAGTTCTGGGCGAGAGATTTCGAGATTTCGGAGCTTTGCTGAACTTTTTTCATGAATCATGAATCTTGCTCTAATTTTGTAGCGTTACGACGTAACAGGCATGTATTATATGAGGTTTAACGTCACTGGTCAATGAAATCGATTTTCCGACTTCCGAGTTTCGATACGAGTATGTGTTTCTTTTTTTGAGGAATTTCGTCGGAGATCTGGGAAAATTGAAAATTGCAGTGCCAGTCGGCCGGTCGGTCGGACCTAAAACTTTGACACTTTTTACGTTGGGACGTTGGTACGTCACACTCACACACTAACCAATCACAGAAACGTTCAACTTGGAGATGGGGTGTTGCCTTGTTGCCTTGTTCTGGATTCTGGATGCAGCATGCCTCTACCGGCCACAGCTTAAATTAGCCGCCCCCGAATCACTTTTTTTTTCCACCCGCCAGCACATATTATTAGTATCTCAAGAGGAGAGACCTTACAAGCTCGACCGAAGCGACATTGACTGACGATCGATCATCGTGGTGGCAGCGCAAAAAAAGGTGTGGTGGTGATCACAAATAAATGTATGCGCCATCTTAGCCAGCTGTAGTGTAGTAGTACGTTCACGTAAAGAATACGGCTGATGTTTGCTTCTCTCTTGTTCATCGCTCACACACTTGAAATTCAAAATTATTAACCTGCGCTACCTGGTATTTACTTCAACCGTACGTACCACGTGCGATGTCGTCGCGTAGATACACAGGCTTCATGTTGGTTGTTGCTGGTTGTTGAGCTATATATAGCTATTTTTATTTTTCAGACCAAGCACCCTGAGTGCAAC
The DNA here is from genome assembly GCA_008828725.1 of Saccharina japonica. Classification (NCBI taxonomy): domain Eukaryota; class Phaeophyceae; order Laminariales; family Laminariaceae; genus Saccharina; species Saccharina japonica. The sequence goes on from MEHQ01002668.1 coordinate 629,691, forward strand.
GAGAGAGAAAGCGAGGAGCCGACTGGGAAGGACAGCAACGAGAGCGTGTACGGACGGAGCGGGTCGAGTGTGGTCGTGCTAGGACTGGCCGAGCGGCACCGGAGCGGCGCGCCTGAGCAGCAGCACAGCAGCGCGCCGGCGCAGCAGCACAGCAGCGCACAGGAGAAGCGATCCGGAGCACGGACGACATCGACCCGTGACGGACGAACATTATTGTTTTTCTGTTTTCTGTTGACAAATTCTTTGCTTTTTCCCCCGAATGTTGTTGTTGGGTCGGTGTGGATGACGTCACTGGTTTTGTAGAGAGACGCGGCAGAGATGGCGCGGACACCCCGGGTGCCTTCATTGTGTGCCTGATCGTGGAAGACCCCTTCAATGTGGAACGATTCCTAATCAGTGTCGATGTTTATAATGCTGTGCCTAACACAGACCGTTCAGGATAGATTCGGGCAATTGTCAATTGACGTGATGGCTTTGGTTGGCTGTTCTTTTTCACTTTGTGCCCGCGGACTGTCATTCTGGCAGCACTTCAGACAGCAGCTGCGTGCTCCATCTTGTTCCCACGCCTACCGTTTGTTTTTGTACAGACAGCACTTCAGACAGTAGTTACGCTGTAGTCGGCAAATTCATTGGTAAAGAGTGGGAGGGGGGGGGGGGGGGGGATGCTGCTGTAGTCGAATGGAGATTGCGGGCGTGTAGTTCAGTTTTGGACACGCATAACATGCTGTAGGGATTTTAGGTGTACCTCTTCGGACTTGTGTATCCTTTCCCTGCTAAGTGTACGTGTTCTTTAGGATTCTCTGATGGCTCTAGCACTTTTGTGACCACGGGCCGTGATCTTGCTAGATCAGACTATAGGGATTAGCAACTGAAACGAGTTTAATGTGAAGATAACAACAACAACAACAACAACAACAACAACAACAACAACAACAACAACAACAACAACAACAACAACAACAACAACAACAAGAAGTAATTTAGCGAAAGAGGGAGAAGAATATGCGCGACTTTACGCCTGAAAAACAAGTAAAACGCCTTTCATTTTTTGTTTCGGTTACGCACATGCAGCGAATAAAAGTAGGTGTCGAAAACAAAAACAGCCCACGGCGAAAATAATAAAGGTGCCTATTAATAATATTTGTTTTTGGACTATTTTCTGTCTCATCTGCTCCGGCAGAAGCACGACACTTTCTTTCACTTGTTGTCTTTTGTTATCGTTTTAGTTTTTGTTATCGTTTTTGTTTGTTGATACCAGGTATGTTTTCTTCCCTTCTTTTCGCTTTCACGCAGATGGATTGCTAGCGGGGTAGGTCGTGGGTCTGTCGTATAGGTATAATATGGCATTTCATTGTCTCTCCTGACTACTGATTTGCAGCTTATTATCTTTGTGTCGTAGTTTTGTGAATACATACGGTCGCCCCGGTGGGCTAGCAGGTGACCACAGAGCCTGTAAGCGTCAAGAAACGAGTTCGAGCCCCGCCGAGTGCATGCTCTTAGGCACTTTTTCTCGCACATAATATCTTGACTAGCCGAAAGCGCGAGAGCGTGAGTTAGCAAATTCGATGAAAATCGACGAGCGTTGGGAAGGCTGAACCCTCTGCGCGATAAAAATCAAGGCAAGAACCGTAGTGGGGGAGGAGGGAGAGGAGCCTACTTTGTGACCCCGGATCTGAGTTACGACTAGGGAGGGAGAAAGACGGAAGTGCGAAGAAGGTGATAAATGGGATGGGTAAAAATCAATAAATAAAAAACCTGCTGCTTGCTGCAATGCACAGAGTAGTACCGTATATTATGTAGCATGTCCCCACCCAATCAAGCTGTCTGTGTGGTAGGCGCAGCGTGCACCGATTGATTGTCATTTTTTCTCGTCACTTTTTCCCTCTACTTAAATCCCCTGGGATCCCTATCCCTCTACGAGGACGTACATATAAAAAAGGATACCTACACTATATAAGTGTTGATACTACATACTATTAATACCTGTGATACTACTGTACAACAAGCAGTAGTAGTACGCGTAGTAGCATGTACGTAGGGGTGCGTCAGCCTGCATCAGCTCAGAGATGTTAGTGCGAGTAAGTACGTGTGTGTGTAGACCCGTCCCTGCTCAATGTTTTGCATCCTGCGTGTGATGCATCGATCGCGCGTTTTTTACGCAGAGGCAGGTGACCCCCCCCCCCCCGAGATGCGGCCACAGGGTCAGCCGGGGGATTCGCAGTTTACTCTTGTACTCTTTGGCTATGCCAGGGCCGGAATCTGGGACACAATCTTGCACATTGAAGGGTGGAATCCATTTTCCATACATACGTACGTCGTACGCATATCATATTATATGTATGATATATACATCTGCTCATTTACTGCCTTTATCATACCTGGTGTGTGTAGCATGTATTATCTGGCATAATACCTGGTACGCACGGAATCACATCACACATATATATCAGCTGCGCATAAACTACGTTATATACTACTGACCGCACCGCCGCACATATTTCACATTTTTTCCGCAACGAACTCGTAAGCTACCTGGTATGATATATCATGCAAATATAATGTGCAAGCTAGACCCGCGGGGTACATTATTATCATGCCTACGTATACTACCCCTCCGCTCCTGCTCCGTCCGGCATCGTAGGGATGCGAGAGTCTATGGTCATACGACTACGACCATGCATGACCATGAGTACCCCCCCCCCTCCCCCCGCTTCGCGCTTGGTGCTAGCAATGTCTGCCTGGTCGGTGAAAACCCGACATGCTCCGTCCGCCTCAGAGGCGGTTCTTAGCAGGATGCAGCTCACCCTCCATGCGACTCGCCCAATACCTCACGGCGCTTCGCGCTTGGTGCAAGCAATGTCTGCCTGGTTGGTGAAAACCCAACGCGCTCCGTCCCGGCATTGTAGGGATGCGAGGGTCTATGTGCTCATACGACTACGGCCATGCATGAAAATGAAGTACACCCCCCCCCCCCCCGTGTATATTTATATGTTCATGTATGTGTGTTGTGTATAGGTATGATAGCTCTTGTCTCCCACAAGCAGTAGGATCCCCGTCGCCCACCCCCCGATGCGCTACTGCTTCGCTTTGTCGAATCTCTGCTTCTTCACGCAAGCAAGGAGCGCACTACTGTCTGTAACGCTTGACTATTCGCAGAAAGCTGTGTATGATAAGTGTTCTTCAGCGATACTGTCGACAAGGTCTACCGCGACTTTTCCCTCAGCACTTTCTCCCGGTCGCTTCGTGTTCGGCAGAGATAGATAGCACCGAGCAGTTCCGTCCACCAGGCATCTCTCTGAGTCACAATCGATTTTACAAGTACGCGCGATCGAGTATCACATGTTTAGCTTGCAAGTATGTAATAAGTTCGAAGGAATTCTGATTTTTTCGATGTCACGCCTGATCACGCGTGCCTTTTTAACTTGAAAACAAAATGCAAACCAGGTGTACATGGTTGGTGCTCAAATTGTGTGCAACGCAAACGTGAGCTGATCTCGGAGTGAAGGTGTCCCATTTCCTCTGCAATCCATGCTGACTGGTACAATACAACGCCACAAGACTTGAAGAGCTGACGACCTACCCAGCCCACCCGCCTACCACCCACCCACCCACCCACCCACTCACTCACTCGCTCACCCGAACGCTTCCCCCCTGTCTCTCTTCCTCCCGTGCGCGGCTCGTGTGTTGCGCGTATCAGGCTTTCTATTAGCTCTCTTCTCCAAAATCTGTTCACACACTCCAACATCGTTTCCCATGGTTTTGACGAAGACACACGGCTCACTAGAGTCGCGTTCGAGCGACAACCTGCTCCGACTACGGCTGGTGGGGTCTCACGAGCGCCGTCGCCACCTGGACGGCCAACGCCCTCGGGGGCGGGAGGGCAGGAGAGCAGGAGATAAGAGAGCCGCGCCAGCCGCCAGTGGTGTACAGACTAACTTCAGCGCAGCAGTACCACCGCTCAATGACGCGCCCTCATCGACAGCTACAAGAAAAGTGACACCTGCCACCGCTGCCACTACCACTACCACCACCACCACCACCACCACCACCGTCGCGTCGAAACCTTCGGCAACCGCGGCGCGTAGAGGCAGCCTAGAAGGGGTGCTCTTCGTCAACCCCGATGCCGTGCAGGCACGCGCCCACCGGCGGATCAAACTCGACGCGTCGCGCTCGAGGGCTGCATTCTCGGCGCCTCGCGGTGGCGACTCCAACGCCGCACAACAAGACCACCGCCTGAAGGAGATCCGGCGGGGGGAGCGGGTGTTGAGGAACCGGCAGTCCGCCGCCCTCTCTCGAAAGCGCCAGATCAGCCGCGTCGGAGAGCTCGAGGGCCTGGTGGAGGCCCTCCGGGAGGAAAACCGGCGGCTGCGTGTGCACGCCGCTCATCTGGAGCGCGGCGGCATTGACGATAGCAGCCAAGTTAACCCTCCGTCCGTACCGGCCACGACGGTGCGACTCCCAAGAGCTAGGGCCCCAGGAAACACCGCCCCGGCCTGCCTTTCGACGGCGCCTGTCACCTTCCCTTCCACACCATCACCAGTGGACGACGAGGAAGCGCGGGGGCGACAAGCCGCGGGAAAAATTATTCTCGTGCAGCCGCCGCCGCCGCCGGCCGTGGTTGAGCAAGCGTTGATTGAAGGGGGAACGGGGATGGGGTCGGTGGCAACAGCAGTGGCATGCGGTGTGCATCAGCAGCAGGCGCAGCAGCAGCAGGCGCAGCAGCAGCAGGCGCAGCAGCAGGCGCAGCAGCAGCCGCCGGCGGAGGTTTGGACGCACTATGGGGTGACACCGATCTGTTCAGACAACAGCGACTTCTGTTCTGACAGCAGCGACGCCGAGGACACTATCGATCGCCTATTCGTCGCGCTGATGGCACAGGAAGCAGCGGCAGCGGCAGCAGCAGCAGCAGCAGCAGCAGCAGCAGCAGCAGCAGCAGCAGCAGCAGCAGCAGCAACATCAGGGAGGGAGGGAAAATGGGGGGTGGTCTGCGGTGCGGTGGTTGGCGCGGGGCCGGTGTTTATCCACGGCGGCAAGGGGGGCGCGCATGCTCTGTTCGGCCAGAATGGTACCCGTCGGGGGATTTTGAATAATAATACCAACTCCGTGTTTTGCTACGCGGCGGGAAGAGGATAGCCCCATCCTCTGTGAGAGAGGTGGCGGGAGGAGCCTTCTAGGGGGGGGGGTGGGGTAAAGCTTGGGGGGGGGGTTACTGCGGCAAAGGCGGCGTGATGAAGAGGGGTGGCGACCGCGTGGGGGGTGCGGTGAGGGCCGTAGGTGGGTATCTATTCCAATAGCTTGTCCGTACGAGTCCTTTGTTTTTTCCCGGATCACAGCAGCAGCAGTAATATTTTGGGTGTTGTTTGCTCCAATTTAAAAAGGAGGGTGGCTGGTGGTGTGTGTTGCGTATGATAATACACACCTGGTGCACGCATATGATGTGATACATCGTATGTGTGCGTGTTGGGCGTAAGTAAGTAAGGCTGGCGCCACAGCCGCCCCTGTAAGTAGTGTACGTGTAACTACTATAGAGTTACAGAGCAGCGTCGTGTTCGATTTATGCCGGGGGCCTTTGATTCTACAAGAAGAGGAGTAGTTCAAGCTGTAGAGTCTATACATACACCTATCTTGGTTGTCTTTTTGTGCGTGGACTGGTTGTATTTTTCTGTCCCAAGAACTGCTGATGACGGCAATTTTTAGGCATTCTATTAATAGAGGCTGTCATCGCAAAGTATAATTTTAACGGCGGGCAGGGTTTATTTGTTCTCTCTTTATGGCCCTTTTTCGAGTGGGAGTATGTGCAGCCTTGTTCAGCCTATATGTATATATCCATACGTACAGGCAAGTACCAGGTCCAATGCACAGGTTTAAAGTGTAATCTAGTCTATTAATATGTATCGATAGTAGACCGACGGACGAGTATGTATATATTGTACCACGCAGCTTGCAAAGCTGAGTTGCCGACTGCCAAACCGGTTGCACCCATAGCTGTCGTGAATATAACATATGCCTGTAATAATTGAATGAAAAGTGCATACCTCGGATAGATCATCGTCAGCTCCCGCTCCATTGATGATCTGTAAGCAGTAGGCCTTTCAAGGCACAGATAGATCTATCCCCGATCTTGTATGATCTAGCTCATGCTGCCGGGCGCGATCCGTATAATCTAAATGATCTGTAGTAGTAGCACATGGTTGCCTGGGTTGGATCTGTATTTTGCAGATCGTGCACAACCTCCCGCAACGCCATGAGAGGAACTAGATGATCTAGATGATGATCTATCGGTAGATAGATAGATCCTGATCTATCCGAGGTTGTGAAAATGTGTATAACTCGAAGTAAAATAGTAGAGTGTGAAGGCGTGCGTGTGTGTCTAGAGCTGGATAGAACCTTTTAAGGGGTGTAAAATCCCGCCCGAAGGAAGGATGACGCGCCAGAAAGCAATGAAAAAAAATGGCCGGGGAGATCATAGAGAAGCGACCATTGGGTAACACCGATTGCGTTCGTTCGTCGATCAGAATATAATTGGTTGTCGAAGAGGGGGTTCACTCCTCCGGTCTACTTTATATGCTTTTGTTTGTTTGATTTTTTATTTTCCGGTCTTCTTGGGGGGGCTTCTTTTTTTTTTGTTAGTAGTTGTGGGTGGGGGTGGGGGAATTATTCAAACGTGCCGCTGTACATTACCGCAGAGCTTCTTGTTGTACTGCTTGCTGTAGTCTGCATGGTTCTAGCGGAGAGATGTGTCGCACGTAGAGAGAGGAGGGTGCAATGGGTATAATGGGCAGTGGAAAAAAAAAAAATGATAATATATACCAGCCGCAACTATCTTGCTATTTTTTTTTGTCATCTTCGCTTGTATTTTTTATAGTTATCTATGTCAGGTGGGAGGGGTGTCTTCCACCCCTTGCCACACCGCTGCTGGCCTTATTTTGTCTTCTTCTTCTTGTCGTCAACCTGATTGCGCAAGACTCCATAGACCAAGACGCCGTCGATTAATGCTCGGCCAAACTTCACACTTACTACTTCATGGACTCGTTACACTCTTCTTTTTTTTTCTTTTTTCTTTTTTCTCTGTACACGGAAAAAGCACGCTTTCCAGGACAGGAGCGTGTGTACATTATTTGGTCCAATCTGCCAATTTTTGTTGTGCACTGATGATTTTTTGACGATCTTACGAATTTGAGAACCAGCACTCCGCCTCGCCTTAACTACTTTCCTTCGTAGCCCGAACGAGCGGGTGTTGGTCTGGAATGAGTGCTGGCCGAGTCTGAGGCGATTGTGGAGTCTTATCTATCTTATGGTGCCCGTGGTGTCCAACGGACGGATGATAATTCATTTTGGTACTATTAATAATCTATCTACTACTTACTGCTGCCTGCGCGATGTGCCCCCAGTTCTATCACTGTACCGAGGGCGCGATATTTTTTTAGTGGCCGTTCAATTCCTTTTTTTTTTTTCGTGGCTGCGGTTGGTTGTGAAAGCTCTCTCGCTCTTGCTGGGCGAGCAGTCACTTTGCGCTTTGCCCTCTCACGCCTGCGAGGGGTGTAACACTTCATTCAATGGTCTACCCAGAGTCAGCTTAGTTACGTAGCGGGATCAGGTCCAGGCGTGGGACTACGGTGGCAGGGTTAAACCAAGGTTCTGGTTTTCAGACATACAGGTACAGGACACCGAATAAGAAACAGGCTGACAAGAAAGCCAAGCTAAGATTTAGAGGAAAATACGAAATTCGGGAGTCGTTATCTTGAAATTTGTGTAAAAAGCACCCTCTCTCAAATAAAAAATCCAGCCTGGACCAGATTTCCAGTTTCTTATTATTAATAGGTATCCGTACTGTTGTACATCATATATTGCATGTGCATGTATATATGTATTCCCAGAGTTATGCACCTCTAAAACGCTTGTATAGTGTATAGAAAACCCCGAAGTCCGAACTCCGAATTCACTATTACTCCCCATAGCAGTACAGTAGACAACGAGCGAATCAATGTTTTTTAGTACCAGAGGTATATTCGGTATTAATACGCATATGCAGGGACTATCTGGCAATGTGATACCTGGTTCTGCTGTACTATATATATAGTGCTGTACGTAAAAGTATTTTCGTACGTATTTCGGCTCATCCCACGGTAGTTAGGTAGGTAGGGGTTTCACTTGATTATAGTATACTATAGTATAGGCTCCACATTTCGTGATGCGGTTAAGCTTCTCGAGTGAGTAACTACCGGGCAGAAAACACAATTATCGTCGTAGCGTATATTTATTTGTTTTTTGGACTCGCTCACAAGCTCACCTACCTGGTGCAAATTTTGGCCGGGTCGCTCGAACACCCTTTTTTTCGAGGCCAGGAGCTCAGACAATAAGCCGTCAGCCCTATAAGTTGGCATACATTGCCTGGTGCCAGGTACCTGGTACTACTATTATTGTCGGCGCAGGTATGCACATGCATGCTGACGCAGAACGTGTGAACGAGAAGGCGGGAAACAAAAAGAGGAGGTTGGAACTCGGAACGTATTTATTACGTAGGCACACACGTATTTCAAGCTTTACAGACATGGGCACAAAAAAGTCAAGTGATCTCATCAATCGAGAGAATTGGCAGCAACAACGACCATTTCACTACGTACTACTTCCTTATTCCGTATACTTTCGAAGTGCAAAGATAGGGGCGGCACCGCGGCACTAAAAATGGCTTGAAACGTGAACAAAAAGGCTGTTCTTCTGAAAAACCCAAGAACACACAAGAAATATATAACGCACGTCTCCCCGGCCTGCCTCCCTGCTGAGGTAGGCCGAGGTCCGTAAGTGGACTTAAACCTCGAAAGACCACCCAACCCAGACGGATACACGGTCCCTAGCACCGTTCAGAGGGGGATCCTGAGTCTGGCAGTCGGGAGTTACCGCTATCGTGAGATCGGGGTAACTCGCGACGCAGCTAGCTCGGGTGGCTGCAGATGGGGTTAAACCCTAACGCCCCGGCTTGGACACCGGGGCCATGCAGCAGCAGAGAGCACGGAGAGGGTGGCGGAGTGACCGCACACCGTGTGGGTATGCACCAGAGAGAGGAAGGAGGAGAATCCAGAGCTGGAGGGTCGAGCCGCTCCGGGATGAGGCGTATCTCTGGTACAACAGACACGCACCGGGTTAACTTTTTTTACTATACCCCGAGAGTGCGCAAAGCAACAGAAAAAAAA
>MEHQ01002668.1:648829-683986 GCA_008828725.1 Saccharina japonica
TATTGTGTTGTGTGTGCGTGTTAATGTGTTGTATGTGCTTGTGTATGTGTTGTATGTGCGTGTTTAGGTGTTGTAGGTGTGTGTGTTGTGCTGTATGTGCGTGTGCGTGCGTGCATGCGTGTGTTTCTTGTTGTATTTTTGTGTGCCCGTCCGTGCTTTGATTGTGGGAGGGCATGGGGTGATCCCACTGCGGTGTCGCGCTACATACCTCACGTGTGTTCGCGTGGATCGTCGCGATGCTGTAGTAGTAGTAAAAGCCTCGGCCACATTGTACGGCAAGAAAAATATGAGAGTTTTTCGTTTAGGTGTGGCAGACGTCCCTGACAGATGAGTGACCATCCCGGTACAGCCTACGTATTATAGCTCGTCCGTTTTCCGTTTTTCCGTCAAAGTACACGTACGGCGAAGCAGTGTTTTTCTAAGGCGACTCACTCCCCAGTCCCCAGCAAGGCACATGACGCACATGACGGCCGCTGAAAGTATACGCCGACGCCCCACGCGGCCGGCTACAACTCCTAAAATGGAAAAAGAAAGACGCAGGCAGCTGCTTCACATAAAAACACCACCACCGCCGCACTCAACACTGGTGACGCACCAGGCCCCCCCCCAACCCCCCCCCCCCCGTGATAAACGAATAGATCTTTTGTGCGGGGTGGAGAACCTTTGTTCCGCACAAGGGGAATGATCGTATCACGTAGTGTTAATATGGTAAGGCGAAAAGGGCGGGGGGGGGGGGGGGGGGGGGGGGCGTACTCATTTGTTGCCTGCCTTAGTCATTTGACCATTGACCACGCATCCCTTTCGAGACGGAACGCCGTCCCTACTCCTAATAGAGACACACCTCCAACATTTGGGCGCGCATTACGTTGTTTCCATATACTACAAAGAAAGGTTTTGCTAATTAATCCTATCCCCTTCCTGTTTCGCCTCCTTTGGCCGCCATCTATCTCCTAAGATAATAGTGATCGTTTTCTAGCTACTATCTAGTGTACCAAACTTCTCGATGTCACGTTCGTCCATTTTCCTTATTTCCTCTTCTAACACATCTCGTTCCTCCTTGGACATTTCATATTCTCCCACTATGTGAATTCTACTCTCTATGGCTTTGCCACATGGGCACATCTGTGCATCTACTTCCTCCGCCTCCCGGCTGCTGGTGGGGGGGGTTACTAAAGTGGCGATCAAGGCTAACGATCATCAGTCACTCGTTGGAAGCGATATAAATTTTATTAAAGTACCGATCATGGCTAACGATCATCAGTACTTGTTGGAAGCAATATATTTTTTACTAAATACTGATCATGGCTAACGATTATCAGTACTTATTGGAAGCAATATAGTTTTTACTAAAGTACAGATCCTGGCTAACGATCATCAGTACTTGTTGGAAGCGACATATATTTTACTAAATAAAGTACCGATCATGGCTAACGATCATCAGTACTTGTTGGAAGCGGTATAATTTTTTACGAAAGTGCCGAAGGGGTATAATTAGCTTCAATACTCGTAGTCGGTTTCTGATTTCCGAGTTTCGAGTTTCGATCTTGTTATATTTTTTGTGGAATTCGTCGGAGATTGAGAAAATCAGTCATGTTGACCCTGGCAGCACTCAGTGGACAGGGCGGCCGCTGGCCTGAATCCTCAACGAAGAATGAAATACCTGCACACACAACGCACGCGTCTGACGTATTACGCCATATCTCTTGCGGAAGATTTTTTTGAATCGAAAAAAATACTCGAAACTCTGTTTATTACGCGCTTTTACGTGTTTTACACCCGGAGTCGAACCGAATTGGTGAGAGGTATCTAGCACAGTCTTTCTTTTCTCCGGGGGCGTTGTTCGAATTGTTTACGGTGTTGCCATTTTCGGAGGAAAAAAACATGCACAGATTTCCAACTGTATATCGACGTTTCATTTGAAAATAAGGCTTTTTTTTCGATTAAATCGCATCCGAAACTGATTTTGAGAAAACTGGAGTATGTCGACAATGTTTTTAAAACGATACTCTGAAGAAATGGCGAGCGGCGTTACTTTAGATGCCTCTCCAAAAGGGCTGTGGGGAATTCAAGAAAAGCGGGGCCGATTCGCCCGTTTCCCGGGTCAAACGCGCCTGTGAAGGTGTTGAAACCTCCATTTTCAGGTTTTAAAACCGATTTTCACCGTAAGGCTAATTTTTATGCAGTCGGACACGTGGATCGAAAAAGCTGGTTTCCGATTGGAGACACAATCGGGCATTCTTATACTGTTGAAAAAGAGTTTTTTTATCCCAACTTTTTCGATTGAGAAATCCAATCCACAAATCCCGTCGAAAAATAAAAATCTTTTCGACAGGATTCGTGGATTGGATTTCTCAATCGAAAAAGTTTTGAAGTTCACCGCATCTCTCTCCAACCGTTCAAACACACGGTCACACCACCCAGCAGCAGCGTATTCACCTCTCCGATGCTGGGTTGACTGCTCTACTGCTGCTGCTCTGTACTGCTGCTGCTCTCTACTGCTGCTGCTGCTGCTGCTGTTGTTGTTGTTGCTGCTGCTGCTGCTGCTGCTGCTGCTGCTGCTGCTGCTCGCAGCGCGAGCCGCAGCGCAGCACCTCCTAGAACCCGCGAGCAGGACACGAAGCAGTTTTCAAACCTTGTATCAACCGCCCCCAGGAAGAGCACAAAACACTGCAAAATCGATCTGATGACGATAGGGAAGGCATCCAGACTAGAAGTGGGCACCTTTAAGGAAAAAACCGGTTTAAACCGGTTTTTGGAAACCCAGCAGGCGTGCCCGAGTAAACGGTTTTTAGCAAAATATAACGCGTTTTTTTTGGCCGGTTTATAAACCGATTGACCGAAAACCGGTTTAAACAGGAAAATAACGCAGTTAACCGGTTAACCGATGTAAGCCGGCAGAATCGGACCAACTCTTGACTGATTACACCGCTGCTACGTACCAGTACAGCAGTAGAAATATAGTACGGGTCGAAAATGACTTGGTTATAGTGTCTGAATGACTTGATAATTGCGTGTGGGCCGAGAACGATTTTTGTTTTGTGCGGAGGATATAAATTGACTTGATTTCAGTATAGGTATCCGATTTTATTTGTTTCTTGTGTGCGGGTCGAAAAATACATCGTTTTAGTGTGGGTGGTTGAAACTGACTTGGTTTTAGTGTGAGGGCACCGAAATTGTCTTAGTTTTATAATAGAGATCTAAATTGACTTGATTTTAGTGTTAGGGTTGAAGTTTTAACTTGTTTTTTGTGGGGGGGATTGAAATATAATTGATTTTGTGTGAGGATAGTAATTGGTTTGACTTAAATGTCAAAGTTGATTCGGTTTTTAATGTAATAGCCGAAAAGGACTTGTTTTTGTGTTTGGATGGAAATTGATTGTTTAAATTGTGTCAGGGCCGAAAAATACTTGGTTTTCGGAGCATCGAAAATGTCTTGGGTCTTTATTTAATAGTTGGGATCGGCATTGACTTGATTTTAGTGCCAGGGTCAAAACCATCTTGATTTTGTGTGGGGGATCGAAATTGTCTTGGTTTTTGTTCGGGGGGTCCAACTTGACTTGATTTTTTGTGTGCGGGCCGAAAGTTAAACGTTTTCAGTGGGGGGATCGAAGTTCACTTGCTCTTTGTATTGGTAATAAATGTTTCTCATAAGTCGCACTCATGTCTGATGTGTCTGATCATGGCAATGTGTGAATTTATTTAACTGGATGTTCCGCCAGACTGATGAGCTTGATCGTGCGGATACGTGATTTGTGTAACTGGAGATTGCGGCGAGATTTTGGCTTTCCCGGATGGGTTTTGGTGTTTCGGTACAAATATCATCTGGATTCCTTTAATGGGATCCTGAGATGAAGGGGTGAAGCCCCCTTCGTCCACTTCTTCTCTTTGGTGCTTTCTAATATACACCTGGTTCATCATCTCCTCCAAGCCTCATGGCTCATGGCACCTCGACTCTCCAACCACCGCTCCCCGTGAGCAAGGCACTCTCCGACGAGCACCCTCGTACCTGGTTGTCCCAACATATACTACTACTGTAGTATGGGGGTCGACCTTGATGCTGGGATGAAGGGGTGAAGCCCCGTTCGTTCACTTCTTCTCTTCGTTTGGTGGTTTCTAATATACACCTGGTTCTTCGTTTTCTCCAAGCCTCATGGCTCATGGCACCTCGACTCTCCACCCACCGCTCCCCGTGAGCAAGGCACCCCGCCGAAGCACCCTCCTCGTACCTGGTTGTCCCAACACTTTGTGTGCGGGCCGAAAATAACTTGGTTTTGGTGTGCGGGGCTAAAAGGTGCGCCGTGCACCGCTAACCCCTACTAACCCGTCCTTCGAAGTACGATTTAACGAGATGGATAGATATCGCGCTGCTTTATTGTTGGCAGGAGTTTTTCCTCATTAATTCGCTTCGTTATATAATATGTATAATCCCACCTCGTGTTCTATTAGTACGCTAACAGTGGCTTGGAATCCACATATATATCACACCCTGGACAATGCCTATTTCAATAGTCTATTGTGTCTATCATTTTTTTTGGGTGTAGTCTATTACTTGGAATTGCCCAACCAAATGATTTTGATTGCAGTAAATTAATTTGAATTGTCCGGGTAATTTATTTTGGATGCTACCTACTAATTGGAATTGTCCAGACGATTGATTTTGGGTGCTGTCAATTAGTTGGAATTGCCTGCACAATTATTTGGACCATTCCTATTACAATAGTCTATTGTGGCTACAACTGATTTCGGATGCTGTCTATTAATTGGATTTGCCCAACCAAATGATTTCGATTGAAGGATACTAATTGAAATTGTCCGGGCAACTGATTTTGGGTGCTGCCTACTAATTGGAATTGTGCCTACAATTGATTTCGGGTGCTGGCTGTTAATTGGAAATGTCGAGACACTTGATTTCAAATGCTATCTATTAAATGCAATTGTCCAACTAAATGATTTCGAGTGATTTCTATTAATTGGAATTGCCCAGTCAAATTATTCCGAGTGAGATCTATCAGTCGGATTTGTATAGCCAGTTTGTTTCGAGTGTTGTCTACCAATTGAAACTGTCCAACCAAATTATTTCAAGTACGGTCTATTAATTGGAACTGTCGAGGTCAGAAAAAAAGATTGAACACTAACAATTGGAAGGTCAGGAAAAAGCCTATTGACCCGACCAACAAGTTAATTTGGAAAGTCAGCACAGAAACCTATTGACCAAACCACTCCTATTGATAGGCAAGACCTGAAACTAATTGTTGAAACAATTTCAATTGGAAGGTCAGGGCAGAAACCTATTGATCCGACCATTCCTATTAACAGAAAGGAACAGAAATACATTATTGAAACAATTCCAATTGGAAGGTGAGAGCAGAAACGGTTTGATTGAACCATTCCAATTGTGAGACAAGACCAGAAAATAATTGATGAAACAATACCGTATCTATTAGAAGGCCAGGACACAAACCTATTGGCCGAACCATTCCTATAAATAGATGCACCACGAAAGCAGCATCTCGACCAATTCCATTTAAATGGACTTCCGGAAGATCTACTGTAAAAGCAATAATCCATTGCGGGTAGGTCCCATATCCTATTGAAGAAGTAATAGAGTATTGGAGTCTCCGGAGCGAAAACGTTGCACGAGACAATTCCAGTTAATTAACAGAGCTCTAAAACAATTGCTTAAGCAATTCCAATTAGTTGGTGGACTACAATATGTTGTTATCTTTGCAATTCCAATTGCAGCAATATGGTAAGAATCAATTGTCCGCCTCATTTCATTTAATAGACTTTTCGGTGGGTCTATTGTAGGCGCAATAGTCTATTGCGATGCCTATTGTCCAAGGCGTAAGCAGAAAGGAAATGTAAAAAAATCCTAGTGACTAATCGGCCGCCAAACATTTTGTCCGAAATATTTAATTTAATGGGCATCCTCCGAAATATGTTGTCTAGTCGATTCCAATTAATAGACTGCTTCATGAATCGTTTGCCTTTGCAACTTTAAGAAATAGATTCCTCATGCATACATTGATGTGTCAAATTCCAATCGCAGCGTCCGGAATCAATTGACCGGTAACATGATATTTGTCTCTTAAATGGAAATGCCTGATTGTTTGGACATTTGTTTTCGACGCCTGCAAAATAAATAAAATTGCCAGGACACTTATTTAGAAAGATGCCAACTAAATGGAATTGCCCGCGCAATTAAGTTAGAAAGATGCCAATTAAGTGCAATTGCCAGCACAATTTATTTGGGAGGATGTCAGTTGAATGGAATTGCCATGTTAGTATAACCACTGTTTATGATGGGCCTCTGACAAAACGGTATTGGCTCACCTGGTGTGTATTTGGTACGTGGTGATACGAGTGTACGTTATCTACTACTCCTCCTTGACGACTCACGGTATAGGCACGCGGGTACAAATAACGCGTTTGACAGTGGTTATACTAACACGATAAATAATGTACACTCGTATCACCACGTACCAAATACACACCAGGTAATCGTGTTAGTATAACCACTGTCAAACGCGTTCTTTGTACCCGCGTGCCTTTACCGTGAGTCGTCAAGGAGGAGTAGTAGATAATGTACACTCGTATCACCACGTACCAAATACACACCAGGTGAGCCAATACCGTTTTGTCAGAGGCCCATCATAAACACCACACACAGGAGGTAAGCCGCACCAGGTTTGTCACCGGCTGCACCCCTCACACATATACGAGCAGTATCATTCTATCAAAGCCCGGGTCTCATCATCATTGTATCGCAGACTGCTCCCAGGAGGGAGACAGCAACCCACGCGAGGCATCATCTCAGATCATAATGCCTCGCCACACCATATAACTCCCAATCTCCGTAGACCAGTATGAAACCACCACATATCGGGAAACCAGTATTGAGCAACCGCATACCACAAACATGCCAGCACAATTTATTTAGAGGGGTGTCAATTAAATAGAATTGCCAGCACAATTTATTTAGGAGAACATTAATGAAAGGGAATTGCCAGTACAATTGGTACCGAAAATATTCTGCAATTGTCCATTAGCGTTACAATAGAATGGGATATTATATTTCAATAGACTATGGGTTCAGCAATGGCATTTCGGTGGTTACTGCTAATAGCAATTACTTCAACCATTAATGTAGATGGGTGTATATTAGCATAAATTGGGTGGACGATAGGGCCTAGTGGGTGTCTGTTAATAGGAATTGTCTGTACCATAGAGCTCGATGCGTTCCAATTAATTGGAATTGGCGACCACAATTGCCAGTCAATTGTAATATGAAACTATTAATAGACAATTAGACTATTGTCCAGGGTGTGATTATATATATACATACACATCATGTATGTGCATGTATGTACTGGACGCATACATACCGTTATGTGAAGGTGCTCTCCTCGGGAGAGCTGGGGACGCAGTGGGTCTACCGCTTGACTCGCAGGTCGGGTTCAGGAGATCAGATGATACGGGTCCTTTTTGCTATTGGAGAGCTTGCTGTGCGCAAACTGCGAGAGTGATCTCATGTGGCGTGTGTTTCTCACGCTGCTCATTGCAAAAGTAGGGTAGACCTACTTTATGAAATACTGAAACGTCACTAACAACGTCAGGTCGCGCCTGCTCGTTGCAGATATGCTACTCAACAGTCACGTCATCACGTATGTGTTTAGCGATACTCGCGTCTACTCATATCTCACGGAATTCCAAGCTAGATACCCAAACAACGAAAATACAAGATATCTAATATACGGTAGGATACGATCCAACCGTAAGATATGATATAGAAACGGGTATCATATCTAAACTGTTGGATGCCGTTGTTCTATCTTGCTCATACAAATAGCACACCATAACATTAGCCCACCCTGAATAGTCGTATATGCAGACCACACTACGATACAAGGATAGCTGAAGGTATTTTCAGAAATCGGGAAGGGGGTCGAAGATACTGCTATTAAAAAAAAACAAAGAGAGTCCTATGAGATTATAGACCAACCCACACCTCTTGTATGAGGCTAAGATGCCTCAGGTAAGAGAGGTAATCCCTTGATGTGTCATCAAGAGAACGCTGGGGGGTGTACTTGAGTCAAAGGACACAAAACGCAAAAAGCTGGCTAGCCTAAAACGCAAAGTAGAAAGAAGACAAAGAGGTAGCTTGATACGATACATGTACCAACCAAAGAAAACATAAGAAACGAGGGGACGGCAACGTTAGGTCCGAGTCGTGACTATACGTGGCTTGATTTGACATAAAGAACCGGGCGGGTACTAACGAGACGCGAACTGAAAGGAAGACGCGGGTATGCTATGTCGGCCGTAGAGGTTGGCAATTACGGGCGGGGTAGTACTTGGGGCTAGCCGGATGTAGAACCTGGTGACAAACTATGTCTACGCGAGGCAAAAGGGTACAAAAGGGAATAGGAGTGGGATACACGAGTGTTAGGTGCATCCGAGTCCGAGAACAGAAACAGAACAGAACAAAAACAAAAACAAAAACAAAGGAAGACAAAAACAAAAAAAAACCAAAAAAAAGAGAGATCAAACAAGGAAATACCGCCCCGAAGACCAACAAGTGTGTGGCAAAAGATAAAACTCAAACCCTGAAGGTACAATGACACGGTTGAGTGTAAACTTGCGGTCCGAGTGAAGCAAGCAATACGTCATATGTCAGGAGGGAGGTAAACACATCGCGGACGCATATCGAAGATAGCGAACGCAGAAAAGTGCCCCGGTCCCGAGGAAAACAGACAGATAAAACCCAACTCTGAAGGCACAATAACACTGTTTGAGTGTAAACTTGCGATCCAAATGATGCAAGCAATACTTCATGTGTCAGGAGGGAGGTAAACACATCGCGAACGCATATCGAAGATAGCGGACGCAGAAAAGTGCCCCGGTCCCGAGGAAAACAGACATTATAGTACCTCGTGCATCCATCAACCAGTGCCTATTGCCTGCTGGTTAAGTGGATGAGGGAGGGTTGCGCGGTCCATCGCCGCTCCGTAGAACGCCGCGGGCGAGTCCACCAGCCTGATGACGCTGAAGACACCAGGATCCTTGGACAGCGCCCCGCGAGGTGTTGTAGAGCGACCGGAGGAGTTTGATCTTGATCGGACCCGGGTCGTCGAGGAAGCGGACGATGTAGGAGTCGGCGGAGGAGTTGTTGGTCGAGGCGCGAGGGGCTACTTTGCCCAACCACCATAGACCGTTGTGGGCCTTGTACCAGAGATGTGCGCCAGCGGGGAGGGTGGAGGAGCTGAAGCGGGAGAGCCAGAGAGCGCGCGGAACGAGGCTGTATCCGGGGGCGAGAAAAATTTCGCCCCGAGACCGCGACAACTCGCGGTTAACGGCACCGACGATGCGCATTTGACGGTATAAGCGGTTGGCCTGGCGGTGTTGCGAAGGTGTCCCCGACCAGTAGCGAAGGATGTGGCTACAGTTAAGCTCAAAGGTTCGGAGTTCGGAGGCGTTTCATGTTACCATCCGGTTTAAACCGGTTTTCGGTGAACTAACCGGTTTAAACCGGCTGAAAAAAAAACGGTTTGAAGCAGTTTTTGGTTTTGAGAATAACGCCTCCTTGGCCGGTTTTCGGCTTTTTTATTTTCCCTATATTATAGGTACCCATAGCTAAATCCAGACACACCCCGTCGAATTTAGAGTGGATCGGAAACCGAGGTTTTCGATCTTCTCAATCCGACGGCATAATAATTAGGCTAACCAAGGAAAAAAAGGCCTTTTTAAGGTGAATCGGTTTGAAACCTGAAAATGGAGGTTTCAACATCTTCACAGGCGTGTTCGACCCGGGAAACGGGCGAATCGGGCCCGCTTTTCTTGAATTCCCCCCGCCCATTTCGGGAGAGGCATCTAACGCCGCTCGCCATTTCTTCAGAGTATAATTTTGAAACTTTGTCGACATACTCCAGTTTTCTCTAAATCAGTTTCGGATGCGATACGTCGTAGTGATAGGTACTCTGCTACATACAGCAGTCTTCAATCGAAGAACAGGCCTCATGTTCAACTGAAATGTCCATGAAACGTTGCAAAGGCATATTCGGTAGGGTATTATACCGGTACCGGGGGTATAGTTTTTTGCGCGTACCGAACTTACCGAAGTGTCGGGTACCGGTATTGAAAAAGCACCGAACTTACCGAAATGTCCGGTACCGGTATTGAAAAAGTACCGAACTTACCGAAGTGTCGGGTACCGGTATTGAAAAAGTACCGAACTTACCGAAGTGTTCGGTAGGGTATTAAGCACACTACCGAGAAAATACCGGTACCCCCGGTATTGTGGACGAGGGTATACCGGTACCCCCGGTATATTTGAGTGAGCGTACCGAACTTACCGAAGTGTCAGGTACCGGTATTGGAAAAATATCGAACTTACCGAAGTGTCGGGTACCGGTATTGAAAAAATACCGAACTTACCAAAGTGTCGGGTACCGGTATTGAAAAAATATCGAACTTACCTAAGTGTCGGGTACCGGTATTGAAAAAATACCGAACATACCGAAGTGTCGGGTACCGGTATTGAAGAAATACCAAACTTACCGAAGTGTCAGGTACCGGTATTTACCGAGGAAATACCCCCGGTATACTTCGGCACGTACCCTACCGAACATACCCTAAATACATGTGTACATATAATAGCAGCGCATTGCTCCTCTGCTGCTGTGTTATTTTGTTCTTGCTGGGGCTGGTGCTGCTGCTAACCGTGCTGCCGCTTGCTACGTGGTTGGGGTGGCGGCGACAGCATTGCTGTTTTCTCCACCGTTGCCGCCGCCATCTGTTTGCTGTTGATACAAGTGGGCTCAACTGCATATTTGATACAGCAGCAGTCTACGCGTGCCACTGCCATCGAGTGTTACGCTTGAAGCCCGTTCTATACCCCAATCTCCCAACTTCGAAGCCCGGCATAGAGTTTAGATGATCGGCGACCTCGCGTAGTGCTGCTGCAGCTGTTGTTACTGGTACACACGTGGCCATTCGGCTATTTCGCAAGGTCGGTAAAAGCACGACCTTAGAAAAGGACCCCCCCTTGGCAAGCTATACCGATCCTCGAGGTTGAATTTTGAACGACCTTCCCGTAGGTAAGCACCTCTGCAAAGTCGGCGCGAGTCGACATGTCTGATGACTAGGATTGGTGAGGTCGGAACATGATCGATGTTGAAAACATACACCCCGAGGATCGTCAACATTAGCGATCCTGTTACCGCGACACCCTGATAAGCGTCGACATTGGTGGTGGTGTACATCGAATAGGGCAGCACCGTTTCCTGGTAACACATTATTCTACATCATCAGCGAGATGTTGGCAGCACCAGTGCGCCAACTAAAGTAGTATCGTGTATATCCTGAACGACGCCAAAAACTGTAGCGTTTCAACAGCAGATATTGTAAACATATAATCCTGCATGCCTACAACGAATATATATGCAATAACGTTTTAATTAACGAGACAAAACCAAAAGTTGAGTACAGATTGTTGTGGCGGCAGTGCCGGCACACGGTCGCGTCCATCAAAGCACCATTATAAGTCCCCTGAAAAATGTCTCAATCCGTCTGATATCACCCACGTAATGAATCCTATAAAGTATATGACACACCACAATGACACCAACATGCATCCGTCCTCTCAAACACGCGAAACACTCTGCGTGACACGTTACTCAACAGAAGTACAGTATACCCAAACATAAAAATGTAAACAAAATGGTCTCAAAAGCTGTGGCGGCAGTGCCGGGCATCACAGCGTACAAGGGTCTGACTAATACACGCATCCACGAAGTCACCACGCACCCACCCGTCCCCTCAAAAGCGCGAAAAATATACCTGGTAAACAAAAGCTGGTGGCGGGAAGTGCCCAGTATCAACATACACCGTAGGCGTATGAACACACACGCGTCAACGACGAGACCCTATACGCATCCGTTCCCGAAAAAACGCGCAAGCCTGTATTTTGTATACTTCACGTTTCAAAAACATTTATACCGGTGGATAAGTACATAAAAGCCGCGACGGCAGTGCCAGACATCAACGTACACGTGAGGCTTATGAACACACACGCATGCACGATGACACAACATCCATCAGTTCCCTAACAAACGCGAAGCTCCGCGTCACCATACTGCAATATTCTTCTATAGTAGTGGCGGGTTTGCCAGATATCACATGCTAGATGCTACCAACACAAGGGCACCACATCCATCCCACGAAAAACCTCATTTGGACACCACTCGCATGCCATTTCTTTTACATCGTTGAAGGTGCCATACTCCAAGGCGGCACATGTAGAGCTAACGGGAACACGAACGTCACCGCGCAAATTATGAACACTGCGACAACGAAATTGTTCACGTACGACTGAACGGCACGCACATACGCATCGACGGCGCGCTAAGGCCTGAACGCAGTATCTAGATCCGAATACGGAAAACAGGCGCAACCTCCTGCCTTCGCTGGACGTGGCGACCACTTCGTTTTGAGCACAACTAGTCCTTGGACGCCGTCCTCATCTTGGCCGGTCCCATACCCTGTGTATTTTTCAATGAACGGGAGGAGGGCAAGTTACTGTATTCAGTTGAGTGGAAAACACAGAACAGTACGCGTCGCTGGTCGCCCACAATATGAAACGAAACCGGTTCAGCTTGAATACAAATGACCTATACAACGAAACCCCCAATCTACGAGACAGCCAGAACAATACCACATTCACCACAAAGAACAACACAAGGCATTAGCAGAAACAAAATAATACAAGTGGCGATAAAACGCGCAAACAAATTATAATATAGTAAGACAGAAAAGTACTATTTGAAGCTGAACAGTTTGCGCCATTTATACGAATGTTAACAAAGTGTAAAGCAGAAGGTACGAGAACTCGAGACACAATACACAACAAACTATAAATGCCAAGATACACAAGGAGAAGGGCGTACGGGTAGGAATAGTGTAAGATCGGCAACAGCAAGGCATCATTTAGGATTCTTAAACATATAAATGGTGCTGTGACGACAACACGAGGTATAGTCTCAGCAATATCAACATCTGAATTCTGCAAACCATGGAGTAAAATACCCCGAGCACTCGGACGGTTGGAACACACACCTGCGTAGGGCTGTGGCGTAGGCGGGAGCAGGAAGGACGTCGAGGCCATACGCATCGACGGCGCGCTAAGGCCTGAACGCAGTATCTAGATCCGAATACGGAAAACAGGCGCAACCTCCTGCCTTCGCTGAACGTGGCGACCACTTCGTTTTTAGCACAACTAGTCCTTGGACGCCGTCCTCATCTTGGCAGGTCCCATACCCTGTGTATTTTTCAATGAACGGGAGAAGGGCAAGTTACTGTATTCAGTTGAGTGGAAAACACAGAACAGTACGCGTCGTTGGTCGCCCACAATATGAAATGAAACCGGTTCAGCTTGAATACAAATGACCTATACAACGAAACCTCCAATCTACGAGACAGCCAGAACAATACCACATTCACCACAAAGAACAACACGCGGCATTAGCAGAAACAAAATAATACAAGTGGCGATAAAACGCGCAAACAAATTATAATATAGTAAGACAGAAAAGTACTATTTGAAGCTGAACAGTTTGCGCCATTTATACGAATGTTAACAAAGTGTAAAGCAGAAGGTACGAGAACTCGAGACACAGTACACAACAAACTATAAATGCCAAGATACACAAGGAGAAGGGCGTACGGGTAGGAATAGTGTAAGATCGGCAACAGCAAGGCATCATTTAGGATTCTTAAACATATAAATGGTGCTGTAACGACAACACGAGGTATAGTCTCAGCAATATCAACATCTTAATTCTGCAAACCATGGAGTAAACTACCCCGAGCACTTGGACGGTTGGAACACACACCTGCGTAGGGCTGTGGCGTAGGCGGGGAGCAGGAAGGACGTCGAGGCCAAGGTATTCATCGAACGATATGCTTGTCGTGGTTCATCGCGTGCGCCCTCCGCCCGCTGCAGGTGGTGAATTGGAAGAAAGGCCAAGGTATTCATCGAACGATGTGTTTGTCGTGGTTCATCGCGTGCGCCCTCCGCCCGCTGCAGGTGGTGAATTGGAAGAAAGGGTACCACCATTTGTATCTGTTCAAACCAAGAAGCGAGAAGGGCCGAGGAGACAGCATGAGCGCACACCGTTCATTCTTGACTACACCGCACCAATATTTGTTCCATTCGTTACATAAACACGGTGGCGACAAGACAGGCTCCAACATATCTAGAAGGAGGTGTATGCATTGCACGAGAGATGGTGCATGAATCGCATGACATATGCCAGGAGGCGAGACGTGGCGGGTACAAAAATCAACCACACAACACACACCACACATCAAGCGCTGCCGCGTACAGCAGCAGACCACTGAAGAAAAAAATCGTGAAGTAGAACAACTGGTACCACACTTGCTAGGAAAATAATCACAAGCACCCTTCCGGCCGAGCAGGCTTGGGCGGACAGGGACCCTTGCCGTCTATTCGTCGCTACTGCAATTCAAATGCCGGCGGCTGCCTTTAAGCTTGGTTCACAGTTATCGCCGCTGAGGTGTTCCAAGCAACATTATTCAACGAGCCCCTCAATTATAGCGGGTGCGTCCACTCGGCACGGCGATACCGATGCAACGACAGTTCTCGTGCTGCTGTGTACCATATATACAAATGTAATGTATCGCGGCTGGACTATCAAACTATGGTACTGTAGCAGTCGTAGGTCCTGCTATGTACCGTACACGTGCCTGCTGGGCCATGTACGTCAAAGCCTAACGAACGACGCACAGAGTACAATGCGATGTGATACGCTGCTGCTGCTAGGTGATTGTGTAGGTTGTGTCGCTGTTTGTACCACCCACCTCCCCCCCATGCTGTGTTTGTGATGACTGCTTTGTTCGTGTATGATAATCGCCTCGCAATCTCCACAGAAATAGAGTAATTCGTTGCCTTCTGTACAGCAGTATCGAAATCTAGGCTGCAGTACAGAAAAACCCAAAGCTATATGCGTAGTGCGGGATTCTGTACCAGACTATAAGGGACGTTTTGAATAAATATTAACATACAGTCGGTCTTTGTATACTTCGTATAGATGTATAGTGGTGTATTATACTAAGAAAAAGCATGGGGCTATTGGTGGCTATATAGCGGTCGCCCGGTAGAGTAGTGGTCAGCTCCAAAGGCTACTACTAGTAGCATTGGTACCCGAGTTCAAATCCCACCGTGGTGATACTGAAAATAATTGTATTGGCCACCGTTCAACTACCCGTCACCCAGCCAGTCGGTGAACGGTCACCCCTAACCGTCTTTCGATTCGGCGCAGCTATACCGTTCTAGATCCACAACACCTCCAAAATACCTCCTCCGCTATATGAGTACTCGTACAGCAATGGAAACTTCTGAGTACCCAAGTAAAGCGTTTGTTCGGAGGTAGAGGTTGCTGTAGAAGGGATCGCACAACAGCAAGCACACGAGAGAAGGACGGAGCACAGCGAGCCTTTCCTATCGGAGACACTCGGCGAGCACAGCCAAGGAGCCGGCTGTCCTGACGAGTGGTGCCGTGTTGGTTGGCCGCTGTGCTCTCTGATTGCGCCCAAGCGCTAACGTTTAACCGCTGCTGTGGAAAATAACTACAGCAGTAATTGGTGGCTCTGATGCGTGATGATATTCCGCTGTGAAAAAATCCCCCGAGATGTCGGTCGTACGTAGATACATGTCATGGCGATTCCGGAAGGCCGACAGGACTCCCAAAACAAAAAAATCGGGGCAAACTAAAAACGCGCGTCCGCTCGTAATCACATAAACTACAGCAGTATCAAAGCTATTATAGCAGAAGTACTTAACATTGCCAGGACTGGCACAGCTACTGACAGGCTATACCGCTTTGATAAATTACTGGTCTCACCTGTTGCGTGTAATACAGTCGTAGTATATATAGGTACGACGCAAAACAACTGCTGTGTAGTACCCGGCACACATGAAGCAAGGCTTTTCACGGTACGAGTTTTTCTTACCGGTTTTGCCGAACCGCACCGAATAGGACCACAAGATAAAAATCAGCACCGAACCGCACTGGTCTTTATAATCAAGTAACTTGCCACGGTGCAGATACGGGTGCGCTGCGGATTTTACTGACTGAAAGCCACACCGCACTGTACCGTTCGAAAACAAAAAACGCACGGCACCGCACCGTAGGATTCAAATAGATACACGTCACCACGGTTCGGTCCCAGGCCGTGAAAATCTCAGTAGCTTAATGCAGTTAGGAGTTTGACCACTTGAAGGCGTCTGTCACGCTCCTCATTCCCACCGTTCTTGTAATCAAGTAACTTGCTACGGTGCAGATACGCGTGCGCTGCGGATTTTACTGATTGAAAGCCACACCGCACTGTACCGTACGAAAACAAAAAACGCACGGCACCGCACCGTAGGATTCAAATAGATACACGTCACCACGGTTCGGTCCCAGGCCGTGAAAATCCACGATAGTTATACACGTACCGGGTACGAGGTACACGTACCAGGTACGTAGTATATACGCACGAGCAGGATATCTTGTATACTGCTGCTAACTGCTGTTGCTGCACCGGTATCCCTGTTACCCAAACATACTCATGTACTACTCGTAGCTTGTGGCCGTTGGAGAATTACGTACGATGAATTTGCAGTTTTTCTGGAAATCAACAACCGACAAAATGTACCAAAATCGGCTTGTCACGTACGTACCAAAGTTATGGTGGGTGGTTGGGTTTGGTGTGTCGTCTGACGGCAGAAATGTATGAGATTGCCATGTACCGGTACATAATAGCAGGGGGCCAAGGAACAGGAAGGGGCGAGGAGCAAGACAAAACGACGCGAGTGCCACTGTTTGTTGTAGAGCGCACTACGATGCTGGGTTCTTCGAAGCTGCGCCTGCAGGCTGAGATGTTCTTACGTGCTACAAATTCGTCATGATTGTCGAAAACGGAAGAGGGAGCTCACATACCTATCCGGCCGGAAGCGTCGTAGAAGCCCTTCCTGCGCCTGATGTCTTCACTCCAGCCTGCTGAGTTGCACTTGCAAGACCCATGCGACACACAAGCGCAGTGCAGTGGTTCGTGGTCAGTGGTCGGTGCACGCAGCGAATTCGTAAGTAACGGAGTTGGTGGCCTTGTGAAGGCGTTTTTTCGCCGGGGATATTTCGATTAGCAAGTGTACGTTTTTTTGGGATTTTGTTTTTGCGATTTTTTTACAAGGTCTCACACGGAAGAACCCAGACAGCAGAGGCGCAAATAAGCTATGAGGCATAGGCTCCGGGGGCACATATGAAGGCACCTTTGGCCACGACTTCTTCTTGTCCAGCGATGGTAAATGCCCCTTCAAAAGCTGGGCTGAGTAGCTAGTATATTGGTAATCTGTAGTTGCAAAGTTCAGGTAAAATCTACCAGCATTATCATTCACAATAAATACGTAAGTATACGAGCAGTACCGGTACTAATGTACTTGCCGGTAACGTACTTACCGTTACCGTTATACTGCTGCTCTGTCGGGCATTTCAATGTATATTTACTCGTACTGTCGTACATAGTAGGATACAGCGTGGTGACCTAAATGTTAACATATAATATACCATAATTTTATAAATTTGAGTTTTCACTTGTTTATTATTATACTTAGTAGTCTGATGCCTTTTATTTCCGAAAATAAATGGAACGTAAATAAATCAAATATGTCAGGGCCGCCGAGCGAGAAAGCACCTTTGTTTGTTGGTTGTCAAGTTATTTTTGGTCGCCCAGAGTATTAGCATACCATAGCTGGCACCTGGTACGCATGTACGGGATACTTGCTGTTCGCTACACACACGCATAAATATGAACAGTATGGCATGCGGCGAAAAATGAAATATACTTGATTACTCTGTACTGGTACGACTAAATATCATTATTGCGTGGAACCATAATAAACAGGACCTGCGGTAGACACAAACACCCGCATGCTACGATAGACATGCACCATGTTTTTTTCAGAGATTGGCCGCTTAAGCAGCTCTATACCTCACCCAAAAACTGATTTTGAACGAAAATAAAAGTGCTACCCGACGAAAACCCCATGGCCCAAGTATACAGCGACAAATAGTGCAACAACACAAGAATGCAGGTTGGACGAATTTGGGTTAAGGAGCCCGGCCATTCAGAAAACGTTTAATCCAAAAATGCTACCTCTATCGTAGCACGCGTCTTTACCCATCTTTACAAACAATATTTGGTCCTATTTACTATGGTCCCCCGTAATAGTACAATACTTGTCTTGCCCACGATAATACGCAAGCAACGGCAGACAGGGCAACACCTTATACCAGGTACCAGATATATCTTAGACAGACCAGCCGATACATACGGACGTAAATTACAAAAGGGCGCCGTTTTCGATTCCCACTTCCGTATGAAGAGTATTTTCAATCAAGGCCTAAAACGACCCAGCCATTCTTGCCGCATTGCGAAGAAAGGTATTAAGCTTAAAGCGAAAGCGGTCTCATGTTTCGCGCTGCAAGTCCCGCAACTATAAACATAATTTTTCGGGCGAAGCCACCTCCAGCCCCAAAGCGACTCACTTACCGTTTCCGTGGCTCCGCCCCCCCCCCACGTCCACACGCCGATCATCACCCCCCCCCCTCTTCGGCCGCAATCCCCTCCTTGCATCCATCCTTGTCCTCGTCCTCTTGTCTCGTGCTTTCCCTCTTGGCTAGTATTGTTAAACTCCGTCGCGTTCGCACAACATTGAAACCACGCCGAAGGTCCGTCCCTCGACGCCCCGTCCACATGTTACGGGCCAGCGAAAGCTTCGCACTGCGCTCGCTGTCATTACGCTCGCGAAACACTGCGGCCTTAGATTCGCCGGTGTGTGGATAAACCTGTCGCAGGATTACCCCCCTTGAGCCACACCATATACCCTACGGCAACATCACTAGCCCCTTCCCGAGTGAAGCAAGCCCTTGCTGAATGTCACGATCGCGTGGCCACTCGGAAAGTTTACTCGAAGGGTCTCCTCGATCATGGAGGTGTCATTCTGGATGTTCAGGGTGTATCAAGGTCGCCCGCATTGCCGTTCTCATCGCTTGAGGTTATCTTGGGTGTCCTGTTTTCAAATCGTTTTCCTAGTTCTTGAGCCAAGCGGGTATTCCTCGTCGACTACTTTGGGGTTGGCCTCGACAAAATTGTGAGCCGTCGCGTTTGTAGGTTTGCCGCGCTTGACGTAAAAATTCCTTCTCACACATTTTTCGTTTCGTCACGGGAAAAATAATACTTTAAACAAGTCATTCTCCAGGAAAAGTAGTAGCATTCTCACCAAAAAAAAATCTCCCGACAATCAATAAACACTATTGGAACTAATGCACTGGATAAAAACAAGATACTCCAGTCTTGGTTCAAGGTGGCATTTATGAGAAAAGTAATACTTTAATCAAGTAACTTTTCCGACTAAGTCGTGGCAATCCTCACCAAAAAACAATCTTCCGAGATGTTTTGACCCCCGATTGTTTGGGACTCTAGACACTTGTAACTATATTTCACTGGGTGAAAACAAGATACTCCAGTTTCTATTCAAGGTGGAATTTACGTGTTGCTTTTTCCATTTTTTTTTTTTCAGAGTTGGAAAAAATAGTACTTTAATCAAGTAACTTTTGCGACCAAGTCTTGGCATTCTCACAAAAAACAAAACTCCCGACATTTTTCCCCCAACGATTAATTGTGACTATAGACACTATTGGAACTATTGCACTGGGATGAAAACAACATACTCATTAAATTGGTTCAAGGTGGCATTTACGTGTTGTTTTTCCCATTTTTTGTTTTTTCGACTTGGAAAAATTAATACTTTAATCAAGTAACTTTTTCGAACAAGTCTTGAAACATTTCGAGAAAAAAAACTGACATTTTTCCCCAACAATTAATTATGAGTTTTGGTTCAAGGTGGTATTGTCTCATTTTTTGTTTTTCTGACTTGGGAAAACTAATACTTTAATCAAGTAACTTTTTCGAACAAGACTTGGCATTTTTCACAAAAAAAAAAACTCCCGACATTTTTCCCCAACGATTAATTGTGACTATAGAGACTATTGGGACTATTGCACTGGAGTGAAACCAACATCCTCCAGTTCTGGTTCAAGGTGGCATTTACGTGTTGCTTTTTCCATTTTGTTTTTCAGAATTGGAAAAAAAAAAACTTTAATCAAGTAACTTTTTCGACCAAGACTTGGCATTCTCACAAAAAAAAACTCCCGACATTTTATCCCCAACGATTAATAGTGACTATAGACACCATTGGAACTATTGCACTGGAGTGAAACCAACATACCCCAGTTCTGGTTCAAGGTGGCATTTACGTGTTGCTTTTTCCATTTTTTTTTTTTTCAGAGTTGGAAAAAATAATACTTTAATCAAGTAACTTTTTCGACCGAGTCTTGGCATTCTCACAAAAAAAAAACTCTTGACATTTTTCCCCCAACGATTAATTGTGACTATAGACACCAATGGAACTATTGCACTGGGGTGAAACCAACATACCCCAGTTCTGGTTCAAGGTGGCATTTACGTGTTGTTTTTCCCATTTTTGTTTTTCCGACTTGGAAAAATTGATACTTTAATCAAGTAACTTATTCGGACAAGTCTTGAACATTTCGAGAAAAAAAACTGACATTTTTTCCCCAACGATTAATTATGAGTTTTGGTTAAAAGGTGGCGTTTAAGTGTCATTTTTTTTTCCGACATGGGAAAACTAATACTTTAATCAAGTAACTTCTTCGAACAAGACTTAGCATTTTCACCAAAAAAAAACGCCCGACATTTTTCCCCCAACGATTAATTGTGACCATAGAGACTATTGGAACTATTGCACTGGAGTGAAACCAACATACTCCAGTTCTGGTTCAAGGTGGCATTTACGTGTTGCTTTTTCCATTTTTTTTTTTTCAGAGTTGGAAAAAATGGTACTTTAATCAAGTAACTTTTGCGACCATTCTCACAAAAAAAAACTCCCGACATTTTTCCCCCAACGATTAATTGTGACTATAGACACTATTGGAACTATTGCACTGGGGTGAAAACAACATACTCATTTATTTGGTTCAAGGTGGCATTTACGTGTTCTTTTTCCCATTTTTTTTTTCCGACTTGGAAAAATCAATACTTTAATCAAGTAACTTATTCGGACAAGTCTTGAAAATTTCAAGAAAAAAAAGCAAAATATTTTCGACGACTAATTGTGACTACAGACGCTGTTGGAACGAGTGCACCGCATGAACCCAGAAGACTCCAGTTTTGGATCTTGGGCGGCTATTTTTTGTCACTTTACCGGTATTGGCGGCCTAGCAAGGTCGCTCACAAGGTCTCTGACAAGGTATGTCACCGCTAAGGGTGCTTCAAGGTTAGCCGAATGGCCACGTGTGTACGTCAGTGTGTGAATATACTTAGAGCAGCGATGGATTCGAATTGTCGCGTTCAAGTCCGTGTATAGGGTGCATGATACTCGTCGAGTACTTTTTCAGGCGAGCAGTCGAAGCTTCTCCCACTACACGAACTTTGCGCAGAGCGTGTCATAGCACCGCCGAATCCACAGGCGCGAGTTGGTGATAAAACCATCTATCCTTTCGCTCCGTATTCTCGGCGATTGTTGTGTTGTGTCTACAGCCGTTCATGGTGCGTGTGAAATGAGTGCGTTGTGTCACTCCAGAGCCAAGAACCAGATACACATAGTCCGTTTACCCCGAATCTTCCAATTTTTTCACCCATCACTCAGGTGCACTTTCCTCAGGGTGGAAGGTGTTGTTCTGAAACCTGATTACACCTTCAAATAGCCGTATTCAAGACCATCCTTCGTACCGATTATTTAAAAAATATATATACATTTGCCGATTTATATCGAAAAAACACGTATTATCTGTTCGCTTTGGAATGGGTGTCACAGTTTTCACAAGATGAAAAAGACGACGGATTCGGACCGCCCTTGTACTTCCGGTCAGGGAAAGCTATTTAAATTTAAAATTGTTAAAAAATTGACGGAGCTATAGGCGAAAAACCGGATCTTGAGGTTATATTCCTCGCTTTGGTATAGAGTACCCCACGGTACGATTTTGAAATAGATGACGGCAAACGACTCGTCTCGTCGACGCGGTCAGGGAAAGGTTATGTTTGTTTTACACGAACAGATATTTCTGGAGATACACCGCATTTTGTTTTGCCGCATAATAACTGGTTATCAGCTACCACACAGCTCCATGCACCACACACTCAGACGACTTCGAGGCCTTCCTCACTGCTTTGCCGAATTACCCACATCGACCGGAGAGAGCATGGGGCGGTACCTCAAAAAGAAACGAAACGATACCGGGGTAAAAAAAAAACAAAGTGGCGTTTCAAAATATTTTGGGGGTATTTTCGGCCGAAAATGTTGCATTTTTTCCCAAAAAAAAAAAGTCCACGGCTATCGACGTATCTCGACGCCGCGGTCACGATCATCGCTGTGTTGCATTTCCAATGTTTTGTTTTCACACGTTACGACCAAAAACGTAATTGGAAGTATTGTCCCGGACGGACCATACGTAAATGTAGAGAACTGCTGCTGCTGTTGCTGGCGCAAATAAATATATTGTATGGTGTCTATTCGGGTATCTGGTTGGTATACCCTTGGCAGGTGGTAGCACAGGCTTGCGCTGGTAGTGGTTAGACTACCTGGCTGGCGCTTGGAAAAGGCAGAATAAGATTGATATTGAAAGGTGCCGCTTGCAGGCAAGAAAAGCTTAAGAAAACTATGGACTTCTGAAGTCCATGCTTACTGGTACTCGTTCTCTGTGAAGAGAAGAGTAGATCAAAGTAGATCGGAGGGAAGAGAGAAAGAAGAGAGAAAGAAGAGTGAGCACAGAGGGGTGCTCTACCTTGGTGTCTCGACGTCTACAGAACTGCTACGCTCGAGAAGCTTTGAGCTTCGAGACTGTCAAGAACGGTCTTTGAGATTTGGAACAAAGAACAGTGTTTGCGTCGGTATCTGAACGTTCTCATAATACTCCGTATCACCATAGAACTTCCTTCTAGAGACAGTGTATTACTTTCTGTTATGAACAGTCAGTGATTCCACCACTGCCGTTACTCTATGTGACGTACACAGACAGGTACACTGCTGCTACGATACACTACGAATGAAGTTATACTGCACAGTCTCCACTGAACATGAAGTCCTAGACTGCTTGTACAACTGTAGCTGCTACTGAACATTGATCACGACAATAGGCTGCTGTTGCCTATTTCTTAACACTCCCCCTCAATGGAAGTCGCGTCTGCAAATATTGCCTTGATGTCGCAAACAAAATCAAATGTTACTTGAAAATCCTACCCTGGGAGTATCTCCTAACGTCAAGCTTGTTCAGTGAAATGTCATTGCAACCGGTGTCCTCTTTCACTGTTAAGCTTGGCAACTCAATGAATGCATGTTAATGCATGTGTACGCTACCAATGTGGAAACGGCTACTCAGGAAATAATAATACCAAAGAACCACACATTCGGGCCCGTGCGTTGACGGCGGCAATGTGGATTTAGACAAGTCCTATTGTATGTCGAACAATAATGCGCCTGGTGTAAATACCAGCGATACTCTGAAATTACAAAACGTCAGTTGAACAGCAGTGTCAATGACCCACCTGAACATACTAGGTACGTTGTAACGACTGCCTTTTGAAGACAAACGCAAGGGTTCATAGTCTACCATGTGTTGTACTGAACTCGAAAACTAATAAAATAATTCCGATAACAACGCTACACAAAATGTGCACGTTACAGCGTTCCGTCTATTGATAACCGCCCCTACGAATACGCTCTATGCTCCAACTATTATGCCAGACTAAGAAGCCACTAAAGCTCATGATGAAGCTGATGAAGCTGATTGAGTTGAGGATGCTGATGTTGTCGACAAAGCTGATGGGGCTGAGGTAGTTCATGAAGCTGATGCAAGTGCCGTTAATCCTGCTGTAGACGGTGCTGTAGTCGCCCTCGCTGTATGATTTAGCGATGAAGCCGATGTAACCACCGCTAGTTATTTTGCTGCCGCTGCTGTAGTAGCCTCTGCTGTATATTCAAGTATCTGCTGTAGAAGCCGCTGCTGTAGAAGTCGTTGCTGTACGAGTCAGTAGTAGTCGTTGCTGTAGCACGTGGTGCTTTCCGGAGACGATGATAATGATGATGATGTTGACGTTGATGATAATGATAATGATAATGGTGATGATGATGCTTGGTCCGTGTCTTGGTCTACGGATAACTCCGTGTCTTGATCTACTGAAGGCGTCCTTATAGTCAGTCGATGATGAAAAGTTGATGTACGTGATGATGAGTACTTGGTTGTTGCTGCTCATGATGATGCCGATCTTCGTTTCCGTGCTGTTGTTGCGTAGACTTTGTTGAACATGTAGTAGTAGTAGTGTTGAAAATAAGTGGTGCTGCTGTTGATGGTCTTCTGTAGGTGGTCTTGTTGTGAAGAACTAGTCGAAGCATAGCAGACCGAGATGTACGAGTAGAAGCTGTGAGATGATGTTGATGATGACGATGAACCCTGAAGAGATGGTGAAGACCTGTCCCCGTAGTCAATCCGTAATGTGTGCTGCGCCGTGTTGCTCGAAGTGTGCGAGTGCCGGTTGATGTTGTTGCGGTTGCGCCGCTTGTTGCGGTGCAATATAAAATATCGCCAGTTTGTTATAGCTCAAGAATTCTTGGAATATTATTTGTCTACAGCAGGCCAGGCACGCTCACCGTCGTGCTAAAGAGGCCTGCCAGGGCCGTGGGAAACCCCGCCTACAACACCACGTTAATAAATACCATTACAGTAGGAAACCCCCCGAAGATTAAGGAGACAGGCTAACCCGAAAACTTATGCCCCGCTCGTTCCCGGCGGGGCTAAGCAACATCTCACACCATAAGGCCAGCCTGTCCGTACACATCTCCGGTTCCCTCTAAACCCGAAACCCGGGAATCGCGTCTACCCCGTTTTCGCTAACGCGGCGGAGACCGCGCCTGCCCCTTCTCCAGCCTCCCGCACGTACGTCAAGAACGTGCGTGATTTCCACCTGCCCGCGGGTTGGATTTTGGCGCTCTGGCACGCCTTGTGCAGCCAGCTGCGTTGCCCCTCCGATTCTCCCCGAGGTCAATGCGTACTGCGCCGGGTCTCGACCGCTGCTCCCGATCATGAGGTGCAGCGCTGCTACCACTTCCGTCCGGGTGAACGTTCTCCAGCCGAGGGGGGACAACCTGACCGTCAGGGGGGACCCCCCCGGGAGCGAGGGGTGCACAGCGAGGAGCTCCAGCAAAACTTCGAAAGCGCACATCGCACCTGCCCCCGCCTCCCCGGCGCTCGCGAGGCGTGTCCGCGTGATCGTGGTACCCCGCCCTCTTTTTGGTCCGTCTTCGACGCCACGAACCGCACCTGTACCGCGACCGCGGATGCTCTGTTCTCGAAGGCAACCCGGAGCTCCCCTCGAAATAACGTAAGGCAGCTGCGCGTCAAGCAGAGTTCGGGGTGAACTGTTCCGTCCGCGTACGCCCCCAACTCGGACGCGCGGCACAACAGCACCTACGACATCGCCAGCCCCAACCACATGACATATCCCCCGTGTAACATACTGGAAACTGCAAGCTCCCCTTTCGACGAAATGGTCCAGGTCGACGGCAGCCTGACCTGCGCTTTCTTCTGTGACATTCTATTAGCTCAATCGATCCCCTTTCCCACGGCGACAATCATGCAATGTGAGGTTGGAAGCTCCCAGTCTTCTTACATATTGTGGGAAAAGTTACTTGCGGCAAGGTACCCCCTCACGGTCGACTGCAGATTGTTGTGCACGTAACAGCGACACGTAAGGTTTGGATTGACGGGGATGTAGTGTGACCACGCCCCCTTTTCCGGCGCTGCCCTCACTGCCACCCACGTGTTCCACTTCGCCAAATATAGGTTTTGGGTACTCTTCCCCACTGCGACGAGTGCGAGCGTCTCCACCAGACGCGCCGCCGCGCCCGTGTCGCGCGGCGGGTTGAGCTCTGTTCTTACATGGGCTACCGCGCGAGTGGGATGGAAAGGGTATTAACACGGTGGGGGGGGCAGTGTGTACCGGGTAAGGCCCGAGCAAGCTAGTCAAGCATGGTCTCCATCATTGGCCATGATACGCCACAAGCTGTCGTCATGTCGGGTCTGCAGGTTCTTGGTTTGGAGGACGATGTCAAATATATGTTTTGCCCCCGGGGACCGATAGGCTGTTCCACCCAAGCATCTCTGTTAGTCAGGTCCCGAAACGTGCGGGGCCAGCGCGATACGCCGTCCGCCAGGGTGTTTTTGAACCCCCGGTATGTGTTTAGCGTCGAGGCTCCAACCCCCCTTTACTTCAAGACGACCGAGCATTCTCATGAGTAGGCACGCTTGCTTGTCCCTAGCCCCGCCGCAACGATTGACCCACGTGACGGCAGCCACCTTATCGCCACACCTCCCGATGGGATCTCCTACCACCTCTGGGGTGTCACCTGCCAATTCCAGCATTACCAAGGCGGTCGCTACTATCCCTAACAACTCTAGCAGATTGATTGTGATGGTGCATGTTTCGCGTCGCTCGGCCTTCTGTTTTAGCACGTGCTTCGGCTCAGGCGGTGGGTCGTATCTCAAGTACGTCCGGTGTTCCAGACAGTACCCGCCCACCGCTTCGAAACTGGCGTCAGATAGATAGTGTCGTTTAGCCGGGCGTCTTAGCGCTTTATAACAGGGGGTGCAAACTGCTTCTCCTGGTCGGAGAAGTTTCTGGCTTATTGCTCACTTCTAGAGACTGAAGTCGGCGTGGAACTCACTTCCGAGGGGCACTACGTTCTGGTTTCTGGGGTGCCGCTCGTTGTAAAGGCCTGTGAGTCTCAACAGCCTCCACACGAAATACCTGCCGGCGCGCACTACGTATGTGAGATTCCACAACTTCCCTGCCATGCTGAGAACGTCCCTTGCTATGGTGCTACGCGTTCTCGAGGGCCACTGGTCGTGGGGCAGGTTAGCGATGGCTTCGATCTTATCGCGTGTCGGCGAGATTCTCATGGTGTGCGAATTCATTGTGACACCTAAGGCGTCGATTGGGGTATCCCAGTCAGTGCTCGTTTTTGGCGCTAGGATGGGCGCGACGCCGGTCTCGCCCAGCCCGAATAATCGCACGTGGTCCGAGGCTAGCGAGGCCGACGCGGTTAACGCCGTCGTGTCGTGGTCTGATAGTTGAACCCTCATCAATAGATAGTCATCCACGTACACCGTGGCGAAGAAGAGGTCGAACACCCTCCCCCCCCCGGTGCGCCGTGACTCGTGCGTCGTCCGGAACGGGCGTGGGTTTCCCTTCATCCCAGCGGTCCCCAATCTTAACGTGTGCCATCATATCTACTCCCTCGTTCACTAACTGAGCCGTCTGGATCGTGGTGTTACCGTGGGCGTGCTCGGCCGCCGCCGACGTCACGCCCCAGAACCTCGGGGGCCCGGACCACCCAAACGTGAGGCGAAAATTAATTACTATCAGCTCTCCTATTGTGTAGCAGAAGGTTTGGGCTTTGTCTGGGTCTACCCTAACGATTCGGAAAGCGTCTGAGGCGTCGTCCTTGCTCATCAGAATGCGCTTGTTAGAATATGTATATATATATTTCTTTTTCAGACTGACTAGTTCCGTGAGGAATTTTGGGGAGGGCTTCGGCGCATAGGCATTGGGGGACGGCGTCTGGGTCTGTGTCTGCATTGAGTCCTCCTTTTGTTCCTTCGCTCTGAGACTCGAACGAAAAATTATTGATGATCCGAACCTTGTGGGTGACGACCGCCCCGAGAGGCGACACCCGAAGCCCCGGGATTTCATGCGCGGCTTCCTTCTGTATCACTATGCCTTTCTGGCGCCGTACATCTTCACTGAGTTTAATCCAGATCGCTGGCAAATGCTCGGCGGCGCTTCGGTGGTTGCCGTACCTAGGTGCGCGTTCCAAGCCGGCTCCAGCGGAGGCTACCTTCACCGGCACCCCCCTCGTGACTATCGTGCTCAGGTCGTTAATGGCCCCGGCGCCTTTGAGGCCGCCGAAATATCGCCGTATGTTTATTGCGTCTATTGGGGGGGCTACCAAAGATCCTCCCGGGGCTCTGGCTACGTCGCCTACGACGCCACGGTACTGTCTCGTCAGGGTGGTGCAAATGTCTGCTAACTTGTATAGTACTGCTTGTCGACCCCGAGCGTCCAGGTCGACCGTATTGAGCTTTTTTCTATTTATTTCTGCGTGCCACTCTTTTACCAGGGGTTCGGCCCGTGACCGACTGAGCGACTCCCCATCAGGAAGCCGCGAGCGTGCTGACCCGCTACCCGTCCGCGAGTCGACCGGGCCGAACGTGTACTGGGCTACCCGTGACCAGCGTGATTCTGTCTGGCCCTGTTCCGCCGGCCCCCGACTCTGTCCTGCAGAGTGTGTGTGGTCAGGCATGTACTGTTGAAGTTATAAACCCCCGGTGTTTTCTCGAGGGGTTGCGGAATCTGCGGTGGTTCTGACAGGTGAGTCTGCGGCTACCTAGCTGCCATAGGTACGCGGGAGGGGTGCCCGGCCCCGCTGATTCGGCTGCGAAACTACACAAGATCGCCCGCGCGGTCGATACTGACGACACGCGCGGGGGGTAGAAGTTGTGACTGTGACTGGTTCAGAATGGGCGTTCTGCGCCGAGGTTCTGAAAGGGCGTTCTGCGCCGAGGTTCCGAATGGGCGTTCTGCGCCGCGGTTCTGAATGGGCGTTCTGCGCCGCAGTTTTGGAATGGGCGTTCTGCGCCGCGTCCTGAATGGGCGTACTGCGCCGCGGTTGTGAATGGGCGTTCTGCGCCGCAGTTCTGAATGGGCGTTCTGCGCCGCAGTTTTGGAATGGGCGTTCTGCGCCGCGTCCTGAATGGGCGTACTGCGCCGCGGTTGTGAATGGGCGTTCTGCGCCGCAGTTCTGAATGGGCGTTCTGCGCCGCAGTTTTGGAATGGGCGTTCTGCGCCGCGTCCTGAATGGGCGTACTGCGCCGCGGTTGTGAATGGGCGTTCTGCGCCGCAGTTCTGAATGGGCGTTCTGCGCCGCAGTTTTGGAATGGGCGTTCTGCGCCGCGTCCTGAATGGGCGTACTGCGCCGCGGTTGTGAATGGGCGTTCTGCGCCGCAGTTCTGAATGGGCGTTCTGCGCCGCGTTCGGAATAGGCGTACTGCGCCGCGGGATGTGAATGGGCGTTCTGCGCCGCGTTCTGAATGGGCGTTCTGCGCCGCGGTTGTGAATGGGCCTTCTGAGCCGCAGTTCTG
This sequence comes from Saccharina japonica, assembly GCA_008828725.1. Classification (NCBI taxonomy): domain Eukaryota; class Phaeophyceae; order Laminariales; family Laminariaceae; genus Saccharina; species Saccharina japonica. The sequence continues at coordinate 678,163 of MEHQ01002668.1, forward strand.
GGTGGGCGTTCTGCGCCGCGTTTTGAATGGGCGTACTGCGCCGCGGTTGTGAATGGGCGTTCTGCGCCGCGTTCTGAATGGGCGTTCTGCGCCGCGGTTGTGAATGGGCGCTCTGTGCCGCAGTTCTGAATGGGCGTTCTGCGCCGCGTTCTAAATGGGCGTACTGCGCCGCGGTTGTGCGTACTGCGCCGCGGTTCTGAATGGGCGTTCTGCGCCGCATGTACTACGAGGGTGGACTGGCCCCACTAAAACTGCACCTGAAACTGAATGAGCCTCCTGCGTGGCCGGTACTGACGGCACCAGCGGGAGGGGGTAACGGGCCCACGAACTCAAAAAAACGGCAAGGCGGTGAACCTTCTTTCCGATCTGAAGTGGGGTAACTGGCCCTCTGTTCACCTCTTGCCTCCGGAAAACGAATGAACCTTCGGCAAAAACTCTCGGCACTGACCGACTGCCCGTGAAGTGGGGGAACCGGTCCGCTGTTCAAACGCAACGCCCCTTTTATCGTGTACGAACGCGTGTGTGTACGCAGATAGGGTAACTGGCCCCCTAAACTAAAATTGAATGAGACCAATAAGTGAATAAGTAAAACAACTGAAAGATAAAGGTATATACTCCGGAGTTCGGAGTACAGGCAGGGAATAATAAGTGTTGATTGTACTCAGTAACACAGCGCATAAGATCCATCGTATAATAGGAGTTCCACATGATTGACAGGAAATATTGTAGTGGGATATGGGGCATCGGGATGTTTCATGAGCCGCTCGATGTCAGCTCGACAACAATGGGAATAATGCATAAGAGAGCTTCTGTGTTACTGCTGTCTTGAGCCACAACGACGCCTGCCTGTGCCAAATGCGTGTGCACCTTTAGAGATCTACCAACCATAAGAGACAGGCAGGGTAACTACCCCCGCGCATGTACTGTGACGGCAGTTCGTACGACCGTGACTTTGGTGTATGCCTCCCCTCGCGGGTCTGGTGAGAGGTATCTCTGGTGCGAACGTGGTTGGTCATGTTCTTGTGACGAGAACGCACGATTCTGCAGCGGGTCTGTTCAGTTGAATCCGCTTATCGTAAACTGGAGTCTATCGCGGAAGTGGTATCTGCCCCGCGTACTCGTGCGCGAAGTGGGATCTGATTCTGGGTCTGGGTCTGATCTGAAAAGTCTTCTGCGGTGCATGCATGTATATACTTAAGGGATGTCCGGCCCTGTCGAATCTGCACCGGTAACTGGATGAGCCTCCCGTGAGGTCGGTATCATGCTGACGTCAAATTAGTCTTCAGTAGTCACTTTCGGCCCTGACCGATTCGCAATGGAGTTGGGCATCTGGCCCTCTGTTCAGATCAGTCCTAATATATAGTGCACCTAGCGATTCTAGCAGAAGTGGAGTATCTGGCCCTCGTAGTCGCGACGTGGCCGACATTACAATCGTTCTTGGGTGTCGGGCACGACTACTATGATATTATGCGTACAAAACAGAATATAGGCAAGCTGGTCCGGGCTTGCTTGAGAAAAGGTGCGTTCTACGTACGTATACGCTAAACGTTCAGTGTGCGACGTATGACACCCGACTGTACCCGTTTACACTGCTGGTCTAAAGCCTCAACCTGCCTGGCATGTCTTGCGGATTGCTCCTTTGTCGCGAAATCTCGTGTGCGGCTGTACGTACTCGTACGTATACCAGGTACTGTGCCTTGTGTAAATCATATATATATACGTATGATACAAGCCTACGAGTACATACTTCGTATTTGAGCCACACCCACAACGCCACGCACCCGAATTGTGTCCAGCATGTCGGCATTCGAAAATGGATCCCTGTTCTTATACGAGTACCAGGTACTCGTACCAGGTACGAGGACGATACGTACGTACGTGCCTCGGGTTATTTTTTTTTTTTTTGAAATTTTGAGTTTTTGAATTTTTGAATTCCTGATATGCGTTCGTATGATACGAGTATGTACACGGCCCGATTTTAGGCTACGCAGCAGTGCGTATACCCTCTCTGCTTTGTGACATGCATCCCGACTCGTCTCACCGAGAACTGTGGGCCGACCTGCAGCACCTGCCGGAGGTTCGGAGAAGCCGTGGTAGAGAAGATGACACTCGCGACGGGTGCTAGAGTAGTGGTAGGGTCTGCCGCAACCGCCGTCCGCGTGGTGTCTACAGACGACGTGACGTGCAGTACGCGCCACGAGATCGACCCTTCGCCCTCCAGGTAGAGCAAGTCGATCAATACAAACTTGTCTCGCTGTCTTCTACACGCAGAAGTCAAGATAAACCCAAACCAGAGGGACCAGCTGTACGAGTGAAGGCAGATCAGCTCTCTCCTTCGTGTCCTTTGTAATCTCGTACGAGCTCGCTGCCCTCACTGTCTTATGCCGACTGAGACTGGAAGCTTCCAGAGTCGAGCTCTCGCGTCGGCCTATTACGCAAATACTATTCCGTTACTCGAATTCAAACCGCCTCACAAACGCCAGTTTCCTGCGGAAACCTACAGGAATGCAACAAGAAAATGTTGCAACAAGAAAATGTTGGAACTCCCTTGTTTGGGAAAAATCAGCAAATCTCGGCCAGAGCAGTGTTTGCTTTTAGGCTAAGATGTCACCGAATACGTAGCTGGTCCCCAATGCGCTGCGATGGATGCTGAGTAGCTGCTGGGATGACGAAAGAGTAGTAGTACACGTAGAACACGAAGTTGCTGTGGTAGTCTCAGAGGTAGTTTCCGGAATGGAGCTGTAGTCGTAGTTCTGCTCCAGTTCAGGCTCCCACGTTCTTGTCTATGCTTCCCTCCATGCTTCCCTCCAATGAGTCCCCTGACTTTGGAAAAGGTGTTCGAAATTATCGCCACTTTCTCCCCCCTCGAATGACTTTTCGGTCGTCGGGGTTTGCCCCGGTAGTGCAACCGACGGGAATTGTTCGGGAACAAAATGTACTCCCCCATTTCTTGAAGACAATCTTGTACTCTCTCCATGATGTTGGTATGTAGTCGGTAAGACCTTGGCAAGTGCCTCGTACAGCTCCTGCCGAGTGATGGTGCTGATGATGGCGCCATACCTCTCCTCAAGCGCATTTCGCGTCGCTTGTCGTTCGGGATCCTTCCCTCGTGATGCCGTACTGGTGTAGTCACTCCCCCGTTCTGCTGTAGCCACTCCCCCGTTCGTAGATGGGAAGCGTGTAGAGTAGAGGTTGAAGTTGGTGCGCTGCTTCTTGAACCAGGATTTCTGCCTACTGCCGAGATGTACCGCTCTTGCCCCGTGAGTATGATGTTGTAGACAGAAGGGGTGGATGCGGTGAAGTGGATCTTGACCCGTGTTCCCCAGCTGCGATAAGCGTGCTCATTCTCCCCGTCGTAACCACAGGGAGCGCTTTGCCGTACGCCGCGCTACGCTGTGTGTTGTCTTCCGTGTTGTGATTGCGCCGCATCTACCAGTCAGTGGTATGAACGAACCGCAACCTTCGAAAATTCCTGACATTTGAAGGAAAATTCCTTGCGTTACTCGTACTTGGTACAAGCGTGCGCAACTTTGCTTATAGTCTCAGCTGTACCTGGTACGAGCTTTCAGCCACACTTGTGGGCTTTGGATGGTACTATTACGGGGGAACATAGTAAACAGGACCTACGGTATACCAAGGTACGAGCTTCAGCCACGACTTCGTGGGCTTGATATACGGACGTAACGCTTTGACTTCAAATATCGCCCCGAGAGTGCGGCTTTGAGACCCTCGACCCGAGTATAAATGAATCGCGAACGCAAATACTCGTGCTTCCAACCGATGGTGGCTAATCGCACTGCTGTAGATGCTGTCCCGTAGCGGTACACGCGCTCGTTCTAGAGCCGTATAGTACTCTCAACAGCAGTAGATGATCAGTCTACAATTGCTAAGCCGCGTTTTGACTGCTGTTGTTCTCACGTTAATCTCTGTTGTTGTACGAGTACGTAGCTTTCCTTTGCGGTCTCGCCGCCCGTTGATGTTGATGCAGCAGTCCCGCCGCGTTAGATCCAGGCCAGATTTGAATCCTCAGGAACGTCTCCCCGATGACCCTGCTGTGCGCACCGCGTTTACGAGGCTCATGACCTATTCGGGTATCTGGTTGGTATACCCTTGGCAGGTGGTAGCACAGGTTTGCGCTGGTAGTAGTTAGACTACCTGGCTGGCGCTTGGAAAAGGCAGAAGAAGATTGATGTTGAAAGGTGCCGCTTGCGGGCAAGAAAAGCTTACGAAAACTATGGACTTCTGAAGTCCATGCTTACTGGTACTCGTGCTCTGTGAAGAGAAGAGTAGATCAAAGTAGATCAGAGGGAAGAGAGAAAGAAGAGAGAAAGAAGAGTGAGCACAGAGGGGTGCTCTATCTTGGTGTCTCGACGTCTACAGAACTGCTACGCTCGAGAAGCTTTGAGCTTCGAGACTGTCAAGAACGGTCCTTGAGATTTGGAACAAAGAACAGTCTTTGTGTCGGTATCTGAACGTTCTCATAATACTCCGTATCTACATAGAACTTCCTTCTAGAGAAAGCAAAGATGTCAGGAGACGGCACGTTTACCCCTTGACGGACGGGGTCAAGGAAAATGCCTTGACGGACGTGCCTTGACGGCAAAACCCGGGGACACCAAGTAAAAATCCCCGTTTTTTTTAAACGCTTAACCATATTTTTGAAAACCTTAATTTTGTGGTGGCATTTTTTTTCCGCCATTTTTTTCCACCATTTTTTTATTCTCGTTCGGAGTTCAGATTTACAGCAGTGTACTGGTATATCACGAGCAACGCGCAACACACAGCAATGCGCTCGTTTATTCTTGCTCCTTTATGATGTGTTGGAGCCAGCAGCCAGTAGCCAGTAGCACAAAAAATAAATAAAAAATAGGGGTTTCCACACACATCGTGAGGCGTTTTTTCCTAGCGGGGATAGGGGACACTCCGTCTAGACGGATGGAAATGCCTTGACGGACGCCCTTGACTGACTGACTGCTTGACGGTTGCCCGTCTCCTGACATCGTTGAGAGAAAGTGTATTACTTTCTGTTATGAACAGTCAGTGATTCCACCGCTGCCGTTACTCTACGTGACGTACACAGATGTGAGGAACCTAGTGTAAGGGGACAGGGTATCCCTAGCCAGGTCAGCCTATGGAACGGGTACTCGTTGGTACTCACGTGTGTTGTTTGCTTAGAGATAGAAGAAGAGCAGCTTTATTCCCTTTGCGTGAGGAAAGACTGAAAAGGCAGGTGAGATGGCCAAATGCCATCTGGGAACCATCCCCGGTTCCCACATAAGATACGCCTCCCAAGTACTACCAATACGGTTCTTATACCTGATACCAGGTATTTACCAAACGTTTCCACATCATACGAGCAGTACCATAACACTAGCCCACTCTGATGAACCGTATATGCAGAAATATGATAAATTCGTGGAAAACCCGATTCCACGAACTAAAACATGAGTCGAAGATGCGGCTCCTCAAAACCCACTCCCACACCTCTGAACGGCAAGGCTACGAAGCCGAGCAAGGAACGTCAAAAAGAAGAAACGTTGGAACCGAAAATCCTGCAGTCATTGTACATTAACTGTCCCCCCGGCTCAAGAGCGGGGGCTCGGTAGAACTGCTAAGACTGGAAAACTAGGCTCGGTAGAACTGATAAGACTGGAAAACTAGAGACTTGAAAAAAAAAACCCGAAACCCGGCCCAAAACATTCAGAAAGCGTGTCCTGAGCCACAAGTTAGTGGCTCGATTATCCAGACCCGCCCCGGCATTGAGCGGGGGGGGTCGGCAGGACGAATTACGCTAAAACTACCCCCAAATCCGCCCCAGAAAAAT
>MEHQ01002302.1:0-58849 GCA_008828725.1 Saccharina japonica
ATTACTAAAAAAAGATGGAATTAGACCTCGAAACAGAGTTGAAAGGCAGGGGATTTGGGAAATTAAATAATTTCCGCGACAGAGCCCAGTAACTAAAGTCACTGGGAATTAAATAATTTCCGCGACAGAGCCCAGTAACTAAAGTCACTGGGAACTGGCTTTCAAGTGCATTTTTGAGCGAGGCAGGTTCTCAAACTTTGCCTCGCAGGGCGGATTTACGGGGGCTGAAAAAATAGGTATGTGAAACATAATAAAGCGAAAGCATTATGTGAATTTCATCTAAACGTCGAAACAACATGGTTGATTCTCAGATCGACGGAAGGGCACACCGATGGAGTTCGGGAACTAGAGGTACACCAACAGGCCCGCCAAGAAGTAAGTGTCATGCTCACTCGTTCACTCGCTTACCTCCAGCCTTTCGCTGACAGCTAAGCCGGCATGGCAGACGCAGACGGGCGAACGATACGACACGGCCTGCTGTTGGTGTGGATAGACCTAGAGGCTAGGCTATCGTTGTAGTTTTTCTTGTTTGTTTAGGCAGAGGCCATCACCAGCGATGCGACGAATTCGCGCCGGACGAGCGAGGCGACAATTTCGCGTGGACGCATCGGAAAAGCTACGAACGACTGCTGGATCTGCCCGTCCCGGTACGTATTGCGAGAGTCGCGCGTTGCGCGGTACCCGGCCGGATCGACGAGGCGCGTGATTGATAGAACCCGAACGCGGGACCGCTCCGTGCCGGCGCGCGGGAGAAGTTATCCGGTTCAGAGGCTCTGCGCCTTGCGACGCGGAGACTCCGCACTAAGTCCTAGTATTTGCCTCGTTGACAACACAACGTGACATTTCCACACTAATATTGCTAGTCAGGGAGGTAGCGAGTTTACTCGTATCCGAGTACCGTCGTCGCACGCGTGGAAGCGGTGCGCTCATGCTGGAGGCGAAAGGGGCGGACACAGTGGTAGCGTCACGCAGTATGTCCGACGCGGCTATATATGCCTGCGAACATAAGCAATCTCGTCTCACATGTTGCCGGATAGGTACCACGCAAATTTGCTATGTCAATAGACCGTACAGGCACGGACACTTGCGCTACACGCATCACGCACTCTCGACCTGACACGGTCCTTGCATATGCCCGCGCGTATACATCATGAGGTGTATATGCCCGAGCGCGTACGCCATCACGCGTCATGCATTCGCATTACGGGATGTTCGGAGTCGGCGCGGTATCCATGAATAGGCTATACAGGCGCGCACACATGCATAGTCACGTATCACGCATTATCGACCTGATACGTTCCCTTCATATGTGCGCGCACATACATTATGAGCTGTATATGCCCGCGTGCGTGCACCATCACGTATTGCGCATGTCGCAACCGTAGTGCAGGATGCGTGAAGCCGGAGCGGTATGGCTCCAAAAAGCCCCCCCCCCGCCTTTCTCTGTCCGTATGCGGTATAGGCCCGCGTACATGCACTGTCACGTATCACGCATCGACCTGATACGTTTCCGGCATACCCGTTCGCGCGTATAAATTATGAGGTGTATATGCCCACGTGTATACGTACACTATCACGGTTACGTATTTCGCAGCCGTAGTGCAGAATGCTCGAAATCGGAGAGGTATGGCTCAAAAGGCCTCCTTGCTATATACCTGGTATGTCCGTAGGCTGTATAGGCCCGCGCACATAAACCGTCACGTATCACGCATTCTCGACCTCGTACGCTCAGTGCATATGCCCACGAGCATACAGTATGAGCCGTGTATACCCCGCGCATACATCGCCACGTATCACGCATTTCGCACTGTCACGTATGACGAAGACGTGACCTGGTACGTTCCCTACATATGCCCGCGCGCATAGACCATTACGTATCACGCATTATCGAACCTGTACCAACCGCTCAATCGGTCGATCTCCCGAACCGGTGAACTTACACTGGGGTATGGAACCGCTCCGGCCAACGCCGGGGCACTCATGAAAATGCGTATACCATATACACCTGATGCCATGCGGTACAGCAGGCATCGCCCCCTTTGTCATGTACTCGCACGTGTCGGTACTCCTCAGTTACTACGTAAAACCGATCACGGAGAACCCAGCCTATTAAATAAGTGACGAGCACACGATCAGCCGCATTCACAGCCGGCGCTCGGGTCACTCACAGGCAGAAATATGCGTACAACCAGGCACGGATAATACTCACAGCGGTCATGACCAGAGTTGATGCCATGCCGAAGGAATACCAGACGACAGACAATCGTCCACACACGTGCTTCGCTTATACACGATACACGTTATGTTCTCGCACCTGTGGGAGGGGCCAACGAACTTCCCTTACAAGGCTTTATTTGGTCGTTGACTCCGCCGCTAATGATGCAGAACGAGACGCTCGTAGAAGGCGCTTGAAAATAGTACGACATACGGGAAGCGAGACAAACGTATATACGAGCAGGAAGCCCGAAGAGGGGCATTTGGGGGGAAGTTCACCTTCCACCTATGAAGGCCGATGAACATAAATATAGTACCAGTGCCAGACAGCCCCTGAGAGCCACCCACTCAGTCGGCCTCTCACAGCCGGCGTGTTGGCGATCAGCTTACAGAAGGTACTGGGGTGTATATAATATATCACGCGAAAGCGCGACCATGTTCTATTAATATATGGTCCACAGCCCTGAGTGTCAACTACGCAAATCTCCCGAACTCACAGTCGGCGTATCAGCGATCAGCGTACCGACTATGCCGGTGTATTTCACGCGCAGGGCGGTCATATTTTCCTCTTACGTTTCTATGCCGGAGAAAAGGGCATGAATATTTTCACGCAGCTCCCTGGGTGGCCGCTATTCAACGGGCCAAACTCGCAGCTGGCGGGTTTGTAAGAACGTCTGAAAATATACTGGTGTATACTGTCCGTGTGAGTATCACAGGGTTATTGACGGATACGACAGAACGGCATGCTCGTAGTTGGTATTAATGGTTTCCCTGGGGAGACGTACCACTGGCGGGGTACGAGTACCACTCGATTTGTGACGGTGCGGGACGGAACGGCGTGCCTTTCGTCGACAATACCCACCAGGAATATGTAACACAGCCACTGTGATATCAATATACGGGGCAGCGGATGTTAGTGACTGAAGAGTCAACGCCGGTTTATTTCCCTCTCCTCCGCAATCATGAGGTATAGGGTGCCGGGCTACATAACATGTACCGCAAACGAGGCTGAGTACGTGCCACAAAAAAAAAAAAAAACTTGAGAGTGCAGACCTTATCGCGCACACAGAGAATATTTGACACGAAAATATGAACGCTGGGCGCCAGCTATTAATAGCGGTCGATGCTGATCGGACTACATGCCGAAGCTGACATATATATGTACCGAAGCTGCTCTCCGTCCCGCAGCGCCGTTACGTTACGTTTGGTACCCGGTGGGGAGCACAGCGGATATATACTATAACACACGCGACGCCGGTGCGTCCGATAGCGGTCGGGCCGAGGGGAATTATGCACTGATTCATGTTGGCGCCGGCGCGTCGGCAACTACCCCCCAGTCCCTCAATAACGATGATACATGTATGGATGTAGGTATGTACGTACCTCGTCAGTAGGTGCCAGTGCACCAAATAAGCGGTCGATGAGGATGGGAATAGGCACCGTGCATGCCTATTGCCCTCCGTCCCACCACAATGCTACGTATTGGGGAGATAGCCGCCCTAGCCCCACTCACCCCACCGCATTGGATTGCCCCATATATGTTTCTGTTGTAACATTGCGTCGTAGGTTAAATCGTATAGAGTTTGGGATCAATGAGGCCTCCTGCTGCGATCAGCCGGAGACGCTCACCTAGGGTTACTACTCCCGCGTTGATTGCCTAGCAATCAACGCGGCACCTCGTCGCAGAGAGTAGGTACCCCGGTAGAATAAACACTAACAAAACTGATGTTGTCGACGGTACAACCTCGCTACCAACGATGGGCGGGCGGGATGGTCTGTTTTTTCTCCTAGCCTCTTTCTACTTTGTCGTGCTGTTGTAGAGCTGCGATATCGCTCACGGAGTGATACTCAATCACTGACTCCCAGTACAACAAAGAGGCTTTTCTGAAAAGGGGTTCTGCCCTGCGGGCTTCGCCTCTTTTCTGTGTCAGATTACGGTGGTAAATACGATGATACATACTGATGGCATGCCGGCGCAAGCCCGCGCGGGGAAGGCTAGCAGCCCCACCCTCGTCCAGGCCGGTGCATAAATAGTGCTTCCTCCCGCCTCTCTCTAACCTGTGGTTACGACCCTTGCCCGCCGTCTCGCTTCGTCTTATCCCGCCGGGTCCCAATATATCCTTCGAAAAGCAAGATTGTGCTGAAGGCCCGACTTGGGCGACGAGGGAAGGGGCATAGCAACCACGACAGGCAGCGACAGCAACGAGGCGGGCTCCGTCTCGAGCGCTGACCTGACGATGTTCAAACAGGACATGAGCAATGAGGTTGCGCAACTGCAATCTGCCCTGCATGAGAGCCTTCGCGACCTCGTCGCCAGTAGGCCCCAACCCCCCCCCCCGGGGGAGGCAGCGGCGCCGGCGGCGGCCAGCCCGGGTCGCAGCTCGGCGGCGACGCGACCGGGGTTCCCCTGGCAGGATACGGCGCCTCAGGCGCTCCAGTGCGCGGGGGCTCGAGCGCCGCCATCCTCGGGCCGCCGCTTGGAAGCCCCGGCGGCGTCGGTCAACCCTTCGGGAGGGACATGCTCCGACAGCCGATCGGGATCCCCATTGCCGGGGTCGCTCCGTCGGTGGCCGGCATCGCTGGCCAGTCCGCCGGTGGGCTCATGGGTGCCTACGCCGGCACGACCGGGCTCCCCTACCTCGGATAAGCGAGCGGCCTTGCCGAGGGCCCGGGAGGCGGGTTCGGATACGGCGCGGCCGGCGCTTCGCGCGACGCCAGGGTCGCCGGCGCGTCACTGGGGGCCCACGGCAACCGGCCCCCGACGGACTGGGTGCACCCGACCTCGGCCAGCCCCTCTACGGCAACGGGAGTGCCGCCAACCCCTTCAGCACCTTGGGCCGCCATGTCAACAAGATTATGGCCAGCCGCGCCGTGGTATCGTGGGGTCACCCTACGACTCGGCTGTGGCAGGTCATGTGCGGGGGCGGCCCGGCCTCGATGGAGAAGGCGGCCATCTAAAGCTACGTCGGGGATACGGTGGACGTCTCGGTGGATGTTCACCGTATGCTGGAGTCGATGGACGGCCTCGAATTTAAAGCCTTCACTCCGCGCGGCGGAGCAGGTATCGCTCTGCCGCTGGCACAGCACCTTAGCATCCTGGGTCACGCGATCGTCACGATCGCCGAGCGGGGGCTCCTGCAGGACTCCGGCGAGATCTTCGTCGCTCGTGCTCGAGTGGACGGCCAACGTCGAGCGTTCAGCGATCGGGCCGCGTTGTTAAATCAACATGTAATCGAGCACTTCGCGATTGCTGACCGTCCGGCTAACCGGGTCAGGCTGGCCAGCCTAACCACCAAGGACATCCGGAAGTTCACCCAGGATCACCGAGGCGTCTCCGACCGGTGCGGCCACAGCTGGGCTTACCCTCCGCCGGTTGGTGCCTTTCCACACATCACAGGGCCGCGCTGGCCTCATCTCTCCGCTTACATCTCCACCGGTGGCCTCATCAACGCGGACGTTCAGCAACCCCTCCCGACCCTCGCCAACGCAACCCGTGTAGGGGGGGGGAAGGGGAGTGCCGGCGATGGAGCCGGAACGGAAAGTGACGCTTTGGCGCGGATTACGTGTATCAACACGTCGTCCACTCCCGCAAGGCGGCGGTCGGCACGCGACGCCGCGGCGGAACCGGCGGAGGGTCTGCTGACAGTGGCGCCGCCGCCGGCAGTAACCCCGCCGAGGAACCCCCGCTCAAGAAGGCCAAAGGAAAGGGCAAAGCCGGGCTGGCCGGCAACGGTGGTGGTGGAGGAGGGGGGGGGCGGCAGCAGCAGCGGTGGCGGCAGCGGTGGAGGCTCCAGCAGCAACAGTGGCGGCAGTGGCAGCAGCGGTGGGTCGGGCGCGGGGGCCTCGACTCGTTCCGCAGCGGCGAAGACGTACGGCTAGGGAGACGGCGTCAGTTGGGGGCCCAGGTGTGACGCGAATGTCATTTCACCGCTGTGCGGCGTTTTTGCGCGATATGCCGCGTGCCGTGTTGTATGATAGCGCGTTTCGAATGAAGATGTTGCGCCACGTAGCTCAGACATGTATACAATACTTTCGGGAAAGTGGTAGCCGATTTGAGTGTATGGAAGCCATGGAAGCCCCCCTGGACTCCGCGTGCACGCGCGGTTCAGAATATGTTTTTGTTCGGGCGGGTTAAAGGGTTCCCTGGGGTGGAGCAGTTAGCGGCTGTCGCCGAGCGTGGCGCTCCCGTTCAGGTAGTGGGCGACACCGACGTTAGCGCGGCGTTAGCGTATTAAAATCATCGTAGCGTAGCACCACACGTTGAAGGGATCCTCGCGCTACGATTTCGACGATGTACGGTTTGGGCGGGCCTTTATTTTCCCGCGCGTCGCAGCGCACCACATTCCCTGCTTGCTATTGTCTCCATTGGCCGTGGTCGTATCGCCGTCGAAAACTCGGATTATCCACGACTTGACATTCCCGGTGTCCTCCCATGCGAATAGCGTCAACGCGGACACCGATTTCGAGCAAGCCCCGCAGGTGGAGCTGGGCCGCGTGTTGCGTTATATCATTTGTCGCACTCTGTACCTACGTCGTCGTTTTGGTGCGGGCGTGCGCATCGTGCTGAGTAAGATTGACGTGGCGGAGGCGTTCCGTCAGGTTAGCGTGCAATGGGCACAGGCGCCCGTGTTTGGGTACAGTTTTTGCGTGGGTCGTGGCCGACCGTCGGTTGCAGTTCGGGTGGCGTGGTTCACCGGGGGTTTTCTGTTTGTTCTCGGCAGCTCTTGAACATTATCATCGCCTCACGACATATGACGACGATGTGGTGATGGAGCAGGGGGGAATCGCGACGCAGCACGTCGCGGTGAATCCACCCAAACGGACCGACCGCCCGCCCCCCTTGCCACTTGATTGTTGAGTCCCCCGGGGACAAGGTGGTGGGGGACGATACTTGTTTTTCGTACGATATTACGTAGACGACGGGATACTGGTAGAGGTACAGTGGTGGGCCGATGGTCGGCGATGTCGACGCGCGTCGGTGTCGCTGGCGTCGGACCATTTCCGATTATTCAGGAAGAGATCCCCACGGGATCCCGCGTTGCTGGCTCCTCATGAACAAAAACCTAGCCATAAAAAAAAAAGAGATCGACTCTTGCGACGACGAAAACAAACGAGATCCTGGAATAAAACAGATCAACAAAGTACGTAGAACGTCGCTATCTTCAAGAAACAACCACAAAATACTCTTGCTGCCTCAAAGAAACAACCTCGATGTCCTCCACAGAATCTTTCTTCCTCGAAGAAAAAGTCTCGATGTCCCGCCGTCTCGTAAGAGCCCACGGATTGAAGGTCGCCGCGCTCGGCGGCAGAGCACGACCCGAGAGTGCGCGCGAGGGGGTATGGGGGGCGGAGGCTGAGGGACGCGACCCTCGAGAAGAGCAGGCGAGAAAATGATCGCGAGAGCGCCGAAGGGGTTCTGATTGGAATCCGGTCTGAAGCGAAGTCGACCCGAAGTACCCCCGTTGTCACCTCAGAGGCCCTAGGTTATCCTATATATATATACTAGGGAATAAGTGGCCCTCCCGCCCCCACGGCGGTAGGGCCAGATTGAAGCAAGTAGTAATGGAGATGATAGATGGTCGAAATAAATATGATAGGAATAAATAGGAAACAAATTGACGGCGAAGGTTAATAGGAGTACAAATAATGGTGAAGAAAATAGAAACGATGGGGACATAAACACAACCAAAGATACAAGAGCTGCCAAACAGTTAGACTTTGCGCATAGGTTTCCTTTGTTTCCGTGGTTTTCTGCTTTCGGGAATGTTATGAGTGGTCAACGCTGAAGGTCATGCTGCACATTGTCGGATGGCAAAGATGATGATAATAATGATAAGATATAATACGCTGAAGAAGACAGGAGAAGGCAAGAAACAATAACGAACATATAAACACAAGACTGTCAACCTGATAACTCCGGAATTAAAGAAGAGTAAACAACGTCGACAGCTCTAGCACAAAGCGTGTGGGGGCAAACCTATCCTCGGTTGTCAATATTACAATGTCGGCGGATTTCCGAAGTCTAGACATAGGCCAACATACGAGTATAAGCATCCTTGCATGAACACATCCCTGCGTAAATATAAACGATCTTGCTCAACGACTGTGGCCTTGGCTAGGGTGAACAGTCACCGTCGCCAGTGTACGAGAGAGTGCTGTGTGCTGTCTTACGTACTCATATATCACTCGTATACCTGCACATACATACTCGTACGAAGTGCTTCTTGGAGCCGGGTCGTGGATACCAAACAACAACACATATACTACTGTACGTCAACTCAACACTACTATGATACACCATCATCAGCACTTATACGAGTACCATCACCAGTGTGGTACGAGAGGAGAGTGTCTTATGAACTCGTATACTCGTACATACCAGGTATGATATATACCTGCACATACATACATCTTGTCGGAAGCGCCCGGTAACATCTTGTCGGAGATCACCGTAAGGATCTCCCATGCAAGTATCACCAATTCACCCTGTCATAAGATCTCCGTATCTTATCGTGCAAACCAGATCTCGTGTGATCAACAACCTGGCGTCTCTTCGACGCGTACACAGACAAGAAGGAAAGTGCCACAGGCTCAAGCTGTGAACCTGGAGCCCGTATTCATACTTGAATTCATACGAGTACGCATGTACGACGGGGATGCGTAGTTGATACCAGGTTCGTTCATACCAGGTACCAGACAGCACATACATACATACTCGTACGTCAAGTACTCGTACGACGACGAGGATACTTGGTTTTTTATACCAGGTACGTATCATATACAAGAAAACAATCGCATTTTTTCAAGTTTGACATTTCTACATATCGATCGACAAACCCAACGACTGCGTCATAAACTCTGAACGCATCGCGCTGGTGAGGACCTCCGATCCACCCTACGAGCGTAGTGCCACAGTTCTCACGCCTCGGTCGATGATATGCGGAGGGCGCAGAGCAGGTGTCTGACGAAAGCACAGTTGGCAGCTGAGTTCAAAACAGAACACGAAAACTCTATCCGATCGCAAGAACGAGTGTTTTAAGGTTTTTCGACGAAGACCGTCGGACGCCGCAAGCAACCGCTCGCCCCCTAGACTACGAATCGTAATGATACCTTCGAGGCCGCTATGTACACTTGCTGGCCTTGCCTGGTACGAAGGTCGTTAGTCGTGGACTGAGTCTATGTCGAGATCGAAGGTCAATCGTCGCATGCAGAATATATGTTCTATTTGTGGTTGATTTGGGAATTGGGCATCAAAGCGAACTGCTGTACGAAGATTTGTTTTTTTTCATCAGCGCTACTCTAAATTGCTATGATAAAGTGGGCATCAAAGATCACTTGATTAAAGTATTGTTTTTTGGGCATCAGACGAACTATATAAATTAGATAGATAGTATCTAGAATACGACTCGTACGAGGAGACGTGAGACGGTTGTCGATTTGATGTGAGAGACTTGATTGGTCAATATAAGTGTCATAGATG
The DNA here is from genome assembly GCA_008828725.1 of Saccharina japonica. Lineage (NCBI taxonomy): Eukaryota > Phaeophyceae > Laminariales > Laminariaceae > Saccharina > Saccharina japonica. The sequence continues at coordinate 9,695 of MEHQ01002302.1, forward strand.
CAAAGGATTATGGTTCGTGTTGGCGGAACGTGCGCTTGCTGTTTGTCTGCGCGTGTCTCAACGTGTTCGCGTATGCGCGCGAGCCCATGTACGTGGTATATATATATTGTGTTGCGACTACATACCGGTATGTATTTATCCTAACTGTATACTCGTACGAAGTGTGATTACGCCTTGCCGCTCACCCATCGCGGCATAGATAGTCGCCATGTGCGTGCCCCGTGCACGTTCCCCCCTTGTAATAATGCCATTGCCTTACGCTCCCGCTGTCTCCGTTACCGTTGCCCGCCACCGCTTGTCGTAGCGCGAACGCTGGCGAACTCTTAGCCCCGACTCGCCTGTTATGTTCCGCACAGATCGCTATGCATAGCCCAGCCCTCTATTACTCCCGCGCTACCGTCCGTCAACTGTGGCATCCCCGTACCTATTTCTAGCGACCGTTGGCGGCGACCCTACCGTTTACCGTACGCCCCGCTTACATGTACGTGTCGTACGATTGGAAGTCAGCCGTTGTGCTACCCCCCTTACGTCATGTGTGACTGCCCTCCGGTGTCGTAGCACTCTATCCTCTCCTGCGCTGAGAGGTCGCCGCACCCTAGTATTGTCGTCGTCCACGCTCTCGTGACTACCCCGGCCGCAAACACGCCCCCCTGACCTCGCTCTCCCGAACCACCATACGATACTCGAAACCCCCCGTCGTTTCTATGAAGGCATTGTTTCCCTCTACGGCACCCTTCCTATTGTTCTTCGCGGTTCTCGTGCCTTTTCTCTGTAAAACATCCGGTCGAAGGGCGCTGATAGCCGCCGCCTTGCGAAGAATAGCGGGCTTGCCCCATATGCATATATGACACGTGTATGCCCCGTGCGGGTGGAACTGATCCGGTTCCGCGCGGAGACAGTACCGGCTCCCATTGTTACCCATGGGTCCCCCGGCGTGTTGGGCTCCTACCGCTGTGTCATGGCGTGCTGTGCCGCCCACTATGCCCGAACGGCAATACCTAAAATAGACCGACAACGACACAACTACCAGATACGGCTTAGCGTATGTTGGACCCGTCGTGTATTCTTGTCGGGGTTCTGTCCCTGCTTGACCGATGGCTTGTATCAGCACGGTTTCGTTCGTCGGTTCCTCAATTCGTGGCTTCTAGCCGGGATTGAACCGTTCTTGCTATGTATTTACATAAACCGACGTGTACACAAGAACCTTGGCATAAAATCAATACTTCGTGTAGTACGGTCTGGGGGTGCGCCCTGTGCGGTCGCCCGTGCCGGTCGGGGATTAAACCCTGCTTGCCCGTAGTGGCCGTAATGCCACACCGTGTGCTCGCGCGTGTCGGGGATTTAACCCTGTTTTTGTGATCGGGCGGCCATGCCCGCCACCGCCACCACACCGATCGGGGGTGTAACCCTGGATTGATCGAGTGTAACAGTCGGGGTGGCATCCTATATAGGCTGCCGTCTTATCGTTCGCAAGTCGGGGGTGTAAGCCAATGTGCCCGCTCGTGCGCGTTGCGCGTTGGGGGTTGAGCCCCGCGTGCTTGCTGTGACCGTAGTGCCAGACAGCCGTCGACGCGGGCCGAGGCTGAAACCCTTTTAAGTCCGTACGTCTTTGGCGGGGTCAACCGCCGTATCGTTTCGTATTATCGTATTTTCGATGTTATCGAATCGGCGGGGGTAGACACCTAGTATGTGCTACTGTGCCTACTCCCCACCACATACCGGCGATCAGAGAATTCAGCCCGTTGCACTCGACCGTGTTCGTCGGGGATTAAACCCTGCTTGCTTGCTGTGGCCATACTGCCGAGCAGCCGTCGCTGGTTTGTCCCTTCGGGGGCTAAACCCTGCGGGCGCTGTTAGGCCGTCACGCCCAGCCGCCGCTATCGAATTCGTCGGGGGTGTAGCCCTTACGTCGTTATGTATACGCGTCGAGCCTGGGGCCTTATGTATACTGCTGTAAGTCTGCTATTAGTAGTAATGTATATACTACCGAATACCAGGTATACCAAAAATAGTGGGCGCTGACCCCAAACTTCTCAGCAGACACCCTTTACGTAGTGGTACTGCTGTACTGCAGTATAAACTCCGAACGAAATACCCGAGGACCGAATTCGGCCCACAGCTCTCAGGGGTGTTTCGGACATGATGTCGTACCGCGCGGCCCGTGCTGCTGCAGCTACGTCTACTCCCCGGTTAGACGAGGGTAGACATTATATGTATACCGACATACCGATACGTGGACGCTGAACACTCGCGAGGGGTGGCCTTTACGCTGTGGTATTGAGTAAAATGCATTGCAACGACGTCAGCTGTGGGTTTGACCGATGGAATGGTTCATCCCCAACTTCGCTCGCTGCGTGGTATCGGGCGCGCTTGTTCGTTAAAATTCCATTGAACGATAATACCCGCTCTCGCATAAAAATAACCGAGTGCGGCCTACAGTACTGAGTAGTGTTTCGGATACGACTTCATGTTGAGCGGCCGGTACTTATTTAAATATGTACTCTACGCCCCGGTGAAACGAGGGTAAGTACAGCCCTATCTGTACACCCGTCGTACGGATTGTGTGGTCTCTCTATGATGTGCTATTTTGGTACCGTTATTAAAAGTGCCTTCGCTATGAGTTCGACCGATTGGTTGCAAGTCACCCGCTGTGAGTTTGACCGATTGAATGGTTGATACTCGATTTTTCCCCGCTGCGTGGTACTTTGGGCAAGCTTGTTATATATCCCCTTAAACCGCCGTTCAGCACTTCCGAGGGGGCAGTCGACGATAGGGACGTGACGTTTTGTGGCAACGTTGTCGTTGTTGTTACTGTTCTCACACTAATTCATTTCCTAAGTCTAGAGTCCGTGGTCACAGGACAGGCTCCAAACTCTGGGGCCGACGAGTACTACGGGAAATACATACATAACCTGTACAGAATCGATTGTTAATAGCTGTGACGCAAAACAACGTGACGCAAAACAATCAACTACACATCATATATACCTGAACCACGTTTTAAACCACCACTTTTTACCTCCTAACTTTCCAACTCTGTGGACAAGCCGTGGTCACAGATGGCTTCCATTCTCCCGCCCGGCTCTTGCCTTCATTTTTGTTTATCGCGCACAGGGTTCCACATTCCCCCTGCTCGTCGATTTTCATCGAATTTGCAAACTCACGCTCTCGCGCTTTCCGCGATGGGAAAAGGCACACAAACGGATTTGAACGCCCGACCTCATATCGTTAGCCGACCGGGGTTGGACCGTATGTGCTCGCTCGTGCCCGGGTTGAACCGTATGTGCTCGCCCGTGCCGGGGTTGAACCGTATGTGCTCGCTCGTGCCGGGGTTGAACCGTATGTGCTCGCTCGTGCCGGGGTTGAACCGTATGTGCTCGCTTGTGCCGGGATTGAACCGTATGGGTTCGCTCGTGCCGGGTTTGAACCGTGTATGTTCGCTCGTGCCGGGGTTGAACCGTATGTGCTCGCTCGTGCCGGGGTTGAACCGTGTGTGCTCGCTCGGGCCGGGTTTGAACCGTATGTGCTCGCTTGTGCCGGGTTTGAATCGTATGTGCTCGCTTGTGCCGGGGTTAAACCGTATATGTTCGCTTGTGCCGGGTTCGAACCGTATGTGCTCGCTTGTGCCGGGTTTGAACCGTATGTGCTCGCTTGTGCCGGGTTTGAACCGTATGTGCTCGCTTGTGCCGGGGTTGAACCGTACGTGCTCGCTCGTGCCGGGTTTGAACCGTATGTGCTCGCTTTTGCCGGGTTTGAACCGTATGTGCTCGCTCGTGCCGGGTTTGAACCGTATGTGCTCGCTCGTGCGCGTTGGGGGTTGAACCCGGCGTACTCGCTGTGGCCTCATACTCCCAGTACTCGGAGTATTTGGGCCTTCAGTACTGCTCATACTCCAAGTACTCCGAGTATTTAGGCCACCAGTACTCTAATACTCTCATTACTCGGAGTACGAAAAATACTCGATACTCCGAGTACGAGTATACTCGGAGCATCTGTGTTGCCATGCATCGACCCCGAGCCACACAGCTCCAGTTCACTAGTTGATAGCGTGAAGCTCCCGTACGTTGCATGGAGGGCAATGCTCCAATACGATCCTGGTCGTCCGTTGACGACAGGTTGTTTGTGCCAGGAAACACAGAACCATCCTACTCAAGCCAAAAGCAAGAAAATTCCATGCTATATCCAAGACAATCAAATGACGAGGCTTGGGGCGTTTTTGGTCTACCACTATTGCAAAAAAACAGGGGACGGGGAAGAAAACTTCCGACGCGCGGCCTTACTCTCACCTGAAAGGTTATATGGTGCGTTTTATATGCTATGCTTTCGACGGTCTGCTTCATACAACAGTATTTTTTCCCAGCGCTCCAGTTGCTGTAACTTCAACCTTCTCCATGCTGTCCTTAGCCTTGTAGGATACCACCGCAGTGGGGGGCAGGAGACAATTGGAAGCCAAACATGTAACCATAACGGTCTCTATTCTACGTTTCTGAAGCTCAAAACATGTCAACGGTTATATTGATATCTCCGCAGCGTTATATATGCCGTATTTATCCTTGTAGGATATCACGGCAGGAGGTGAAGAATGCAAGTAAGGGGGCCTTTCGGTCAAGAAATAAAAGCACAGCTCTTGCAAAAAATAAATCCAAACGTTTTTGCAGCCGCAATACTGTTTCTGGTAAAAAAATGACATATCATGCCTCCCTACCCAGAATGGCATAGGTCCATAACTAACTCTCGGTTTGTCGCCGTGCCAACGACTACGATGTTCGTGATGGTCTCTAGGAATTGTTGGGGCCCCTGGGTCTGAAAGGGGGGGCACCCATTGCTGTGTTTGCATCATGAAACGATATTGAAATCTAAACTTTCTAGAGCTCAGGTTTGGTATCTTAACACGGCTGTGGCCGCGTAGGACGCTGGAAGCGGTCCAACCAGAGGCCCAGGTAGGTCTACCTACTAGGTCTTACCCTTGTAGAAAATAGGGTTGAAACAGCGTCAGTAGCGTGATAAACGACTAGTTTTCCAGTTCGTCCAAGGGTAGCAGAGGTGCGAGGAGTTTTGTTTTAGTAAGAGACACTTGTCGTGATAAAAAAGGCATCGGGTCGGTCCGGCGCCTGACACAAACATATTGGGTATGAGCTACGCTCTCTCAAACTGTCGGGAGGGCGATATACTTATCCTTAGCATTGGAGAAATGTCATTTTTGGTACGGAGTCGCAAAAGGCAACAAATGTACCACTAAGAGTACGGTGGCTGTATAACAAAACGACTAAAAAACGAATTCCCCACTTAATGTTTTATGGCCGAAGGGGCACCCCTAAGTTACCTCAACGGACCATTTGTCCACGATTTTCAACTGTATTTCAACTTTAACGGCCATATTGTCGTCACCTCAACGTTGTTCATGCTGTCCTTGTCCTTATATGACATAACCGCAGCTGGGGACAGGAGGCAGTTGAAGGTATCCTGGTCGTGGGGGAACAGAGGACACAGCTGCAGCGGAACGTAGGGGAAGGGGGCCGGAGAGAGTAGGCACACAGTTAGGTGTGCCAATGAAGCTTATTCCGCCGCAATATCATGTCTCGTCTTTTCGTATCGATCAAAACAACCATAGCAAAAAAAAAAAAACGGAAATCGTATTTTCTTGAATATCTTGAATAAACACTACACACAGGCTGAACTTTGATCGCCGGTTACTCGGGATGGTCGTGGAGTTTCCTCTTAATATTTCGTGGGCATGGCTGCAGGGTTGCCGTGGTTATATTCGTTCATCATGTCAAAACAATATTCAGAATTGAAAGAGAAATGGCCAAAAAGGACTAAATATTTTATATGTTTTTGCGCGGAATGATTTGCCTCATTTACTTCAACACTCTGATGAATGAATACATGCTTTAGGTTATAGGCTATCTATCAAAGCAAACCGCATCAAAATCGGCGTTGTTGCTGAGGAAAAACCCACGCTAAAAAAGGACCACTTTTTAGTGTGTTTTGGTTGTATATGTTACGCTTCACAAATAAAAAACAACCCTCAACTATTTTTCCGGGTCTCCACAGCAGTAGCTCGTTTCTCACATTGTTCCCTACCACTGTGTACCTAAAAATAAAGACCGTTTTCATATGTATATTCAGTTCAAACGTTCGTTATATTTACGGACAAAGCTTCATATGCGTACGATTGATTGTACTATGAGAGAGAGACTACCAGCATTGCTGAGCAATATTACCAGGCAGTAGCCATCATGGCTGCTGCTGCTGCTGCTGCTGACACAGCAGCAGATCCGGACAATGACTGCTGCAGCTGGTTGGTGCTAACTGCGCATCAGCGTCCGGGGTCGGCTGCGGCTACGGTTTTAACTGCTCATCGGCGTCCGGGGTCGTCTATGGCTGCCTGCGGTTTTCAAGAGTTAAGTGGAGTGGTCAGAGTCCCGCAGGCGCAAGTAGCAGGCTTGGCTGCTACTGCAGCCAGCCAAGCATTGTGCGCGCGATCGCCGCTGCGCATGGGCTGGGTCATCCTGCCGCTGCTGCCGCTGCTGCTGCTGCTTGCTTGCTGCTGCTGCTTGTTTGCTGCTGCTTCTGCTTGCTGCTTGACGATACTGCTCAATGCTGCTACTCGATGTTGCTGCAGCAGTTGGTTTTGATCTGGCACGGACGGTTGCTGCCGTAACGTGTGGGCAGTCATCGACATGAGCGCTGGAGTTCCGCGAGACAAGCGGGCTTGGGCCTCGTCTATTGTGGGCTGTGGGTTGTGTCGTAGAGGGTGCTTACCCCAGTAGTTACTGTTCAAAGTGCAAGCAGCGTCACGAGCAGAGAGTACTTGGCAGGCAGCTCGAACGAGACTGCCCAACATCATCACGCACGTATGAGTAGCGTGGAGCTTATTTTTTTTTATTTTTGGGTCGTTCATCATGCCGATGACATTTGACTGGCTCTGATTGGTTTATTTTCTAAAGGTCAAAAGTTTCATTTTTTATTTCAACTGGATCTCGTGACATACAAAGAGACAGTTTTGGCATAAATACGTGTGTAATGACAGTCCTAACAGTCATACTTCAATGCGAAACAGCCAAGGCGAAGAACGTATCGCATACGATTCAGCATGGCCATAGGGAGTGTTGTGATGTGCGCAACAGGGGGACAAACGGCCGAGAGAGCGAGCGGGTAGGGTTAGAGATAGGGTAAGGATCAAAGATGTTTAGCGACGGGCACCGGACACGGGGTACGGCCCGTGACGGCGGTTCGTGACGATTGTTTGGTGTCGACACGAGGTTACGTTTGCTATCCCCTGCGGCGATAAAAAAACGAAATTATTCCCAGTGACTTTAGGAGCTGGGTTATGTTCAGGCAAATGAAACTTTTTCCTATCATCCCCCCGTTTTTCCTACTTTATCCAAGTAACTTATCCTAGCATCCCCCCGTTTTTCCTACTTTATCCAAGTAACTTATTTCGGCTCTGAAGCCTGTCCCCCCCCTGACCAGCCCGTTGTAGCCAGTTGTGCACTTACACCAGTACATTTTTGGCGTATCTTGCTTACTGACGGTTTTCAAAATCCGAACCTTCCGGAGCGGCCTCAAAACTGCTCTATTCAGACCTTTATCGTCCAGTTGTGTACTGAAAATCAGACATTTTATGAGGATCATTTGGTTCTCCAACGACGTGCAAGATCTGAACCTTCCACGAGCACCCGCTGTCCACTGCAGGAAATATCCGACACCTGAAACAGGACACTGGCGGAACAAATTGCAGGGGGTTTCCACATATCAGCCGCGTGCAGGGCAGATGCACGCCGGTCCCAGTGACGTAATTCCGGGCAGGCCATGGCCCAAGGCGGACTACTCGCGAGCGAATATGTCTGTTGACGGTCTAGAGTGAAGTTTGTCGAGCGTCAAGGCTGTCTGTGACGTAATTCCGGGGAGGCCATGGCAAGGCGGAGTACTCGACACCAGAGCACGAACGGAAAAAAGCTGAAATGGTGCAAGACAGGAAAAAACGGGGGAAAACATAAATAATGCCGTACGAGCTGGGCTGGCCAAGAATGGCCTTTTTACTCGTCCGGTCGGTTTCTCAATCATTTCGAAATATTACGTCGCAAAGATATAGTAGATAGATGTGTGTTCCTGAGACTACAGCGCATTTGCCGACGTTAGAACGTTCGAAATCCGAGACAATTTCGTCAAAAACAAAAAGTAGAAAAAAAAGACCATGCTAAGGGCCCGTCTTAACGAGCAAATAAAAAATGAAGATAAAAAATGAAAATAAAAACGAAAAGCAGAACTAAAGAATAATCGAGCCTCATTGGTCAAACAGCAAAAAACAGCAGTAGAGATCCCGAAAACTCAGTTGTTGTTTTTTTCGTTTTGTTTTATTGCCAGAGGTTTTTTTTTTAATGAAAAGGGGTGCAATATTATCTGATTATGGGATATCAGCGCCAAGAGGAACATAGGATGACCTCTTCGCAAGCGCACGGTGGGTAGAGTAGTGCGTGGGGCTGCTGCGGGGCTCGTGCGCCATCAAAGCCAGCATCTATCGGTAGGGTATAACCAAGCTGTGCCTATGCAAGAAACCAGAGGGTCAGGAGGTGCCTGTGGCGATATATTTTGCGATGGGGGTGCCAGAGAGCGGCCCAATATGTCTGCCGACAAACGGCGAGGACTCAAACACAACTACTTCCAGGGCCTTCCCGAGGGAGCGGGTTGGACCACGAGCACCGCTTGCTCTCAGGGGTGCCTCGCGCGTGCGAGTTGGGTTTGTGCAGCTGCGTCGTTGGGTGCATTCGCCGCGAGTCCATATGCGGTGGCGGTTGAACTATTCCGTGATTCAAAAAAGAAGTTGCACCGCGAGTTTTTACTTCTATTTTCGTTTTTTTTTTCAGATAAAGTTGGCTGTCGTTTGGACTCAACTACGTTTTTTTATCAAAAAACAAAAGGCTGTTCGTCATTTTCATTTTTTATTTTCATTTTTTATTTGCTCGTTAAGACCCACCCTAAACGAGCTATGCTATATATATATATGTCGATATTATAGTCTATCAGGTATACAACCCTTGTGTTGCGGATTTCACTCAAAATCGGTGTGCATCTTCCTTAAGGCATGACGAATCGACTGACGATATCCTCACCATCGCCTAATTCGCCGATCATCAAGAGATATGGCTTTCGGAAGATTCCCTATACAAAGTCAAGATACTACGGGGAGAAGCACAAAATGTGGGATTCTCACTCCAAATTTCATTTTTTTTGCCTGGATTTTTTATACGTTCTAGACCAGGGCAAGCAAGACAAAGGCATTGCCTGCTGCACCTTTTGATTTTTGTTTTGTTTTATGTCAGTTGTGGCCGAAACGATGTTGCAGAATTTTCTGAAATGTGCCTAATTCACGGGTAAAAAAAAGAAAAAAAAGGTGCAGTAGGTAATCCCTTCGGAAGACTACTACTTGAAGCACGTGTCAAAAGATGAGGTCGAACGCGCACAACAGGGTGTAGTGGAAAACACTGACACAACGGCAAAAAGCACAATAAACAAAAAAGAAAGAGCACTGAATGGTTCAGAATAGTTGTATATCTCCTAACCACATTCTTTTAGGAATGCCGCATTTTTATAGGTTACAACATTGCGATAATAATGTTAGCATCCGGTAACGGTCTTGCCTGGCCGATTGGTGGCGACTGCGATAGGATTTGTGCAACTGCGACTCCGAATTTGGTAGGCATAGCAAATGGCCGTCGGAAAGATGCGTTTAAGTATTTCAGGGGATGGAGAGGAGCTAGGCTTCTCTGCTACTCATTGTGCGTAATCATCCCTTCTTTTGTCGTGTATTTACCAATGTTGCTCATTAATGAACATTTTGTGAAGTCTGATGATTCCGACGTGGGCTCCACAGAAGCCACGTTTGAGCTTTGTGGGAAATGACAATAAAGCACCTTAGCGGAAATGGAAGATCTCGCGAGTCGTTTTCGTACGGTGACTGAGAGATGAATAACACACATCTCTTCTTCTTTCGTTAAAATAATAATGTGGATAAGACCTCAATTGGATTATTACCGTGGCAGTCATATTAGTAAACCATCCGTTAGGAGTCTGGTAGATCAATGGTAGACTTAAAGGTGGAGAGGACAGAAAAAGCCATTGATGACCAAAGGGAGGGATGAGAAGGGACTGAGTAGGGGGGAGAGGGTGGGGGGGGGGGGAGTCTGCCTGAGAGCAGACTCTTTTACTCGATCGGCTTAACGGGAGATTACAGTACATCCTTGCCAACAACCCGTTAATCAGATAGCTACAGCAGCCACTGGAACTTTCCTGTGGTGTTTAGCCATTCTGAAGAAACATCTGTTCTGTCCAACGGATAATACCATATCCTATCCAAGGGGTAATATCGTTCCCATGATATTCTAAGCGCTAATCCTACGAGATATCTCGTCCTTAGGAAGCTTCTAGTGCTTAGAATCCTCCTATGGACTTATAAAGCTTCTGTGCTACGGCCTATCTGATGTACCCAAGGAAACTTCTGTATACGAGAACAATCTTAGCGCCACTAGGCTCTTCACCTGTATGATATTCTATCAACCATCTATAGCCGTAAGGACACCACATCATATTAGACCACCCTGAATAGTCGTATATGCAGACCACACGATGGTCAATGGATGATAACAAAGTTCATCCTAAAAGACCGAGAGAGGGGGGTCGAAGATGCNAGGTGCAGCAGGCAATGCCTTTGTCTTGCTTGCCCTGGTCTAGAACGTATGAAAAATCCAGGCAAAAAAAATGAAATTTGGAGTGAGAATCCCACATTTTGTGCTTCTCCCCGTAGTATCTTGACTTTGTATAGGGAATCTTCCGAAAGCCATATCTCTTGATGATCGGCGAATTAGGCGATGGTGAGGATATCGTCAGTCGATTCGTCATGCCTTAAGGAAGATGCACACCGATTTTGAGTGAAATCCGCAACACAAGGGTTGTATACCTGATAGACTATAATATCGACATATATATATAGCATAGCTCGTTTAGGGTGGGTCTTAACGAGCAAATAAAAAATGAAAATAAAAAAATGAAAATGACGAACAGCCTTTTGTTTTTTGATAAAAAAACGTAGTTGAGTCCAAACGACAGCCAACTTTATCTGAAAAAAAAAACGAAAATAGAAGTAAAAACTCGCGGTGCAACTTCTTTTTTTAATCACGGAATAGTTCAACCGCCACCGCATATGGACTCGCGGCGAATGCACCCAACGACGCAGCTGCACAAACCCAACTCGCACGCGCGAGGCACCCCTGAGAGCAAGCGGTGCTCGTGGTCCAACCCGCTCCCTCGGGAAGGCCCTGGAAGTAGTTGTGTTTGAGTCCTCGCCGTTTGTCGGCAGACATATTGGGCCGCTCTCTGGCACCCCCATCGCAAAATATATCGCCACAGGCACCTCCTGACCCTCTGGTTTCTTGCATAGGCACAGCTTGGTTATACCCTACCGATAGATGCTGGCTTTGATGGCGCACGAGCCCCGCAGCAGCCCCACGCACTACTCTACCCACCGTGCGCTTGCGAAGAGGTCATCCTATGTTCCTCTTGGCGCTGATATCCCATAATCAGATAATATTGCACCCCTTTTCATTAAAAAAAAAACCTCTGGCAATAAAAAAAAAACGAAAAAAAAACAACTGAGTTTTCGGGATCTCTACTGCTGTTTTTTGCTGTTTGACCAATGAGGCTCGATTATTCTTTAGTTCTGCTTTTCGTTTTTATTTTCATTTTTTATTTTCATTTTTTATTTGCTCGTTAAGACGGGCCCTTAGCATGGTCTTTTTTTTCTACTTTTTGTTTTTGACGAAATTGTCTCGGATTTCGAACGTTCTAACGTCGGCAAATGCGCTGTAGTCTCAGGAACACACATCTATCTACTAACTTTGCGACGTAATATTTCGAAATGATTGAGAAACCACCGGACGAGTAAAAAGGCCATTCTTGGCCAGCCCAGCTCGTACGGCATTATTTATGTTTTCCCCCGTTTGTTCCTGTCTTGCACCATTTCAGCTTTTCCGTTCGTGCTCTGGTGTCGAGTACTCCGCCTTGCCATGGCCTCCCCGGAATTACGTCACAGACACCTTGACGCTTCGACAAACTTCACTCTAGACCGTCAACAAACATATTGCTCGCGAGTAGTCCGCCTTGGGCCATGGCCTGCCGGAATTACGGCACTGGGTACCGGCGTGCATCTGCCCTGCACGCGGCTGATATGTGGAAACCCCCTGCAATTTGTTCCGCCAGTGTCCTGTTCAGTAGCCTTTACCACAACATAACCCACAAAGTATCTTGGATAAAGTACCGGATATATTACGCGGTCGGTAGGATGTTGCCCAATGGGATTCCGTTTAGTGGGGTTATCCGACGGAGATGCAAGACTGTCGGTGTGGCCTGCCTGTGAGCTGAGCGCACCAACACCCCTGAACACCCCAGTGAAGCGCGGAGCCGGCACCGCCGGGAAACGTCTACTTGAGCTCTCGCGCAGAGTATGACAGACCACAATAGCTCAGGCTCCGGAGATAGTACTGCTTTATCTGGGACTGCGCCAGAAGCACGTGCCGTGGCAGGGGCTGGAGTGTCGAGCACTCGTACTGCTGCATCAGCATTTGTACCTCGGTTGGGTCCTTGAGTAACCGCACCACAGCAGCTCCTGCTGCTACATCATCACCCAGACTACCGCCTACAGCAAGAAGGTCGGGCACGAGGGAACAGGGACATGGAGGGTCCGCTGCGAGCACCGCTAGCAGGAGTGGGTGGGTGAAGGCAGCAGGGTGGCAGCGTGGGTCTGCTTGCAGAATGTGAGTCCTTTGCCTTGGGCATGTCTGTTTGTGGGTGGTTTGCTCGTTTGAACTCCATGCCAGTTGCCAGGTGGGTGTGGGTGTAGTGTGTAGTCGTAGGATTCACAGATGCTCCCAGTACCTGGAGTAAAGCACGGTATTTCTGTGGGAAAAATCTAGAGGTACTTCGAGTATCATACTCGCAGATTTTCGTGCTTTTATAGGCTGTTAATACGTACCTGGTACATACGAGTACAAGAAAACGTCGACTACTCCGGCTATTCCGGGCCTTTGTACTTGCAGACATGACCGTACTCGCAGTATTTCACAGATGCTCCGAGTATACTCGATACTCCGAGTATACTCGTACTTGGAGTATCGAGTATTTTTCGTACTCCGAGTACTGCGAGTATTAGAGTACTGGTGGCCTAAATACTCGGAGTACTTAGAGTATGAGTAGTACTGAAGTCCCAAATACTCCGAGTACTGGGAGTATGAGCAATACTTATACTCTAGTACAAGCAGTACTTGGAGTAAAAACATATAAATTACTCGGAGTACTCCGAGTATCGAGAGTATTGGACACCGAAATATTGCGAGTACACGAAGTACCCGAAGTATTTTTTTCTCGAAAATACTCTAATTATACTCCGAGGTAATGGGAGCATCTGTGAATTCTGAAATGCTATAAACGCCAATCACATGCTCCCGGAACCTGGAAGGAATGACGGCCGAGTCTTGCAAATGATTCAAAGATACTCCAAACGTACTTCACACTCCGGGTATACTCCGAGTATCGAGTACATTTCGTACTCCGAGTACTTAAGAGTATTAGAGTACCGGCGGCCTGAATACTCGGAGTACTTGGAGTATGAGCAGTACTGAAGCCCCAAATACTCGAAGTACAAGGAGTACCCGCAGTATCGGACTCCGAAATACTCCGAGTACAGGCAGTATCGAGAGTGTTCATACCCGAAATACTCCGAGTACGAGAAGTATCCCGGAGGATCGAACCCCGAAATACTCCGAGTACACAAAGTACCTGAAGTATTTTATCTCCAATACTCCTTACTTTACTCCAAGGTACTCGGAGCATCTGTGCAGGATTTCGAGGTTTTGTGCTGCGTACGGTATACTCTCTGTACTTCAAGTATTTCGGGGTTCCGACGAAAACCAAAAGGCTTTGTTGGAGATGGCCCGGGATGCAGAAACGAGCGGGGTGTGGTTTCTCGTTAAACTGGACGATTGGGGATACGCTGTGAGAGAGGGGCGGTATCGCGGCTATGAGCTAGACTGGGCGCATGTGAAAGACGACAACCCCAAGATGACTCGGGCATCGAGAAGGATCACTCCTGGTCGGGGCTTGATGTGCTAAGTGAGTGAATATGGGTATGTTTGCAGTAGGTATTTTGTATTGCTCAACGTGTGATACCCGCTCGCCCATCCTTTGAGTTGGTGTTTCCTTCGTATGTACGATGTATTCTGTACGCATACCTCCTCTGTGCCATAAAACTGGGCACTTTTTTTATTCAGACTTTCAAACTAGCGGCTAATTTCAGCAGGATTGCTAAACTGTACGTGGGCACACTTGTCTTGGGTCCGATCCCCAGGAGGCCCTGAAAAGTGGTCACTGAGTGAAATAAAACCCCACTCAACAAAGCCAGATGACAAATTACAAAACCTTTCAACTATGTAAGCTTGCTTGTTGTCGGTTGGATTCGAGAAAAAAATGGACTACCCAGCATTTGAGCAACCACTACAGTAGAAGGAAATTATTAACAGGTGTGTTTTTTATTTATTTATTCGCTTCTTGGGAGATGGCTGTAAAACGTGATAGTATGTTTGTCGAATGCTTCCTTTTTCGCCGCTCTCTCACCCGGTGCGCTTTATTTTGCACGAAACAGTAGGAACCAGCCCTCAAAAATCATTCCAATACAATAGGGTTGGTACGTCTAATTTTTTTTAAACGAAGTACGAGTAGTACCCAGACTTACGCCACAGAGGAACAAGACGAACATCCCTGTTGTATTACTCGTCGTAGCAGACGAAGGAAGTACCGTACTTAGGATGCTATCCTTGAAGTGGACAGTTCGGGCCCAGACAATGTGCACCACTGTACACCGACGGTAGGCCTAGGATTCTGCGAGAGGCAGGATCTGTACCTCCTCTTCGATTGACTTTCTTCCCTGTATACCTTTCGCCCCGATGCTGCTCGTTGAATGTACGTCACCCCACCCAGTGTAATCGTGGTATCCCCTGCACTGAGTACGCCACAGACAAACGTAGATGTGTTCACACGTTGGTGGTTGCGCTTGCTCTTTGGGGTGCGCAGGGCCGGCAAGACGAGGGGTTGTATGCAGGGGAGGAAGTGGTCGATGACAACGGAGAGTGATTGGGAACTAAGTTTCATGCGTGCAGCCGTTGGCATCGCTTACATCAAGGTGGGGTGGTAGCACTTTCACGGTTTCACTTTGCGTGTTATCGCGTTTCTTCTTCATCCCACTTGTTCTCCGCTGGTCTCACCCCAGTGCGGCACGAGGCCGGATATTGTAGTCATAAACGAGGAGCACCAAGAAACAAAATAGTTGTCGCCGACGCGTGCTACGATAGAGGTGTACCGTTTTTTGGCTGAAATATTTTCTGAATATCCGGCCTCCTAAACTCAAACTCGTCGGACAACCATTCTTGTGTTGCAATGTTTTTCATTATATAGTTTGGCCATGGGATTTTTCATCGCGTAGCACTTTAATATTCCTCCAAAACCAATGTTTAGACTACATGGTGCACCTCTACCGTAGCATGCGTCCGGCGTAATAAATTCCCCTACAACCCCCCGCCACACTCTCTCTGTATTATGTATCGTTTGGGTTGGCGTCGGTTGGCAAAGACCCCGTAAAACATGCCGCTCTCTACCTGAGCTAGACCACCAGGCTAGACCACCAGCGTACCGTTTTTGTTTTTTTGCGGTCGACCAGGCGAAAATCAAATTCTTGGTCAACGGCCTGTTATGCCCCCGTATGTTCTTGGCATCACGTAGCTCGTGTTGGGATTTTTGCATCAGTCCGGAATGTCGCGCCGAAAATGCTATATTCCATTATTTCATATTGGTACATGCTTGCTGTCAAGGTTAATAGCGCGTTCGCCTCGTATGTTGCCCGTGGTGTGAGCTGACATGTTCCTCGCTTGCTCTTACCCGAATCATGCAGAGAGTGCCATCAGCTGTGAGGTCTGAGGTGGAGATGGTATCTTCTCGATGAAGGCCCTTCAGATCGCTCTGGGCATGGGCGTCGTCCCGCACAAAAGTGTCGAGGACGGCCTTCTTGTCGGGTACAATGCGATCTGGCAGGACACCAGCACTGCAAGTCTAAATTAAGCTAGTTTAGGCTTTGGACAACGGGAGTGCTTGTGGGCCCGGATGTACATCGTGAGAAAAACCACAGCCAAATTTGTTAACGTGCATACAGCGGGTTTTCCAAGTGTTTGGAGATTGCAGGGGTCGGCCTCAACCCACACGAGCAAGAGCACTCGAAGAAGATGATCCATTTTCGCTCGGACAACACGATGACTTTCCCGAACTCAACTTACGCGCTGAGGGTAATCAATGAGCGTCAAAACCAGGGGTTGAACAGACAGCATCTTTGCATGAGGTTACGCAGCAACATGCAAGAAACACCCTACATACACGATACCTGCCTGTTAAGAGGCTCTTTGGAGGTGCGGTAAGTGTTTTTGCACCGAGCCTGTCGTGCGCGTGTTTGACTGATGGGGGGGGGTGAACGTTGTCCTTCTTTCCGACGTGCTGGTGCTGTTGATCTAGTACGAACGTAGTTGACAACCAGAGTGGTATGCGCAGGGGGGTATATCAAGTATCGTCTGGGTTGTTCCGTTACTGCGCCGGATTGTTACCGGTATCGAAAATATACCGAACTTACCGAAGTGTCGGGTACCGGTATCGAAAAAATACCGAACTTACCGAAGTGTCGGGTATCGGTATCGAAACAATACCGAACACATTCCGGTACCCCCGGTATTGGGGGCGAGGGTATACCGGTACCCGGGGTATAGTTGGGTGCGAGCACCGAACTCGCCACAGTTCCGGGTGCCGGTATTGAAAATATACCGAACTTACCGAAGTGTCGGGTACCGGTATTGAAAAAATACCGAATTTACCGAAGTGTCGGGTACAGGTATCGAAAAAATACCGAACTTACTGAAGCGTACCGGTATCGAAACAATACCGAAAACATATCGGTACCCCCGGTATTGGGGGCGAGAGTATACCGGTACCGGGGGTACAGTTGGGTGGGAGTACCGAACTTACCGAAGTCTCGGGTGCCGGTATTGAAAACGTACCGAACTTAAGGAAGTGTCGGGTACCGGTAGTGAAAAATAACGAACTTACCGAAGTGTCGGGTACCGGTATCGAGGTCGTACCAAACTTACCGAAGTGTCGGTTACCGGTATATACCGAGCAAACACCCCCGGTATACTTCGGTACGTACCCTACCGAACATACCCTTGAAATATTTCGTAAACGGCGTCGCGCGAGAACGCATCCTTGCCCCACAACAGAAAAAGCGGTACCGGCGCATCAGCAGGGCTTAGTATCAGTGCCAATGGCACATACAGCGGTCAAAGCCGGGGTCGATGCCCTCAACGGCCCAGATTCCTGGTCAATGGTCATTACTCAGGGACATGCAGAAATCCAGTATAACAGCCAATCGTCCACATACATTTCATTCGTCTACGTACGGGTACTGTTTTTCTCGCATCGCCGGGCGGTCAACAACTTTTTTTCCCACGAAGGGTTTTAAATCGTCGGCCCTCCGTTGGTGTGGGGAAAAAGACGTGCATACAATGACGAAAACAGGACAAAATACGGGACGCCAGATACGCGTACATGCGCAAAGCCTGGAGGTGGCGTATCATAGTTGCTCCCGGACTGGGGTGGAGACGTCGCCAATTTAGTTCGCCGTTCCACGTATCGGTGCCCGCGCGTATGATATAATATTATCGGTATCACACAGCCTCCCGTCCACTCAATCGGTCAACCTCAAAGCGGGCGTTATGACAATGACTTATAGAATCACTGGTGGAATACATTACACGCAAGTGCGCGGACATTCATATTAGCACGCAGCTTCCAAAGCTCAGTATCGACTACTCAATCGACCGAACTCACAGCTGGCGTACTTTCAATAGCGGTAATATAATATACCGGTCTATATTTCCTTCTCGCTCGAGTTCCGAATATGATTGACGGAACGGGCGTAAACGGCGCGGTGCTGTTCGTCGATAGTATCCATCAAGGAGAGAGACATACGAATAAACGACCCCTTCCTGAGTCTATGGTCATACGACTACGGCCGTGCACGACATGAGTACCCCCTCCCTCAGTTTTATGTTTGGCAGTGCACATGTTACTGCCAGGTGCGAGTATTGAATCATCATTCACAATATGGGCGGAAACGGCACCGGGCTGCTTGTTGATGTCCGCGTAAGATTCATAAGGCAGTGTAGATGCGCACCCGGCCGTAACGGCTGACTCCAATTATGAAGGGGTTTCGGCTTTCACCTGTTGCTGCACACGACGTCGACATGATGGTGCATCTTTGCTCTGTACTCCTTGCCGAATACTAGTGGCCAGATGCATCTTACATAGTGCCCACACCGATCATGTATATAGCGCGATCGAAGTATTACACTCAGCTAGCAAAGATGAGTTTCAACGAAATCCTCGAGCTCACAGCTGTTGTTTTTTATTTTCATAAAATATACCAAGAACTGTCAACGTGTAGCGTGGTTGGGGCCAACGTATTGTTGTAGATTTTCCCGCGAGGTTTTGGACGTTGGCCTATCGGGCGGGGGTTTGTACATGCAGGCACATGGCAGGCCGGCCTGGTCTCGCTCAAACACGAAGAAATGGCTCTCTGTTCCTTACACCATAGTGTGGTGAAGGCGCCGCATGGTACGCGCCCTTTCGTGCTACAACACAAATTCGGTGTAGGCGCACCAACGAAGGTTCGATGATGATTGGAATACGTCCCGGTGCATATCCTGTTACCGGCGCCGGCGTACTGGCTCTTGCCCTTCGTCCCTCGATAACGATACATGTGTACCGTGAAGCCCAGGTACCACGAAAAATTATGTATATTAATGTATACCAAGAAATAAAACGCTGCCCCTGTGCTCCAGCTAGTGACCAATGAGGACTGAACTATGTTTCGGGACATGCCTTGTTGCCCCCCGTACCAGAGTGACGCTACGTGACCTGCTAACGTGTGGATGCACCGGATAGTGCAAATTGAGAGTATATAAACCAACAAATAATGCTGTGCCAGTGCAACAGCTTGTGGTGGATATTGATTGGAGTATGGTCTGGTACATGTCCCGCTGCCGGCACCGGCGCGCAGACACTTGTCCATCGTCCCTTATCAACGTCAAGATGTCGATATCGGTCGGAATATGTACCGATTCATGCCCCGTTGCCCACGCCCGCAAGTCGGCGCTTTCCCTTTGTCCCTCAATATCGATATTTTTTGTTTTGTTTTTTCGTCCATCCCATTCATTATCTTCGCACGTCCGTCTTTCTCCCTGGTCGTAACTCAGATCCGGGGTCACAAAGTAGGCTCCTCTCCCTCCTACCCCACTATGGTTCCTGCCTTGGTTTTTATCGCGAGAAGATTTCAGCACTTTCTTCCCTCTTCAACTTTTGTCGAATTTTGCTTACCCACGCTATAATATGCGCTCTCGACAGTCGGTGTCATTTGAGAATAAAAACCTCCATGGGGAGAACCGAACCCTCGACAACCGCCCCTACAGGCTTCGTGGCTACCAGTTAGACCACCGGGGCGACACATATAGGAAGCATAATATTTCTACGTGAAGTACAGAAATAAAGAAATATGAGTTTTGTTGTCAACCAACTGAATAAAGTTTTGGTAGTCATGGGCTCTGCCGACGTATGGGCTCTACCGACGTAATTAGTGTTCTGGCGAGAGGTAAGGAGGACGGAAGAGGTGTTCACTCTCCTCGAGTGCCTCGTGCTTGATGTGCATAGCTGCGTGAATAGAGCAGAGGCACACGAGCCAACGGCACGACACTGCCCGCTGCCGACTGATAGGCCTAGCCTAGGCCTACTGTTGTGGTTTCTCTCGCGATAATTACGGATGGGCGTGCTCGCGGCATTCATTCGGAAGGATGGCTGTTTCGTGGGACATCAGAAGAAGGTTATCGAGACCTTGCGGGTATGTGAGGGGAGATATGTCCCGTGCCGTGACTCATAGAATTTAGGTGTTATCACTATTTATGCCTAAACAATAGAGTTCGAACTAATCGCCGGTTTCTTGGCACGCCGCGATGCGCGAGTTCCAGGTTGACAATGCCTGTTACTCGTACATATTTGCTTGTGATGCGAAATGTACGAGTACAGACAGGTGTTTGTGTTGAGTTGAGCCGGTATATATGGTTTCAACCATTTGCTGAGAAAACGTCGAAAACCCGTGATTCCGGTTCGGGGTGCTGTTTTTTTTCCCCAGTAAATTAGTCGACAAACCTTGGAAATTCCAGAAAATCCAATAGTTTCGGGGAAATTGAATCAATAGGTGTTGTTTCGTATATGGTTTGCTTCAGAAAACGAAAATCTGCGGAGCGATAAATCGAAAATCGAGAACTATTAATAGGGGCAAATGTGGAATTTAATCTCGTTCCCTGGGTATTTTTCATAGAGGTTTAATTCAATCCTGTTGGTTTCATTACGGAGAGTTCAGTCCACACGTTGGTTTTCTCCTATAAGCAAGTCACTATTAGTGGTTGACAATTTCCCAGAAACGGCTGTAAATTCGAACGAGGCAGCTCAAATAATATAGGGGGCGAGAAGGCAAGCATTGTTTCAACTGCCAACTCCGAAAAACAATCGTACAAAAGGGGGAGGGGGTAGCCAGTTGAATGAAAACTCTGCGAGGGTCGGATGGCTGTCGAGAGAGATAGACCTGGTACCCGCTACGGGTCGTAGGTTTGGCTATTCGATTCAGCGGCAGCGAACATCGTCACTCCGTGTTCGCTGAGAGCTCACTGGTTACGTGCCTGTGCTGTGTACGAGAAGGTACCGTACATAATTTGAGGACACACACACAGCAGGATCTCTCATCCAAAACATGCTGTTAACTGATACACCTTGGGTACGCACATTGTATGGCGATACATGTCATACTGGCAGGCATCATGATACATAATGTACCAGATGCGGCGATATTTTGGCCCAATAACAGATGGTACAGGACAGGCACACAGCAGCAACAGCGTCCACAGGACAAGGCATGTTCTAATACCCTGGATGACGATATATATTCAGGCATCACATACATAATGACCAGGCCGGGCGGCCCTCCGTCCCACCTCGTGCCGGTGTATGCTTGATACGGCACATTATGTAAAGGTTAATATCGTAGACATCACGATACAACGCAATTGAATCAGTCAAGTAGTACCGAGACCTTCCTGCTCCGCTTCAAGACGCACGGACATATCATACCTCCTGGTGCATGTTTCGTATACATACATATGTACAACACACATGAAGTGCCGGGCACAATATTGTCGTAGAGGTTGAGTGAAATGGATGCCGGTGCATGCCTCGTCGCCGACACACCTCATCCCTCCAAATAGCGCGACATATGTGCCGAGGGTATGTGGTAATGCACATCGAGGGTACGCATAACGATTCACGCCGTGCCGAGCACCCGCTAGCGGGCGTTGTTGATTGGAATACATATGGCGGGGCATCTCAGCGCAATCCGCGATTAACGCGGTCCGAGTCCAGGCCACTGCATGGACCGTACTCCTCGTCATCCACGCCAACGCATGGATAGTACCCACCGTTGTCCACGCCAATGCATAGATTGTACCCACTCTAGTCCGTTTGTTTATAATGCATGGAAAATACCCTCTCTCGTCCACGCCAATGCATGGATAGTACCCACCCTCATCCAGGCCGGTGCACGGATAATGCTCACTCCTGTTCACGCCGGTGCAGGGATGCATGCAGTGTACCCACTCTCGCCCATTTTAGAATGCATGGACAGTACCCTCCCTCGTCCACGCCAAAGCAGGGATAGTACCCGCTCTCAGTCCATGCCGGTGCATGGGCAATACTCACCCCTGTCCACGCCGGTGCGTGGATAGTACTAGCCCTCGTCCATGCCGGCGCATGGATGATGCCCACCCTCGTCTATGCCGGTGCATAGATGATACTCACCCTCGTCTATGCCGGTGCATGGATAATACTCACCCCTGCCCCTGCCCACGCCGGTGCGTGAATAGTACTAACCCACGTGCATGCCGGTGCATGGATGATACCCTCCCTTGTCCATGCCGGTTCATGGATGATACCCACCCTCGTCCACGCCGGTGCGTAGATAGTACCCTTGTCCATGCCGGTGCATGAATAGCACTAACCCTCATTTATGCCGGTACATGGATGATACCCTCATCCATGCCGGCGCATGGATGATACCCTCGTCCATGCCGGTGCATGGATGATACCCTCGCCCATGCCGGTGCATGGATGATACCCTCGTCCATGCCGGCGCATGGATATTACCCTCGACCATGCCGGTGCATGGATGATACTCTCGTCCATGACGGTGCATGGGTAGTACCCTCGTCTATGCCGGTTCATGGATAGTACCCTCGTCCATGCCGGTGCATGGATAGTACCTTCGTACATGCCGGTGCATGGTAGTACTAACCCTCGTCCATGTCGGTGCATGGATACTACCCTCGTCCATGCCGGTACATGGATACTACCCTCGTCCATGCCGGTGCATGGATATTATCCTCGTCTATGCCGGTGCATGGATACTACCCTTGGGCGTGCCGGTCCGTGCCGGTGCACCGGTACTACCCTGGTCCGTGGCGGTGCATGGATAGTATCTATATTTGTCTCTGCCTAGTATCATTGCCGCCTTTGTACTCTTGTCCGTTTCCGCGCCGTCCCGTCCCGTCCCAATTTGTCTGTGCCAGTCCAGCGTATCGGCGTTCCGTTCCGTTCCGCGCTGCCCCGCAGCGTCGTTTTTGTTTCGCGCCATCCCGAAGCGTTTGTTTTCGCGCCGTCCCGCAGCGTTGTTTTTCCGCGCCGTTCCGCCGCGTGTGTTGTGTTCCGGTTCCGCGCTCCCTTTCACCCAGATGTTTTCTGTCCCGTTCCGCGTCTTTAGGGCGTCTGGAGGTGAAAGGGCCAGTGGGCGCCGCATCATGGGCAGGAGTGCTGGCAGCCAGCTCATTCGCGAGTCGGTTGTGCCTTGGTCTTACCGAGTTTATACGATAGCTTCCGTCATGGTCTTTTTCGGGGGTCGATAGGGGGTGTTGCGTAACGTCACGCGATAGCCTTCGATACGGATAAGATCCAGGCGTTGGTCGAGTTTGTTTGGTGGGTGAGTCGGAAGTAAATCAAGGCGGTACTATCGTAGGTAACTGTCAGGCGTGTTACACTTCCACTGGGTCAATTTCCAAATATAGTCGCGTACGTCGTGGCCGCTTATTAAACGCGCGCGGGAGGGGAATGCACGGTCGCACGTCGTCACAGGAAGTCCATCAATACCTGGTCACCCTATTTGGTGGGGCACATTGTGGGGAGGACAGGATCTCTTGAGTTGCGGTGGCACCATGCCACCAGTATCGATATTCGTTTCGAGCCCATCCAGGCGCGCAGACCCAACAGGGGTCGGTTATCGTGCGCACACGCAACAATGCCTGGGGGGCGCGTTCCGGGGTAGCAGCAGACGGCGGCCCCGTCGCTCTCACGGTGGCGCTGCTGTTGGGTTATCCGACATTGCCGGAAACGCCCCCCTGCCGTCGTATCCGTACGGGAACGAGGTTAGAGTGTGGAGGTACATGGAAGCCCTCGAGGCACAGGTGGTGACGAAGGCAGGAGTTGATCCCAGCGAAGTCGCTCAACACTCATAGCGTATCGGTGTAGCCACTAGGCTGACGGCCGGAGGGGGGGTACCGCAGAGGGTGTTCCACAGATCAGGAAGACGGAAGTCCTCAGAGTCTTCCAAGGTACATACCTTCAACAACTCGGAGGGTGCGGGCTAGTAGCTTGTAAGATAGGAAATACTGGGAACTTAGGGCAGAGGCAGCAAGGTCAGGCTTCCGTATGGGACCAAACACCGTAGAATCGACGCGACCTCGGAATTGAGGTATGTCAATGTTTTCTACCATCGGGGGTCTCGGTCGTCCGAGAATCCGTATGTTAGGGCCCCAGCCAGTCGGCTGGGAGGGGGGACTCCCGGGTACTGGCAGTACGATAGGGGACAAGCAGCGGCCGGTGCCGCGGCTCTCGCACCACGCCAGTGGAGCCCCCCCCCTGACGTCGCAGAGCATAATAATAACATGACAATTCGAAGGAAACACAACAAAGCCTGATACTTCTATGTAAAGCACAGAAAAAAAGAAATATGAGGTTTGTTGTCAACCAACCAAAGTAAGTTTTGGTAGTCATGGGCTCTGCCGACGTATGGGCTCTACCGACGTAATTAGTGTTCTGGCGAGAGGCAAGGAGGACGGAAGAGGTGTTCACCCCCCCCGAGTGCCTCGTGCTTGATGAGCAGAGCTGCGTGAATAAAGCAGAGGTACAAAAGCCGACAGCACGACACTGCCCGCTGCCGACTGATAGGCTTAGCCTAGGCCTACTGTTGTGGTTTCTCTATAACTACGGATGGGCGTGCTCGCGGCATGCGTCCATGCCGGTGCATGGAAACTACCCTCGTCCATGCCGGTGCAGGGATAGTACCCTCTTCTGTGCCGGTGCATGAGTAGTACCCTCGTCCATGCCGGTGCATGGATATTACCCTCGTCCATGCCGGTGGATGGGTATTACTAACCCGAGTACATGCCGATGCATGGATAGTACCCTCGTTAATGCCGGTGCATGGGACGATACTGTCGTCCATGCCGGTGCATGGATATTACCCTCGTCCATGCCGGTGCATGGATAATACCCTTGGCCGTGCCGGTCCGTTCCGGTGCACGGGTAGTACCCTCGTCTGTGCCGGTGCATGGATAGTACCCAAATTTGTCTCTGCCTATTATCATCGCCGCCTTTGCGTTCTTGTCCGTTTCCGCGCCGTCCCGTCCCGTCCCAATTGTCTGTGCCCGTCCCGCCGCGTCGGCGTTCCGTTCCGTTCCGCGCCGCCCCGCAGCGTCGTTTTTTGTGTTCGCCTCATCCCGAAGCGTTTGTTTTCGCGCCGTCCCGCAGCGTTGTTTTTCCGCGCCGTTCCGCCGCGTGTGTTATGTTCCGGTTCCGCGTCCCCTCTCGCCGCAAATGTGTTCTGTCCCGTTCCGCGTCTTCAGGGCGTCTGGAGGTGCTAGGGCCAGTGGGCGTCGCGTCATGGTCAGGAATGCTGGCAGCCAGCTCATCCGCGAGTCGGTTGCGCCTTCGTCTTACCGAGTTTATACGGAAGCTTCCGACATGGTCTTATTCCGGTGGTCGATAGGGGATGTTGTGTAATTTGACGCGATAGCCTCCGACACGGATAAGATCCAGGCGTTGGTCGAGTTCGTTTCGTGGGTTTGTCGGAAGGAAATGAAGCCGGTACTATCGTGGGTAGCTGTCAGGTGTGTTCACTACCACTTTGTCAATTTCCAAAAGTAGTCGCGTACGTCGTCGCCGCTTATAAAACGCGCGCGGAAGGGGGGTGCGCGGTTGCACGTTGTCGCAGGAACCCCATCAATACATTGTCACCCTACTTGGTGGAGCACATTGTGAGGAGGACATGATCTGTTGAGTTGCGGGGGCACCAGGCCACCAGTATCGAGATTCATTTCGAGCCCATGCAGGCGACCAGACCCAACAGGGGTCGGTTATCGTGCGCACACGCGACAACGCCTGAGGTACGCGTTCCGGGGTAGGAGCAGGCGGCGGCCCCGTCGCTCTCACGGTGGCGTTGCTGTCGCACGCTCCCCTGTCGTCGTATCCGTTGAGGTTAGAGTGTGAAGGTACATAGAAGCCCTCGAGGCACAGGTGGTAACGAAGGCAGGAGTTGATCCCAGCGAAGTCTCTCAACACTCATCGCGTGTCGGTGCAGCCACTATGCTGGTGGCCGGGGGGGGGGTACCGCAGAGGGTGTTCCAGAGATCAGGAAGATGGAAGTTCTCAGAGTCTTCCAAGGTACATACCCGCAACAACTCGGAGGATGCGGGCTAGTACCTTGTAAGATTGAAAAGACTGAGAACTTAGGGCAGAGGCAGCCAGGTCAGGGACCGTATGGGGCCAAACACCGTAGTATCGACGCGACCTCGGAGTTGGGGTATTTCAATGGTTTTCTACCACTGGAGGTCTCAGTCGTGCGAGACTCCGTATGTTAGGGCCCCGGCCAGTCGGCTGGGGGGGGGGACTCCCGGGTACTGGCAGTACGATAGGGGACGAGAAGCAGCGGCCGGTGCCGCGGCTCTCGCACCACGCCAGTGGAGCCCCCCCCTGACGCCGCAGAGAAAAATAATAACATGACAATTCGAAGGAAACACAACAAAGCATCATATTTCTACGTAAAGTACAGAAAGAAAGAAATATGAGTTTTGTTGTCAACCAACCGAATTAAGTTTTGGTAGTCATGGGCTCTGCCGACGTATGGGCTCTACCGACGTAAGCAGTGTTCTGGCGAGAGGCAAGGAGGACGGAAGAGGTGTTCACTCTCCTCGAGGGCCTCGTGCTTGATGTGCATAGCTGCGTGAATAGAGCAGAGGCACACGAGCCAACGGCACGACACTGCCCGCTGCCGACTGATAGACCTAGCCTAGACCTACTGTTGTGGTTTCTCCTGCCCGCCCGCCCTTTCTTCTTTCGGAGGTGGGTGGAACGGAGCGGTCACACATGTATGGTGCTGGCCACACCGTATTATAAATTTATTATTATTGTTTGCGATTGACTGGTAGTGATTCCGGGCTCACTAGCAAAATAGGGTATGTCAATGGGTTTCTACCATTGGGGGTCTCGGTCGTCCGAGACTCCGTATGTTAGGGCCCCGGCCAGTCGGCTGGGGGGGGGGGGGGGGCGTACTCATTTGTTGCTTGCCTCAGTCATTTGACCATTGACCACGCATCCCTTTCGAGACGGAGCACCGTTCCTGCTCCAAATAGAGACACCTCCAACACTTGGGCGCTCATTACGTTGTTTCCATTTATTACAAATACACTTTTTGCTAAAATTATCCCCTTCCTGTTTCGCCGCCTGTGGCCACCATCTATCTCCTAAGATAGCGATCGTTTTCTCGCTACTATTTAGTGTACCAAACTGCTCTATGTCACACTCGTCTATTTTTCTCATCTCCTCCTCTAACACATCCCTTTCCTCCTTGTACCTTTCACATTCTCCCACTATGTGAATTCTACTCTCTATGGCTTTGCCACATGGGCACATCTGTGCATCTACTTCCTCCTCCTCCCGGCTACTGGTATACCTCCTTCTTTCTGGCAAGTCCAGGTCCCCTACACGAAATCGCAGTTTCAGCTTTTTCGCGAAGTCCATTGGGCCGTGCAGATACCTTTTCATCCCTATTCCTTCTCTCAACCCCCCGTATATCTCTAAGTGTTTTTCCCCTTCCACCTTCTTTCTTAGCGCTAGCCTTTCCCTTCTTTCTATCCTTTCTTTTACTTCTGTCTTGTATCCGCTAAATTTCTCTATGGCTAGCATCTCTTTTCGGTTTCCTATATCCTTCCATACTTTCTCGACTACGCTATCCCACCTTATTCCAGCTCGCCCTTTGGTTACTTTCTCCCATACAGCTTTATCAGCTATGGCTGGCAACCTCTCACTGGTATTTGGCATGTTCTTTACTTTATATTGCCATTTCAACTTACGCACGTCTCTATTTGTCTTAAGTGGGTACATTCCCAGTTCTTCTCTCAATACTGTATTACTCGTCGTACTTGAGCATCCTAGTACTTTTTTAGCTGCTATCATCTGTACTGTTTCCAGCTGTTTTACGAGCTTCGCATTCCCTTCCCATACTTCTCCTGCATATTCTAGCTTTGGTACAATCACATTCATCAGTATACATCTCTTAATTCTAGTGTCAAGGTGCGAGTCTGTTAAGACTGCTTCCATCTTGCCTACGTGTGCCTTACCTTTGCCTATTATTTTATTTATGTGTGCATCCCAAGAGCAATCTTTTGAGATCTCTACGCCAAGGTACGTATACTGGTCTACGATCGGTAATTCATCTTCTCCCCACTTCCACTTACAAGTTACCGGACTCTCCTTATCTTCGTTACATACAACTACTGCGCATTTTTTTACGTTCGCCGTCACTCTCCACTTCCTGGTGTACTCTATTAATAGTGCCTTCTCTATTTGTTTTTGCAGTCCTTCGGGTGTTTCTGATATGCAGACGAAATCATCCGCAAACATCAATCCCGACATCGTGTCTTCCCCCACCGTGACCCCCTGCGATGCTGCTTCTACTGCTATCATGTCATTAATATATACCTTGAATAGGTTAGGTGATAGCGTACATCCTTGTGCAACTCCTTGTAGGATATCACCGTACTTCGATATTTCCCCGTCCAACATCACAGCACTTCTCGCACATTCCGTAATCTTCTTCATCATTCTCCACATCTTTCCTCTTATCCCTATTTCCCACAACTTTTTCCACAGCCCATTTCTCCATACTGTATCGTAGGCCTTCTGTACATCTAAAAAGAAACAGTACGTTGTTAGGCCCGCGTCTTTCTTGCCTTGGATTATCTTACCTAATGTGTACACATGGTCGACGCAGCTACGGTTTGGCCTAAATCCTGCTTGCCCTTCGCTAATCTTTTCTTCATTCTCCATCATTGTTCCCATTCTATCGTTCAAAATTTTACAAAACGTTTTACCTACAGTAGTGCTTAGTAGCGTTATCCCCCTATAGTTACCCGGGTCAGCCTTGTCTCCTTTCTTAAACAAGTTTACTACTACTCCTTCTCTCCATCTCTTAGGTGCGTACTCGTTTTTCSATATCMRRTTATACAACTTAACCATCATGGTAAGCATTCCTTCTCCCCCGTACTTCATAAATTCGTTAACTATTTGGTCTGCCCCTACTGCCTTTCTGTTCTTAAGTTTAGATACACACTTATTTACTTCTTCTCTTGTGAACTCTCCCTGTAAACCTTCTGAACCACTGTCTTCCCTTTCTGATGCATCTACGTTCGCCTCTGCCCACGCGTTGATATCCTTCTCGAATTCTTCGTCGAACGTTTCGTTGGTTGTGGGCGTCCCTAGCTTTGCGGTAATGCTCTACAAGTACTTCCCTTTTCCCCTTCGAACTACTAACCATTTTACCGTTCTGTGCTCTTAATGTAGCTATCCCCGTATCTGCCTCTCCTGCTTGTTTGCCTAGTATCCCTTTTATCCCTACCCACATCTGCTTCATCCCGCCATCAAAGTCTTCATTCGTTTTATTAACTACGTCTTTCCATACCCCTTTCTTCTTCTTCTCAACCACGTTTTTTACTTCTTTCTAGCAATACCATACTCCTCCCATCCTGACGTAGTTTTGCTCGATGCGTATCTTGCGTGTGCCTTTCTCCTTACTCCTATAGCCTCTTTTACTTCGTCATCCCACCATTTTACTGCTCTATTGCATATTATCAACTTCTTTCCTATTACTTTACTTGCTGTGGTCTTGACCAATTTCTCCCATCCTTCTATTATCCTCGCTCCTGCATTATCTCTCTCTATATTGTTCTTTGTCGTACCTATGCTTTCCAGCAGATCGGAAAAATGCTCTGCATTTTTAGTCATCTCTTCTTGGAACTCTTCCCGTTTTTCCTTTACTTCTAGTTTATCTATTCGCCATCTGTACAATTTCCTACCGCGCCTATTTTTGATAACTCTCGTCTGCTGGCTGTCTGTCCATATTAGGCAGTGATCCGTAGTTCCTACGTCCGCCGCGCATACATGTACTTCAGTTTCCTTACTACTTCCGTTTTCTACCACTATAAAGTCAAGAACGGAGCTTTCTCCCTTTTGTATGCACTGTCTAGTCCATTCTGGCTCTGGCTTTTTTACTCTACCGTTCAGAGTCTTCATCTTATTGTTATCTGGGGGGGGGACTCCCGGGTACTGGCAGTACGATAGGGGACGAGAAGCAGCGGCCAGTGCCGCGGCTCTCGCACCACGCCAGTG
This sequence comes from Saccharina japonica, assembly GCA_008828725.1. NCBI lineage: Eukaryota > Phaeophyceae > Laminariales > Laminariaceae > Saccharina > Saccharina japonica. The sequence continues at coordinate 39,656 of MEHQ01002302.1, forward strand.
GAGCCCCCCCCCCCGACGTCGCAGAGGATAATAATAACATGACAATTCGAAGGAAACACAACAAACAACACACATTACGTGTCGGTGCATCCGCTGGTGGTAAAACGACTATTGGACTATGTGCCGGTGCATGTGCCGTTGGGGGGCGCCGGCGCGCCGGCATTTTGCCTCGTCTCTCAATAGTTATACAAATGTACCATTAAATGATACACACACGTAAAACAGAATGCTGGGCCGGTGCACCAGCCGCGGACGATGACGCTTGGAGTATGTGCCCATGCATGTCCCGTGACCGGGGCCGGTGCGCCGGCACTTGCCCCCCGTCCCTCAATAACGTGTCAGCTTTTTCATTCTGAATGAATAATGCCCTGCACTTTGTCGGAAGGCAAATGATATCATAATAATAACGATGCATATGTACACATATGTACCACAAGAATATGGTGCCGGTGCACCTGATAGCGGTCGATGAGGGTTGGTAATAGGTGGCGGTGCGTGCCCGGTGCGTGCCCGGTTTCCCGCCGTCCCACCGCCATGCAATCTATTGACGCCCGGCGCAGTGCACATTGAGGTTGCGTACAACAGTGCTGGTGCGCCAGATAGCGGCCAATGTTCATTTGGATATGGGCCGACGCGCGTGTTGTTGGCGGTGCCGGCGTACCGACGCTTTCCCTTCGTCCTTTAATAACGGTAAGCGATCGACGTTGAGTGGAATATGTGTCGGTTCCTGTCCCGTTGAGGGCGCCTTCCCGTCGACACTTGCCTATCGTCCCTTAGTCGCGATAAACACGTATCACAAAGGACCATTACATGTGCCACAAAAATGCCGTGCCGGTGCACCCGTTCGTGGGGGAGGTTGACGTGGATATGGACGGTGCAGGTCCCATTGCCGGCACCGGCGGGCCGATCGTCCCAAAATACTGATATGTATGCACCATACCGTACCAATACACGAAAACATCATTGACGAATCACATCGGGGTGTTCGCCTTCACAAGACCGGCGATGCAAACGACGGTAACCGAGAAGATTTAAACACAGAAACCGAGAAAAGGAAGGTAGAGGGAATACATCGACCAATTACAAAACATGTTTTAGATAATCAGTTAACCTCAGCAACCAACCATAGGATTGGATAATATATCCATCCCGACCAGACTTCTTGGCGTAAATGAAGGTATCCGTGACGCGAAAGGTGGGCGCAGAGCCTAATTGCTAGGAAAAACAAGCGAAAGTCATAGGAACAGCGGCCATCACATACCGTAACTGTTTTTCAATGCACCGTTGGCCAGTCACATCAGGTTACTTACGTGAAGCCGTTGACCGACGGCATTGCTTGCCTTAAAGAGGCCGGTAACGCAAACGACGGGCACCGACAACTTTCATAAAAAACAACACACAACAAACCGGCTTGTGAATCAGCGAGGGCTACAATGTTACCAGTACAACTATTAGAAACAAACCGCCGATCAATCGCATCACGTTCATTGAATGAAGCCGTTTGCCGATCACGGCGATCACGGTTTTTCTCTTGAAGAAACCGGTCACGCGAACTACAGGCACAACAAATTCATAAGAAAAAGCAAAAAACGGTTGATGAGTCGGCCACCATTACCGACACCAACCAAAAGCTGCAACTACTGTACATGCGGATGAAACCGTTGACCAATCAAATCGCGCGCTTCGAACGACAACGTCGCCCAAATAGAAAATAATTGCTTGCCTTGAAAAGACCGGTGACGCAAACCACGGGCACGGAGAGGTCCTTGGCCGCCAAAGCCACCGCATGACTTCCGTTGAGAGCGATCAGGCCGCCATTAGCCACCACTGCGTGGGTGGAAAGGATAACCTGAATGTCAAAACAGAGTTGACGGTTCGGACAGGGGAGGACGAAGGGCGGAGAGTAAGGGGGGATGAGAGCGAGGGAGAGAAAGAAGACGGGGGGGGTGTACTTCATATTTCATGCATGGCCGTAGTCGTATGGCCATAGACCCTCGCATCCCTACAATGCCGGGACGGAGCATGTCGGGTTTTCACCGGCCAAGCAGTCATTGCTAGCACCAAGCGCGAAGCGCCGTGAGGTGTCGGGCGAGTCACATGAAGGGTGAGCTGCATCCTACTAAGAACCGCTTGTGAAGCGGACTTGCATATGGATGACAGCTTCAATGAGTTAATTTAATTTCTGGTGTGGCCACTTCCTGAGACAGCAATGGGAGCACTATGTAACTGCCTCGGGACAGCAGTTCGTCACGGACGAGAAGGCGTGCTGCTCCGGAGCAAGGAAGACATCCTCCAGCGTGGGCGGGATTCTTCGGCACCCTCCTCAACACCAAGTCCCCCACCCTGAACCCAGACATCGCCGAAAAAGTGACGCAACGACCAGCGACGCGAGCCCCCCGACGGTTGGGAGCGGCGCCAGACCTCGAGGGGGTGGAACGGGCAACGAAAGGCCTGCAGAACTGGAAGGCACCCGGCCATGACTCCCTCCCTGCCGAGTTGCTCAAGATCGATGACGACGAACCCGTCGTCCTGGAGCGCCTTCATGCCATCTTCTCGACGTGTGGAACGGAGGAGAGATCCCGCAAGAGTGGAAGGATGCAACCATCAAAGTGCTGTACAAGAAGGGCGACCGGTCCAACTGCAACAACTTCAGGGGGATCTCGCTACTATCGCACGTAGGCAAGGTCCCCGCCAAACTCATCACCAACCGCCTAAGCGCCTTCTGCGAAGCCAACAACATCCTTCCGGAGGAACAGTGCGGCTTCCGACCTGGTCGATCCACAGTATGCATGCTGTTCGTCGTGCGCCGACTCCAGGAACTAGGGCGGAGAAGGAGAATACCGCTCTACATGTGCTTCGTCGACCTACAGAAGGCCTATGACTCGGTGGACCGAGAGCTGCTATGGAAGGTGCTGGCCAGGGCCGGGGTTCCTGCGGAGATGGTCGCCGTCATCCGCCAATTCCACGACGGAATGCGGGCCCGGGTGCGCATGGACGATGGAGAACTGTCGGACTGGTTCTTGGTCACGCAAGGCTTGCGACAAGGGTGTGTGCTGTCCCCACTGCTGTTCAACGTTTTCTTCGCCGCGGCCCTAGAGGTCGTTATCGTACGATTCAGCGAGGACGATGGTATCATGCAGAACCTAGTGTTCCTGAAGGAGGAGACGGGAGCGGGGACGGAGACACCACTCGACCGCGTACGGAGGGCGGTGTGGGGGATGCTGTATGCCGATGACGCCGGCGTTGTATCGAGGTCCGCCGACGGACTGGCGAGGATGATGACCATTATCGTGCAGGTGTTTGGGGAGTTCGGGCTGACGGTGTCGGAGAAGAAGACGGAGACTCTCCTGATGCGCGTAAAGGAGAAGCAGCCAACACCGCCCCCGCCGCCGCTGATAATCGAAGCAGCGGGGCAGAAATACACCCAAACCCTCGAGTTCCGGTACCTGGGTGGCCTCGTCAACGAACATGGCGACCTCACCCGGGATATCAACTGCAGGAGCAGAGCAGCGTCGGCGTGCGTCAGGGGGTATGGCCCGGAGCTCTTCGATAGGCCGGGAGCACCGTTTCGACTCAAGGCCCGCCTGCTTCAAGCGGAGGCGATGGAGGCACTGCTGTACGGTTGCATGACATGGGCCCCACGTCGCGACCACTACCGACTGACAACATCCTTCCGGAGGAACAGTGCGGCTTCCGACCTGGTCGATCCACAGTATGCATGCTGTTCGTCGTGCGCCGACTCCAGGAACTAGGGCGGAGAAGGATAATATCGCTCTACATGTGCTTCGTCGACCTACAGAAGGCCTATGACTCGGTGGACCGAGAGCTGCTATGGAAGGTGCTGGCCAGGGCCGGGATTCCTGCGGAGCTGGTCGCCGTCATCCGATAATTCCACGACAGAATGCGGGCCCGGATGCGCATGGACGATGGAGAACTGTCAGACTGGTTCTTGGTCACGCAGGGCTTGCGACAAGGGTGTGTGCTGTCCCCACTGCTGTTCAACGTTTTCTTCGCCGCGGCCCTAGAGGTCGTTATCGTACGATTCAGCGAGGACGATGGTATCATGCAGAACCTAGTGTTCCTGAAGGAGGAGACGGGAGCGGGGACGGAGACACCACTCGACCGCGTACGGAGGGCGGTGTGGGGATGCTGTATGCCGATGACGCCGGCGTTGTATCGAGGTCCGCCGACGGACTGGCGAGGATGATGACCATTATCGTGCAGGTGTTTGGGGAGTTCGGGCTGACGGTGTCGGAGAAGAAGACGGAAACTCTCCTGATGCGCGTAAAGGAGAAGCAGCCAACACCGCCCCCGCCGCCGCTGATCATCGAAGCAGCGGGGCAGAGATACACCCAAACCCTCAAGTTCCGGTACCTGGGTAGCCTCGTCAACGGACATGGCGACCTCACCCGGGAGATCAACTTCAGGAGCAGAGCAGCGTCGGCGTGCGTCAGGAGGTATGGCCCGGAGCTCTTCGATAGGCCGGGAGCACCGTTTCGACTCAAGTCCCGCCTGCTTCAAGCGGAGGCGATGGAGGCACTGCTGTACGGTTGCATGACATGGGCCCCACGTCGCGACCACTACCGACTGCTGCGGACGATACACCACCGGCTGCTGCTGCGAGTTATTGGGTACCAGCGCAAGCAAGGCACCTACCGGCAGCTGCCTTACGCCCAGGCCCTGAAGAGGGTCAGGTCGGGTGCCAGAGAGTGGAAGCCACTGTCCGGCAGCGGCGCCTGCTGTTCGCGGGGGCCGTGGCGAGGCAGCCAGACGGGCGACTCCCGAAACGACTGATGTTCGGGGAGCTGGTGGGGGGGAAGGACCCGGGCGCGGGGTGCCCGGAGCGGAACTGGCAGACGTGCCTGAAGGATGACTTCAAAGCGTTCGGAGCTACGCACGGCTCTACGGACGACGAGAGATGTGTCTTCGGAGTCCCGAATTCAGTTTGGACGGAAGCAGCGAAGGTGAAGGGAGGAAGGTAGTGGTATAAGGGAGTGCTGCAGGTAGCTGGGAGGTGTATGACCTCCTGGCACAAGGACGAAAAGGAGGCTAGCGGAAAACGAGCGACCAAGCGAGACAAAGAGCGCAGCAATAATAAAGAGACGCCAAGAACCAACGGGACGGGAGGGGTGCGGAAGAAGGGCGAATCGGCGACGGAAGGAAACAAGCGAGAAATGGCGGACCGAGTGGCGCGATATGTGCCGGATTGACTGTCCTGGACTGTTTGTTTGTTTGTCTGTTTGTTTTGTTCTTTTTCCCCCTCCCCCCCACCGCCGCACCATTGCACCACCCCCTCGGGATGACGTGTCAATGTGTTGTCTCTGCGGTCTTGTTTGTGTGAGTGTTTGCTTGTACTTTTGACTTGTCTCTTTGTCTTTGTCTTCGTCTTCTTCTCGTTGTTTTTGACCTTTTGCAGTTATACTGCTCGCAGGCCGGGGGTACATCAGTCACACGGGACCATAGTTCCCTTCCCCGTATCATGTCTGCGTTTATAATCGGGGTGGAGGACTCGATTTGTTTGCCTGACCGGCGTGAACCCGGCACGGAACACCCCGGCATTATAGGGGCACCAAGATAGAATCAGGGGGCGTGTACCCCCGATTGGTGATGTTGACTTTTCCATTTTTATTTTTACCTTCACATAGCGTGTAGAGGGGAGCGGAGGGCTCCAGACTATCTGTTTTTGACTGGCTTTGATCGCTTTGCGGATCCTTCGGGTTCCACTTTTATTTCAGTATACCTTTTTTTGAGTAAGTTAGCCTGTGACCACGGGAATCGACCGTGTCAAGTGTTGGATTAGTACGGACAGATGGAGGTACTGGATAGAGAGACCGGCACGGTTTTTAATGTGAAGACAACAACAACAAGTTCGGTTTCTCAGGCTGAGCAACAACCCTGTTTTTTAAATATTACGCTTTGTCTTATTTTTTGTCTCAGCGACCATTAAGGCCTTGCCTCGGCAGGAGCTCAGGATATATGTTCTGTCTCTTTTTCAAAAAATGCGTTTGGCGTTCTCAGGCAGCAACCCTGTTTTTTCGATATCATTGTTTTGAGTTATTTTAGGTCTCCGCGACTGTTGATACACCCCCCCGCCAGGCGTTCAGGCAATATGCTCCGGCGATTTTTTCACGTATTGCATTTTTTTTGTTTTATCCTTACATTTAATAATGGTCTCTGCAACCATTGACGCCTCGTTCTTATCGAGCACCTTTTAAAAAAAGATTCCAAATTATTTTTTTGCGCAATTTTTAGGACTTCCATATTTTCCATAAATAATTTCCAAATATTGGAATGCGAAGCCTTTAAAATATTTTGCCCTCTGTTAAAACTCCAAATTTTCAGATAAATCCTGTTTTTTGTTGATTTTCCGGGGGGTTTTTGGAGAAAATAAATGGAATTTTTGGAAACAAGGCGCTCGATAAGAACGACCCTTACCCCAGCAGGCGCTAATATTTACAGCACTTTATTCATCTGATTCGTTCTCGAACACTTGGCATTACCTTGATCTGTCGCACTACATATGTTTTTACGTAGATTTTTTAACAACACAGATCTCCGTCATGAACGAGCGCCACGTCGTACGACACTGAGGTATATTTTCCTATCCGGAGCATGGGTGCCGGCGAATGCCGGCACCCATGCGGAGCCCTTGTATATGATATATGTATAGGTTGGGTTGGCGTTGGTTGCCGACGACGCTGTGAAACACGCCTCTCACTGCGTGAGCTAGACAACCAGGGTACCGTTCTTTTGTTTTTTTGTTGGCGTTCACCAAGGCTGGCGGTCGAGTTAGATTATTTGTGCGCGGTGGAGAACCTTTTCTCCGCACAAGGGGAATTATCGTATCACGTAGTGTGAAATGGTAAGACACCAATTCCCGCTTGTCTCCCGCTGAGGCCCACTGATCTTTTAAGTGTTTGTACAGCCCTCTCATGTCGCGGTCCTTGTAGACCGCTTCGAGCTCCGCCACGTACCTGTCGAGGTGGGCATAGATGCCCGTTTCGACTGCCGCGGTCACTCCCTTACATGCTGCTTTGAGGGTCCTCCATGTCGCTGTGGTCCAATTGCCCCTCATCGCGCGGCGCGCTTCCCGCCCTTGGCAAGGGCCTCCTCCAAAGCTGCTCTCGCCACTGGGGTCTCACACCACTCCTGCGTGCGTCGTCTCCGGGTTCCTCGGGTAGTACTGTCTGCGCCGCGTCGAGGAGGGCATTGGTAAACAACGTCGCCATCCCCGCTGTGGTGGTCGCTGGCTCACCCGGTTGTTGGTCGAGGTTGTGGATGAACCGCTCGCTCACCGCCCGTCGTGCTGTTTCGACCTGCAATTCCTGTCGGCTGAACTGCTGCTGTTTCGGTTTGGTCCGCACTGCTCGGTTGTGGGCGAGTCTGCCACCGAGGTCGACGGTGGCTACCACCATGTTGTGGTCTGAGTCCGCCTTTACTGGGCGTACTGGTTGGGGAATGACGACTACGTTGGACACTCGGCCGCGGTGTGCCTGTCGCGTGAGGATGTAATCGATGCGCCGGCATTCGTCCCCGATACGCCGTTGTATGTGTGCCATATCCCACCCTTACGTGTGGGGAAGAAGGTGTTGTGATTGCTAGTCTGTTGTCCGTTGCGAAGGTCAGCAGTAGCCCGCCATTGTCGTTCAGCTTATCACGCCCGTGCTCGCCCATGATACGTTCGTCCTCTCCATCCACCCTCTCTCCCGTCCGCGCATTGGCGTCCATAGACACACTCCTTGGCAGGGATCCCCCGCACGAGGCTGTCAAGTTTTTCCCAGAACCTATGCTTGCTGTCGGCGGTTGCGACCTCTGTTGGGCGTACGCAGCTACGAAGTTGACCGCTCCGCGGTTGCCCGTTATCTCAAACCTCATGGCCATAAGGCGTTCATCGATATATTCGGTGGTGTACGCAGAGTTCCTGCACATTGACTCTTTAACGGCTATTCCCACACCGTGTGTTCCACCTGTCTCCGTGCCACAGCAGAACACCCGAAACCCTGCTGCTGCGAATTCCGTTCGGCCTGCCCTCCTTGTCTCCTGTAGCCCTAACACCGAAAAGTTTTGTCTCGCTGCCTCGTACAGGATGCTGCAGGCTCTCCCATAGCCGTTAGCCCCTTTTACAGCCAGAGTCCGCACATTCCAGGTTGCTACCCTAACAAGTGTACTCTGCTGCCTCTCCCGGGCGATGCGTGGTGCCTTCCTAGCCAGCCTACGCTTCGCCCGTCCCCTCCTTTTCCTCCTTCGTGCCCTTTTTATCTGTTTTTTTTTCTGTTGCTTTGCGCACTCTCGAGGTATAGTAAAATATATATATATATATATCCCGGTGCTTGTCTGTTGTACCAGAGATACGCCTCATCCCGGAGCGGCTCGACCCTCCAGCTCTGGATTCTCCTCCTTCCTCTCTCTGGTGCATACCCACACGGTGTGCGGTCACTCCGCCACCCTCTCCGTGCTCTCTGCTGCTGCATGGCCCCGGTGTCCAAGCCGGGGCGTTAGGGTTTAACCCCATCTGCAGCCACCCGAGCTAGCTGCGTCACGAGTTACTCTGATCTCACGATAGCGGTAACTCCCGACTGCCAGACTCAGGATCCCCTTCTGAACGGTGCTAGGGACCGTGTATCCGTCTGGGTTGGGTGGTCTTTCGAGGTTTGAGTCCACTTACGGGCCTCGGCCTACCTCAGCAGGGAGGCAGGCCGGGGGGGAGGCGAGACTGCAGAATAAAAAAACGCAGCAGAAACATATATCCTGAGCTCCTGCCGAGGCAAGGCCTTAATGGTCGCTGAGACAAAAAATAAGACAAAGCGTAATATTTAAAAAACAGGGTTGTTGCTCAGCCTGACACACCCAAATGCATTCCAAACAAGTAAAACAAACGTATATCCAGAGCGCCTGCCACGGCAAGGCGTCGGTGCTCAGCCTGAGCATCTAAAGATGTACATAAAAATGTATAGGCAAGACATACTTCGGTCCAGAATGCCGTCAACTTTGTTTTCGACTCAATCTACAAAGAAAAATACCCTCAAGGGTGCGGCAAACCCGGTTAAAACCCGGCAGAAAAGATCCAAGAAACAGATTAAAAAAGCGTATGATATGATTACAATCGTGTAAGATCGTTGTCAACAGCGGGTAGGAATACATATATAATGAGTACGTACCACAGGTAATATTCAATATCAAATCCGAGACAAAAAAAAAAAAAAAGTGGTTGTGGGATTCGAACTCATGCGATTCAATCTGTAGTCGGTCGTTGAGCACCTCGCCTAAAATATAATTTTGCACTTTATAGGCCTGATTTACTTGTGCTATACCTGGTACAGCAGTGACAATTCGTCCGAACCATATTGCTCGTAGCGACGTCTTAAGCCGAGTTTTTTGTTTGTCCAACCTGCTGCTGCTGCTTGCTGCTGTAGTTCCTGTACCTACATGTACGGTGGATACTATTACTACTGCTGCTGTACAGTAGTACTACATCAGTACTATATACGACCAGATACTATTAATACTACTAGCTGTGCTGCTGTTGTACGAGTAGTACACATAGTACAGTATTCAGCCGAAATGATTGTTATCGTATTTATTGTACTTATGTCCTCACTCGTATTTCCACGAGGTAAGGCGGAGGAGATGGAAGGGGCTAAAGACGACCTGCCCAGGGAGGTAGTCGAGAGTACGCGGTCACTTTCAGGAGTCCGAGCTATCAAAGAAAAGAGCTACGACGTACGATGTATGTATATCGAAGCTTTCGGCAAGTAAAAAAACGATATGCTGCTGGAACCAAACACCAAACAGATCCACAGAAGAAGAAGAACGTACGTAGAACCTCGCTATATCTCGGATCTCCAAGAAACAACCACGAAATAATCTTGCTGGTACTATTAACACTACAGTACGCGACAGCACTTAATAATTTCCTATTTAAACTCAGCCTCGCGTCTTATTTCCGCTCTAATTTCAGCAGAAATTCTTAAATCCAATTTCTTATTGGGAGAAGAGGCGCAAAACGCCAAATTCTTGAAAATCAAATTCTTAGTTTGCAAAGGCTTTCAATGCGACCTTTTTTTTTTGAGCGGTTGTCAAGAATTTGTTTTTTCACATGGCATCCATCACTCATACAATGCACAAGATATTCATTAGAAACACGATAATGCTCTTCAGGACTGCAGGCATCAAATACTATCTTCGCTACCTTCAACGATTCTGCTTAAGTTAACCTTGACTCATTCAGAACTGAAACAACCTCCTACACTAATTCCAAGTAGTTTTCCCCCAAATATGTGGGACCAGTTCTTAAGGGGCCCCTTCGGTCATGGAAAAAAAAAGTACTCGAGTCTTGAAATATATATATATCGTTTTGCTTACAGCAGCAATACTATTTTTTTGTATAATAACACCATATCAGCACCCCTTACGGACAACGGCATAGCTTCAGTTCGAATGCTCAGATCTGCGACCGACCAACGTATAGCTTGTTCGTTATACCTCGTAGTCTCTAGAAGGTATTGGGGCTCTTGGATCTGCGAGGGAGGGCAAGCAGTGCTGTGTTTGCATCACGAAACGAAAGTGCTCCGCAGCAAGATTTTGATCGTTTCAGAACTCCTGTTTGGCATCTAAACTCTGCTGTGGCCACGTAGGACGCTACGGACGGTCGAACTAGAGGCCCAGGTACGTTCACCTACTAATAGTGCTCGGCGTCCTCGTCGAAAACATGAGTTCAAACAGTATTAGCAGCCGGAGAAACTGCATTTTTCAAATTCGTCTTGGGTACCAGGGGTAAGGCGTGGCGTTTTCGAGTAAGAGGCCCCTTTCGGGATGAACAAAGCTTCTGATCGATACGCCTTCTGAGGCACAAATGTAGACCATGACCTAGGCTCTCTAAAACTACTCATCGGTCGCCATGATGAGCATTAGGACTGGAGAAATGTGGAAATTATACCAGAAATAGTATTGCAACTGAAAAAAAACAATCGTTTTTTATTCGCTCTTCTTTTTGTTTTTGCCCGAAGGCGCCCCTTAAGGGGTTAAGCACTACTCCGAGGGCCTGCAGGTACTCTAGAAGCAAGCAGTACACCATCCACCACCGCACTGCTTCTATCCGCACCGAAACGAATGGGGAAAAAAGGTGTTGCGATATTTTTATTTGCATGTTTGTAGAGGGGAAAGGATTTTGTTTGGCGGGAAAAAAATGGATTTTGTTTGGCGAAAAAAATAATAAATAACAACAAACGTCGCCACTTGGGACGGTTTTGGAGCGCCGAGGCGGCTTGGCTTGGGGCCTGATGTGGCCTTGCGGGGATGTTTGGGCAGTTTCCTATTTTTCAGGGGTGCGGTGTATTCAGCAAGATTCTCACCTGCCGACCCCTTTGCACTTCCCAATTTCTAATTATTATTTCCTCCTCGAGTCCAGCACAAATGCTTACCTGTAAATTCTTAAATTTCCTTAAATCTCAGCCTGACATTCTTAACTGCCACATTCTTAAGTGCTGTCGCGTACTGTACTGCTGTGCTGCTGTTGTACGAGTAGTACACATAGTACATACAGTATTCAGCCGAAATGATTGTTATCGTATAGTACTTGTGTCCCCACTCGTATTCCCACGAGGTAAGGCGGAGGAGATGGAAGGGGCTAAAGACGACCTGCCCAGGGAGGTAGTCGAAGGTAAGCGGTCACTTTCGGGAATCCGAGCTATCAAAGAAAAGAGCTACGACGTACGATGTACATATGTATACCGGAGCTCCCGGCAACCACGTAAAAAAAACGATATGCTGCTGGAAACAAACACCAAACAGATCCACAGAAGAAGAACGTACGTAGAACCTCGCTATATCTCGGATCTCCAAGAACCAACCACGAAATAACCTTGGTGCCTTAGAGAAACAGCCTCGGCGTCCCGCACGGAACCTTTCTGCCTCGAAGAAAAAGTCTCGATGTCCCGCCGTCTCGTAAGAGCCCACGGATTGAAGGTCGCCGCGCTCGGCGGCCGCGCTTGACTCGAGAGTGCGCGCGGGCGGAAAGTCACGGGCGGAGGCTAAGGGACGCGACCCTCGAGAAGAGCGGGCGAAAAAGCCAACGCGAGGCCGTCGAAAGGGGTCCCGAGTGTGACTCTGGTCTGAAGCCAAGTGAGAGCCCAAGAGGTCCAAGATCACCACAGCGAGCGTCAAGGAACGTATATATATCTAGATAAACAAAGAAAAAAAGCGAAAAGGATTTTAAAACAAAATTAAAAATACTGAAGCAGATCAACAATCAAGCAACCAAACAAAAGCATGACAAAATAAAAGAAAAAAAGTGTCGTGTTTCTCCCAGAGGAGATGCGACATCCAATATCAATCCATATGAAATGAAACGAAATGAAACGGACCGAAAAAACAGCGCCAATAGAGCAAGACTAAGAACGACAGGAAAGGACAGGCAGCCGGAGCACACCAAAAGCACCTTCCAGCCAGCCGAGGCAGGTTTGTGCCCATAATACAGGCAGGTTCTACCAGCTAGTCGGTCTGGTACCTACTCTGTTTGCCGTCTCTTTCCTGCTTTCGTCCGCCGCGGTTTCCCTACGACCCCCCCCACCCTCCGTCTCCATTCCCTTGGACGCCACCCATACAACGGATACGTGGCGCTTCCTACTCAGTTCCGTTTCGTTCTCGTGCCACACACTAGAATCCAGGAAAGAGAAGAGGAAATAACAAAAGACAAAATGAATACGTACGTAGCTAAGCAACCAAAGAAAGTCCTAGGAAAATACGGTACATTCTTACGTTAACCCTCTAACGTGTGTTAGGATATCCACTAGGAATTCCGCTAACACATTAACACAAATTGTTATACGTATACACGTTTAATGGACCATGTACGTTATCCGTCTAAAGTGTGTTACGGCAGCAAGTAAGAATTCCGCTAACACACTAACATAACGTTACTCGCTACGGGCTGATGGGGGGAGGGCAAAAGGAGGGAGGGGAGGTGTACTCATGTCATGCTTGGCCGTGATCGTATCACATACTGATCCTCGCATCATTTTAATGCGGGACGGAGCACGTCAGGGTGGCACCGACCAGGAAAGCATTGCTTGCTCCAAGCGTGAAGCGCCGTGAGATGTTCGGCGATACGCATCACGGGTGAGCTGCATCCTAGTAAGACCCGCTTGTGAGGCGGGCTTTCTTGCATATGGATACCACGCGAGGAATTAATCAAGGAGGAAGGATCTACTCATGTCGTGCATGGCCGTAGTCGTATGACCATAGACCCTCGCATCCGTACAATGCCTGGACGGAGCACGTCGGGCTTACACCAACCAGGTGGACATTGCTTGCACCAAGCGCGAAGCACCGTGAGGTGTTGGGTGAGTCGCATGAAGGGTGAGCGGCATCCTGGCCAAAAATAAATTGTACCCGTTTTTGAGAGATGGTGTCCCGGGTACAACTGTAATCTATTATGCTTGGCTTTCAACCGTTTTTTATTACTAATTCTGCTTAAACCACTTGCCTACAGTATGCCTCGCTCTCCACTGCGTCTGCGGCCGCTCTTTCTTTGTTTGATTTTCTTCCAAGCTTTTTCACAATTCACTTAAACTATATTCAACCATTTTACGCACCTGGATACGTACGCCTTCAGAGTGATACGACCATCCACCTTGTACTGTTGTATGTATGCACAGCAGTATCAACTTACCTGGTATAATATGTATAATACGTATGATACGACTGATGTACTTTTACTGTAATACGACTGCCGCTGTATAGGATGTATTTCAGGTGCACGCTGAGACCAAGTAAAACACACATGCTTGCCGCCGGAACCCTCTGCCTCTAAACACCCCTGACCCCTGACCCTGCTCCCGATCCCACCCGGACCTCAGCCCTCCAAACATAATCTGGACACGTGTACTGTGAGTGTATAGTTAGGCGCCGACAAGTGTGCCTGGTTGCCACTGCCCCTCAGAAACGGGCACGATGTGATTTTGGCCAATCTATCCCGGGATGGCTCGTGGGGTGTGGTGTTTTGACTCGATTCCATGCTGTACCCGTTTTTGACTCGAACCAGCGCGGGTGCACCCGTTTTTGGTTATTGCCCTATCTAATGTACTATGTGTCTCCTGGTTCCCCAAAGCGGTATTGATATTTGGCATAATAATTTGAAGACGAAAACTCTGCACTGTAATTCGTACGTGTCCACAACAACAGATCTTTTCGTAGCATAGGTGCCACCACTCCTACTGCTTTAGGATATCTACAGCAGTAGACCTTCTTCGTCCCCTCACCAGTAGGAGGGTGGGCCTGGCAATGCCACCTCCAGCGCATGCTGACGGACACGGCCCAAACGTTTTGCTGTGGTTAGGAAAAATTACCTACTCATACGTAGAGTTGGGTTTCGTTCTGTAGAACTCAACAAACACATGCCCAGTAACATACTGTTAGCGTTTAGTTGGTTATATACGCTGTCCGTTTGACGTGGGTTATGGCAGCAAGACTTATGTTAACACCCCTACACAACGTCGCTCGATACGGACTGCTGCTGCCGCTGCCACGGTAACATATAATAATGTCAACGTTTTATTGGCTATATGTGTGTGTGTTCTTCACATTAAACCTTCCTTTCTACCCGTCGACATCCAGCAGACCCAGTGTCCGTTCCGATTCTTCATCCTAAAAAGGTACGAGTTCTGTGGTCACAAAACAACGACACATAGATACTACGCTCAGTGCAGTAAGCAGAGCAGACAATGCAATGCCATATACGACAGGAAAGACCTACCCTGCTAAAAATCCAGGTGCATGCAAGAGAAAAAGATAAACAAAGAAAAAAAGCGAAAAGGATTTTAAAACAAAATTAAAAATACTGAAGCAGATCAACAATCAAGCAACCAAACAAAAGCATGACAAAATAAAAGAAAAAAAGTGTCGTGTTTCTCCCAGAGGAGATGCGACATCCAATATCAATCCATATGAAATGAAACGAAATGAAACGGACCGAAAAAACAGCGCCAATAGAGCAAGACTAAGAACGACAGGAAAGGACAGGCAGCCGGAGCACACCAAAAGCACCTTCCAGCCAGCCGAGGCAGGTTTGTGCCCATAATACAGGCAGGTTCTACCAGCTAGTCGGTCTGGTACCTACTCTGTTTGCCGTCTCTTTCCTGCTTTCGTCCGCCGCGGTTTCCCTACGACCCCCCCCACCCTCCGTCTCCATTCCCTTGGACGCCACCCATACAACGGATACGTGGCGCTTCCTACTCAGTTCCGTTTCGTTCTCGTGCCACACACTAGAATCCAGGAAAGAGAAGAGGAAATAACAAAAGACAAAATGAATACGTACGTAGCTAAGCAACCAAAGAAAGTCCTAGGAAAATACGGTACATTCTTACGTTAACCCTCTAACGTGTGTTAGGATATCCACTAGGAATTCCGCTAACACATTAACACAAATTGTTATACGTATACACGTTTAATGGACCATGTACGTTATCCGTCTAAAGTGTGTTACGGCAGCAAGTAAGAATTCCGCTAACACACTAACATAACGTTACTCGCTACGGGCTGATATCGATAACACGGTAACATAATGTTAACGCTTCATTGACCATGCACGTTATCCCTATAACGTGTCTAACGATGGCAACTAGGAATTCGTTAACACACTAACATAGTGTAACTCGCTATGGGCTGCCTACCTTAATACCTTAACACTTATACTGCGGTCATCACGGGATCAAGGTAACACTCTAACATACTGTTACGCGATCGCCCGCTAATACTATAACACACTAACACTATGTTATCACAAAATCCGGAAATTAGATAACATAGAAACGTAATGTTACGATTTTTTCCGCTGGCGCGTAACATTAGCATAAAGCATGATATTTCTAATTAAAATACAGAAAAGAAGAAATATGAGTTTTGTTGTCGACCGACGGAATTATCCTTTTAATAGACATGGGCTCTACCGACGTTTATTTGCCACAAGAGGCAAGAGTACAGGAGAGAGATAGGTGCTCACTTCCGAGTACCTCAGCCTGACGTGCATAGCTGCGCCGGGCACAGCAGAGGTACACGATATTGCCCACTGCCGAGTGGTAGGCCTAGTCGAGGCCTACCGTGTGGTTTTCTGCAGCAGCAGCGACTGGTGGCGGACGGCGTCTTCGGCGCAACACGGGCAAGGGTTACGAGCGACATTTTCCCGGTACGTACGTGCACAATGTAGGCTGCGTCCGAAGCGAGAGTCGAACAGCGGTCAACCGGATAGACCTGGACCCGATAAGGGACTAGCTACTCGATCCTTAGAGCTGGTTGTCGATTCAGAGACAGCGGCCATCGAATGTGTTGTCGAATCACGTGGCGATATCAGCACGCCGTGCGATAGCGTCACATCAATACCCAGCACCTGGTACTGGGTACCCGGATCGTTCACCCGACTACGAGTATTGCTCCGATTGTCGTGATCACTACCACGTGACTCTGCTGCTCACGTGTACGTTGTATGTACGTGACTGCTGTTCAATGCTGTTGCTGGTGACGTTTACGTTGTACGTAACTCTGATAATCACTGTTTGTGCTTGTGTGTGGATAGATGATCGTGGTGAGCCCACAACAAGAAATGAGCGGACACTTACAGCAGTAGCATCTGCCGCACGCTGGGTATAATAGTGTAATGCGTGTGGGGACCGCCGGGTGAGGGGACCGCCAGGGGGTTTTTGGGCAGCGGGCCCGCCGAGTTGGGGGACCGCCAAGGGCTTTTGGGCAGCGGGACCGCAATGTTAGGGGACCGCCAATGCAACTTGGGCAGTGGGGCCGCCGATTTTGTAGCGCCTAAAAACGTCGTGGTCAGAGCTACGCACGCAGGGAATGTAACCTATACTTCCACAAAAGCTTTTTTTACTTCCTTCCATGGTTACTTCCATGGAAGTTGTTTTACTTCCATGGAAGCTTATTTACTTCCACGAAAGGTTTTCGACTTCCAGGTGATTCAATTATATTTTACTTCCATATAAATTAAACATGGACGCGAATAAGTCAAGTTACTTCCAGGGAGAAAGTGTTTTTGCTTTATTCACGGAACTAAAAAAATACTTACTATGAAGGAATACTACCTCAATGAAAGCAAATGAAAAAAAAGACACATAATGTGGTAGATCCGATCTGAGTTACGACTATTCAATAAGAAGGAGAGAAGAAAGGAGAGGGCGATGATGAATGATATAAATTGATTGATAATATCTATATACTTCGAAGTATTTATATATACTAGCGGTACGGCCACGGCTCCGCCCGTGGCGCTAGCTTTGCGTTGCCCATAGTACTCGCATTAACAGTGTGCTGTGATATACCACTCTGAACCGGAAAATAAGAACCACCATGCGGGGCGGTATCGATCCAGGGGATGTCTGTTTTTGTCCCCGGGTTATTGAAGTTGTAGTTATCCGCAAGGATTTCTGATCCGGGAATGCGACGTTATCATCCCCGGGTGCGGTGGGACCCCGCCGTTGCCCCAAGGGGCAACTCGCGCTGCGCGCTGGCTCCATGAGATCCAGCCAACCGTAAATCAGCCCGTGGGGTTGGGGTTTCCACACCTTGTGGGGCGGTATCGACCCCGGGGATGACCGTTTTCGCCCCCGGGTTGTTGGAGTTGTAGATGTATGGAAGGGTTTCTGACCCGGGGATGGAACGTTATCATCCCCGGGTGCGCCGGGACTTTGACGTTGCCCCGAGAGGCAACTCTCGCAGCGCGCTGGCTCTATGAGGGTCAGGCAACCGAAAATTAGCCCGTGGGTTTGGGGTTTCCACACCTTGTGGGGCAGTATCGACCCGGGGGGTGTTTGCTGCGCCCCCGGGTCGTTGGAGTTGTAAATGTATGGAAGGACTTCTGACCCGGGGGTGGGATCATATCATCCCCTGGAGCAGAAGGACCTCGCCATTGCCCCGAGAGGTAACCCTCGGTGCGTGCTGGATCTCTCGACTCCAGCGGCTCAACCAAATCAGCGATCTCCCAATGGTGGTAGGGTTTGCGGGGCGGTATCGAGCCCGGGGATGTCGTTTTCGTCCCCGGGTTGTTGGATTTGTAGATGTATGGAAGGATGTACGACCCGGGGATGGGGCGTTATCATCCGCGGGTGCGGCGGGACTCAACGTTGCCCCGAGGGGCAACTCTCGCCGCACGCTGGATCTATGAGGGCCAGGCAACCGCAAAAAAAACCGTGGGGTTGGGGTTTTCACACCTTGTGAGGCGGTATCGAACCGGGGGATGTCCATTTGTGTCCCCGGGTCTTTGGAGTTGTAGATGTATGAAAGGACTTCTGGCCCGGCGATGGGATCATATCATCCCCGCGTGCGGCGGGACCTCGCTGTCGCCCCGGGGGGAAACCCTCGCTGCGTGCTGGCTCTATGAACTCCAGCGCCCCAACCAAATCAGCAATCAGCCAGGGGTGGTGGGGGTTCCACACCTTGCGGGGCAGTATCGACCCGGGAGATGCACGTTTTTGTCCCCGGGTTGTTGGAATTGTAGATGTATGAAAGGATTTATGACCCGGGGATGGGACGTTATCATCCCCGGGTGCGGCGGGACTTCGACGTTGCCCCGAGGGGCAACTCTCGCCGCACGTTGGCTCTATAAGGGTCAGGCAACCGTAAGTGTTCCAGTGGTATTGGGGTTTCCACACCTTGTGAGGCGGTATCGACCCGGGGGATGTCCATTTGCGTCCCCGGGTCGTTGATGTTGTAAATGCATGGAAGGATTTCTCACCCTGGGGTGGGATCAAATCATCCCCGGGTGCAGCGGTCCTCGCTGTTGCCCCGAGGGGCAACCCTCGCTGTGTGCTCGCTCTATGAACTTCAGCGCCCCAGCCAAATCAGCACCCAGCCAGTGGCACGATCTCAGGTGTCCCGGAGTTTTCTGTACAGGGTGGAGTTTTGGTCAGAATCAACTTTCGAGTGGCGGAAACGATCGGGAACGGCATTTCCGATCGATTTAGAAAGTGTACAAAAAAATATATATATATATATATATTTCCTGCTCTCTGAAATTCCGAAAATATTTTCGAAATTGAAAACCAAGCACAATGGAGGGTGCATTGTTTTTTGTACACGCGTTCAATCGACGCCGCCTGGCCGTTTTAGGGGGGGTAAAACTTCACGGAGAAGCGATGCGACCAAAACTCCATCCTCCAGAGGCACCGGAAAATCTGGCGGGAAATCAGTACA
>MEHQ01001493.1:2343-53125 GCA_008828725.1 Saccharina japonica
GTAAACTAACAGTACCTATTAGTTAGAGGTATCAGTACACAGTGGCTTGCCGTAGACGTCGCCGTGGACCTGGCCGTGGATTGCCGTGGGCGTTGCCGTGAGCAGCCGTTTCCGTAGATGTTTCTGCGGGTGCTTCTGTGGACGTTGTTGTTGTTAATGTTGCCGTGGGCATTGCCGTGGGCACTCAATCGACGTTTCCATGGGCATTGCCGTGGGTGTTTCCGTGAGTCGCCGTGGGGGTTGCTGTGGTGGGTCTTGCCGTTGTACAGTGGCTCGCCGTGGTATGCAGTGGGGGCTTATCGTGGATTGCTGCTGAGATTGCCGTGGATATTACCGTGGGCCTTTCCGCGGAGAGTGCCTTGGAGATTTCCATGGTAAGGGCCGTGGGTCGCCAAGGCGTTCCGTGACATGCCGTGGCTGGCAGTCCGTGGAAGCCCGTGGCATGCTCGTGGTAGCCCCTGACGTGTCCACTTTAACCCGTGGTATGCCGAGGGTGACTTACCTTGGATTGCCGTGGAGATTACCCTGGGCCTTGCCGTGAATATTGACGTGGGCCTTGCCGTGGAGTTTGCCATGGCTAGTGCCATGGGCCGCCACGGCGTTCCGTGACATGCCGTGGCAGCCCGTGGAAGCCCGTGGCATGCCCGTGGTAGCCCCTGGCGCGTGCACGGTATCCCGTGGCGTGTCCGCGGGTAGCCCCTGGAATGCCGTGGAAGATACCCGTCGAATGATGTGGCTTCCCATGGGACTGCCACGGCGTGCCGTCAAAAAGTTTGAGAATGTACATCCCTCGCATAAGAGGCTGACGTACCCGAAACAAAGTGCGGAAATGGAAATTTCGATCCCGTAAGAGATATCAATATGTCCCGAAACATAAGCAAAACTTGTATATTACCCTGGTAGTATGTCATTCAACCGATTCCTATATGTATGGACATAGTGCAGTGGTACCAGGTATATCATGAATAGTGAACTATTGGACACAAAAGGCGTACGTACGAAACAGACCTAGAACACCTGGATTATTGTTTACTTGTGCAGCACTTTTCTGAAACCGAGTGAAACTGAATATCTTGTTTGCAAACACAACTCTACTGCAGTTCCTCCCAGCCCCCTACTCCTTCTGCACGCGGTAGGAAAAACTCTCCAGGACGCGGCTATAACTCTCTCGACACACAGTGGATGACTCTCCAGGCCGTGTGGCTATACCTCACACGCTTTATGCAACGGGAAGATATCCACGTCGCGTGTTGTCGTTGTTGTACCTATTGTCCCGTTTGGGACTTCGGAATGCCATGTTGTTAATTATTCAAATCCTCCACCTTGCTCCACATACGCGAACTTGTTTCGGACTCAAGGTTTACAGGATGTTCATGGGATGCGACTTCAGGTACTTTGATCTCGGCTACTTACATCGATAAGATGCTTAGACTACAGTAACTGTATACTTTTATGTATATCGTGTGTTCCTAGATTGCAAATCTGGATGCCCTGACTGCCCAGCAGTCTGATGAGATGTTTTAAGGTCGTTGCATTAGAGGACAGAGCGAGAGAGAGAGAGCGGAGAGAGAGCGGAGTGCTCGAACCCTCCTCCCGCACGAGGCAAGAATNGCCTGATTCAAATTCCAACAGCCTAAGTATGAAGTAAAACATTCTGCAACACAATATTGAGATTCAGACGATTTTGGGGTTAAGGAGCCCCGTCATCCAGAAACATAAACCGCACAAAAGTGTTATCTCTATCGTAGCAGGCGTCTGCAAACGACGTATTGAGAGCCTAATAGTTGGAGGTGTCTTCATGATGAGTAGCAACTGTTCTCCGTGTCGCAAGGGATGCATAGTCAATTACCACATGGCTACAACAAGTAGCACATGACTACACGCCCAACGCCCACTGATTATTTTACCACAACAACGCAACCGCCGACCGCATTAGGGAAATCAACGGTAGACCCCGGCAACGACATTGTGTACTGATCGTGAGAGAACAACCCTCACCTGGAGTGTATCACTTGTGTACTGGGTAAACATGGCGAGGTCCGCCGCGATATGAACTGCATGGAATAAAAAACAAGCCTACGGCATAGTGGTTTAAACGCAAGACAAAATATCCCCAAAAAACACGACCACGGTGAACTCCACAACCATCATGCAGCACCAACCACGACAACAGCGTGACCTTACCCACTTCTACCTTATCGATACATGGCGGAAATAACGCACACTGAGGGACCGCCACGAGAGTCCTGTAGTATAGGGAGTTCCTGCAGTTATCGAATGCTGCCGAAATCCCGTCAGTACCTGCGGTATACCCGTTAAAACCGAACCGTTGAGTACGTACATTGAGTACTTCAATAGACGCGTGCTACGGTAGAGGTAGCACTTTTTGGATGGATCGTGTTCTGAACGATCGGGCTCCTTAACCCAAATTCGTCGGACTTTCATTTTTTTGACGAATAATGTTTCAAAGCATACTTCGGTGATGAGATTTCTCATCCGGCAGCACTTTTATTTTCCTCCAAAAGCTTTTTTTCGGTGAGGTATGACGCTCCTGAAGTGAGGAGCTCAGAAAAAACATGGTGCACCTCTATCGTAGCATGCGCCGTGTTCAGGGGCTCTTCATGATACAAGTACTATCATTTTTGTTGCGCATAGTGACGATGCGTACGCGATGTTGAACGCGTCATCGCTCCTTGAGGGTGATAATGTGGTTTGGATCATGGATGCGATTGCCTCTGTGGATACCGGAACAGACTCTATATCGTATACACAACGAGTGCGGTGGCTATAGAATGTCAAGAATGTTGTTTCGAAGCTGTCGTGGAATGGTGTCTATCCGATAGCGATTTGACTATCGATGATTCGAGCAAATTCCTGTACATCTGGTACGAAGGCTTGAACTTCTATACTTCATATGACGAAGCGGACAACTACCCGGAATGCGAACATCGTGACACGAATTGGGAAGACTTGTCGTTTTTTAGGAATGGAAACTGTTCCGGTGCAATATCTACAAGCTACATTCAAAACGGGGGGCAAGAGAACGTCACGGTTGTTTCTGGGTGGGCTATTGTTGTGGTTAGCCTTTCTGGTGTTCTTACTCTTGTGGTACAAGGCAACATACAGCAAGGGAGGTTACGATTTAGTCACGTATGAAGGGATAGCGAAAGTGTATAACAAGGATGTTAACCCGGGGTGCGTGTGGGTGAAAGGCGGGCCCCTCAAGGTGTCTCTCAGAAACAACGTAGTGCGAGCGACACGGATTGAAGGCGGGGTGGTTGGGTCTAACGAGTGTGCCAACGGGGACTAGGGACGTCCATGTCGTCGACAACAATCATGCCTGTATAAGAAGTATGCAAAACGGAGTGACGGTGGTGTTTGTGGTGGTGGTTGTGGTGGTGGTTGTGGTTGTGGTGGTGGTGGTGGTGGTGGTGGTGGTGGTGATGGTGGTGGTTTGGTGGTGGTAGTGGTGGTACATAGTGGTGCCTCTGTGTGTCGGTGGTGGTGGTGTCTCTGTATGTCGATGTCGTTGCCTGTAACTCCGTGGAGTTCGTGTGGGACATTGTTGCTGTGTGCCGTGCTGGGGACGTGTTGGGGCGTTTAGGCTCCGGATTTCGCCGTTGGTGTGGGGTCTAGGATGCACACCAGGCCGAACCAGCCCTCTCGCGCCGCACCGGCCCACTATCGTCCAGGTACGAAGGGTTCCCGTGGGTGGGCTGTTGTTGCTTATTTTTCTTGCGGGGTATCTAGACTGTCCGCGCGATGCCCGCGCAAACCAGGTCGTATGTATCTGAAAACAAAACATACATTCGGGCAAGGTGAATTGGGTACTATGGTTGCGTTCAAAAAAGAGTTTTGGAGAACGAGTTCCTCGGCTCGTGCGCGACATTGTTCGAGTGATTGAATGAGCGCCACAAAGCACGGTTTGCCTAACGAGAGACAAGACAGAGGTTATTGGACCCGAGTGTGTGTGTGGGGGTGGGTGTACTCATGTTGTGCATGGCTCTAGTCGTATGACCATAGACCCTCGGGCATCCCTACAATACCGGTACGGAACACGTTGGGTTTTCAACAAACAGGCAGGCATTGCTTGCCCCAAGCGCGAAGCGCCGTGATATGTTGGGTGAGTCGCATGAAGGGTGAGCTGCGTCCTACTAAGGAGCGTTCATGAGAGGCGGGGGGGGGGAGGGTCGTCCGGACCGAAGCGGTAGCCAGACGGTGGCGAGAGGAGCGTCACATGCACCACGGTGGAGCAGCCGTGTTCCATTTGTTTCAGAAGTTCCAAGCTGGTTGCAAATGGCCAACCAGGGGAGAAACCCGGGGAGAGGGGATCTCTTAATTTCGTACGCGCAGCAGCGTGTACATTACTTTTCACTTCAGGACCCTTTCTGGATTTCTTGGCGGTCTTCGGTCTGTACATATATAACACTGAATAATGTATGGTGGTGGTGGTGGTGGTGGTGTCTCTTTAAGTTGATGTCTGCAAGTACTTCGAGTTAGTGTGGGAAATTGCTGCTATATGCCGTGCTCGGAAAGTGCTGGCGCGTTTCGTCTCCGGATTTCGCCGTGGGTCTGGGGACTGGGGTACACACAGGGCGAAACCAGCCCTCTTGCGCCGCGCCGGCCCGCGATCGTTCATATACGAAGGGTGCCCGTGGGTGCGCTTCTGTTGTTTGTTTTGCTCGCGAGGTATGTAGAATATCCGTCCACATAACGTGTTTTTACAGGGGTATTATATGTGCCGACAAAGAGGATGTACGACCGACGAGGTTCGCGGCTGTCAACACGATAATGATCGAGTGGGAGAACGAGCACCACAAGGCACCGCGTGCTTAACACAAGACGGGCAACAGGGAAGACTGGGACAGTGGGGGGGGGGGGGGGGGGGGTGGGGGGGCCGGGGGGGGGGGGGGGGGGGGGGGGGGGGGGGGCGGCTTCGCGCGGACCGAATCGGAAGCGAGAGGTGGTCAAGAGAGGAGCGGAGAGAGCGTACAAGGTAGACGCAGCGCAGCTGATGATGTCGAATACTTAAAATTGCACATCCTTAAGTTTCATTGCGCGGTGAAAAGGCTTCCAAATTTTCCACTTGGTGAAGAATCCCAAGCCGCTTCATTCAGAGTGCTACGATAGAGGTATTTTAATAGCACTTTTGGCGGGGTTTTTCTTTTCTGAACGACCTATTGAAGGCTCATTCAGAACTGAAAAAAGGTTTCACACTAATTCCAAGTAGTTTGTCCCCAAATTCGCGGGACCAGTTCTTAAGGGGTTGACCCAAAATCGTGTGTTGCTACGAGTAGTTTTCATTTTACGTTCAGAGGTTGTGTGTCTTTTCGTCGGGTATATAGTATAAAGCACTTTTATTTCCACCCGAAATCAGTTTTTGACTTACTATTCTAGTATAGAGCTCCTCAAGTGACCTCCCTCAGAAAAAACACGGTGCACCTGCATGCAGGCTACCGTAGCATATGCGTCAGGTGTCGTCGCCTGAAGTAGCGGCTGTTGCACAGCACTGGTTCATCCTCAGCTCGGGGGCATAATACACCCTTGCTGCCCGTCGCAAAGTTAATGTCCACTACGATACAGTCAGGGAGACGCGTGCTACGGTAGAGGTAGCACTTCTTGGATGAAATATTTATGAACGATCTAGCTCCTCAACCCGATATCGTGTCGGACTCCCAGTCTTGCGTTGAAATATGTTTCCGAGTGTTCTTTGGTCGTGAGATTGGACATCGGGTAGCACTTTAAATTTCGTCCAAAAACATTTTGTCGGTGAGGTATGACGCTCCTCAAGTGAGGAGCTCAGAAAAAACATGGTGCACCTCTATCGTAGCATGCGCCGGGACAGGGGGGGGCACCTTAGCGCTACGTACGTACGTGCTTCTCGAGGGTACCAAAATCCTCTCCTGCCCGTGCCGAGCCGTGCTTCCGTATAGGGGATGCGTGCTACGATACAAAGAGGTATACCGTTTTTTGGCTGGAATGTTTTCTGCATGATCTGTTAAAGGCTCCTTAACCCCGAATTCGTCAGAATTTCGTTCTTGTGTTACAATAGTGTCTGTTGTAAACTTTGGTCATGTGGGATTGTTCGTCGACTACAGTAGGACTTATTACTTTTCTCCCCAATCTGGTTTAGGATAAGGCACAGAGCTCCTCAAAAGCGACCACCCTCAGAAACGATCATGGGGAACCTCTGTTACCGTGGCATGCGTCAGGGTTTTTTTCCACTCTAAAGAGGCGTTTCCTACTGACGGAGCTCTCCTCAACCATGTTGCAAATGAGGAGCATGCCAACCATCGTATATTTTTTTAATCCAACATTGGCGCTCGTCGATAGGGTTGTAGCGCTTTTTTGCCTTGTAAAGAAAATGTTTTTCGTATGACTGACTGACTGTTTTACTGTAGTATGCTCCTTAACCCATTCAGAACTGAGAAAAACACAAATCCCACACTAATTCCGACGCGTGCTACGGCGGTAGAGGTAGCACTTTTTGGCTGAATCGTTTTCTGAACAATCGGGCTCCTTAACCCAAATTCGTCGGACTTTCGTTTTTGTGACGAATAATGCTTCAGAATATACTTCGGTCATGAGATTTCGCACCCGGCAGCACTCTTCTTTTCCTCCAGAATCGTTTTTTTTTTTCGTGAGGTATATGACGCTCCTTAAGTGAGGAGCTCAGAAAAAGCATGGTGCACCTCTATCGTAGCATGCGTATTCCAAGTAATTTGTCCCCAAAAACGTGGGACCGGTTCTCAAGGGGTTGACCAAAATATCGTTGGAATACCAATATTACAGGGGGGGGCATAATTTTACATAGGACCAACGAAACACAAACAAAAAAACTTACCGTTTTCCCTGTTTTCACTATCTATCGATATCGGGTCCTATTTACTATGGCCCCTCTGTAATATTCTAGCGGTTTACAATAGGTACGTGATGTACCTAAGCTTCGGGATTGTCTATCGGGGTTGCGTTTTTTAGCTCATGTGCTGGGTGAGGTATACAGAGCTCTTGTACTATAATCAAGTGAAAACACACACCCTCAGAAACATTAAGGCGCTACCCCTAGAAGGCAACTAGCGCGCGTCATCACTTTACAACGCTATTCGTTTGTGTATATTGTATACACTTCGAAGTACATATATATATAGTCCTGTAGGATTGTGTTCGTACTACTGTGTCGGAGGCGTGCTTACGCTAGGGGTCGCAATTATAGCAATGTTATGCCACACTACCTGTATGTGTGACTGACGACTGACCGGGCCCTTCAACTATAAGTAAAAACAATCCCCACGGGACGTGTGCTGCGGTAGAGGTAGCACTTTTTGGTTTAATCGTTTTCTGAACGATCGGGCTCCTTAATCCAAATTCGTCGGACTTTCAATTTTGTGACGAATAATGTTTCAGAGTATACTTCGGTCGTGAGCTTTCGCATCCGGCAGCACTTTATTTTTCTTCCAAAATCCTTTTTGTTCGGTGAGGTATGACGCTCCTTAAGTGAGGAGCTGCAGAAAAAACATGGTGCACCTCTACCGTAGCATGCGTCACCTGCTGTATCGCTGGAAACCCATTCATGCTTTATTTCGATAGTAATTGTTTGGCATGGGGGGGGGTGGTTCATCGAGCTAAGGATACGTTTCAGACGCGTGCGGCGATGGAGGTAGAGGTATACCTTTTTTTGGCTGAAATTTTTTCTGAATGACCTATTAAAGGTTAAAGCCTCCTTAACCCAAAATCGCCGGAATTGTTCCATTTTTGCGTTGCACTATGTTTTTTCGTGGTCTACTTAACCCATGGCACTGTTCACCGGGTATGTATGTATATAGCAATTTGGTTTTCTTCTAAAATCAGTCTTTGGCGTCGGGTATAGAACTCCTAAAGTGACCACACCACCCTCCTCAGCAAAAACAAAAAACATCTGGCCCACCTCTATCGTAGCATACATCGATAGAGGTACTGTACCTTTTTTTGGCCGAGGCGTTTTCCTGGATGACGGGGCTCCTCACCCCGGACGTTTCGGGATTCCTTTCTAGTGTTGTAATAGACGCGTGCTACGATAGAGATAGCACTTTTTGGGTGAAATGGTTGCTGAATGATCGAGCCCCTTAACTCAACATCGGCGGACTGTCACTATTTCGTTGCAATATTGTTCCTTGTTTGCTTCGGCCATGGGATTTTCAGTCGGATAGCACTTTGACATCCCTCCCTTAATGATCACTTTGGGGTGATGTGTAGAGCTCTTCAAGTAACCACCCTTCCAAGGCAAAAAAGCATGGTGCACCTCCATCGTAGCATGCGTCAATATGTCTCGCTGTATATTTGGGCCATGGCATTATTCATCGGGTATGATAGGCGAGTCATCCCACGGTAGGGGCGCAGTAGACTTTTCTGAGCTCACATGAGGAGCTCAATATCTCACCCGAAACATGTACCTCGGGAACATTCGTACGCGCAACCCGACCAAACCTTCCGAGTCGGTAGTCCAAAAGCAAATATACCAGTTTAATAATAATAATAGTATCCGGTGGTTACTCACGTGAGGAGCACAACCGGTCAGACAATATTGAGCCTGAAATTGGTACCCCTACCGTGGGATTGCTCTAAAGCACTTTTGTTTTCCTCCAAAATCAGTGTTCGGGGTGGGGTACAAAACTCCTCAAGTGATATGTGACCACCCTTATAAGGCTAAAATAGTGCGCCTCTACCGTAGCAGGCGTCTTCATGTTTCAGGGTCGGGAAATAGAGCTCCTATACTATAATCAAGAGAAGAGCCTCGCAAGCACTAATTAGGCGCTACCCCTGGAAGGCAAGCACGCCTCATCGGACTCAGCTTATCTTATTCTCAAGGTCAGTTGTTGGGGGAGGTACAGAGTACAGAGCTCGCCAAAGGTGTCCCCTGATGCCCCCTGGTGCCCGCGAGCACTGAAGGGTACCCGGGGTGCCCATAGATCGGGGGAGGGGAGGCGGACTGCAGGTGAGAGGGGAGGGGGGGGCATATTAAATAGGACCTATGGTATACACAAAAATCTACATATATATTTCACCATTTTTTACTAGCAATATATTCAGGTATAGTTGTTACACCCTTGACAGGTGGTCGCACAGGCTGGCACAGGCAGCAGCATGCTGCCATGCTGGTGTTGGACAAGGATGATCCACCGATGATAAAAACCCCAGAAGAGTGATGTTTTGTAGAAGGGCCGCTTGTTGGGCAATCAAACTTAGAGAACAATAGACATCTGAGTCTAGAGGTGGTGGTGAGAGGAGTGACAGAGGGTGGGGCACGCCCATGCTCTCTCTCGTAGCTACTCAGACCCTGATCCTTCGTTCGCTACAACAATAATACTTCGGAGGACCCCGTGTACGAAAACACAAACAAACAACAACAAAACACAACTCGTCGGGGTCCTCGTAGTTACGCCGCACCTTAGTCGAACCGTAACGTAACGCACCGTGTTTTTCTATTGCTGCCTATAACATCACCGATGCTGCTGCTGTTGTGCTCAGCTACTGCAACACACTATTGGCAGAACCAGTGCTACCTACGTTGGCCGACGAATAGCGGTTAGCCGATCCCAGTTTTGGCCGGTCGTAGCTCGAGTTAACTTGCTTGTTGACTCGTCGCGATCCCGAATCTACCGAGTGGTACTTGGTTACGTATTATGACTGCTGCTCCCTTTTTACAGCAGTATTACAGTAGTGCTACGTACTGCTTCCCCCGGCTACAGCTACCTACTGCTCTCCTTTGCTACAGCAGTACTGGTGCTAACTACTGCTGCCCCAGGCAACAGCAGTGGCGATGAACATTGATCAGAGATGTAGGTGTTCGCGCCTAATATCTTTAACAGCTGTTTTTTTGTTTATGGATATTATATACTGCTGTCTGTCTGTGCACATACAGCGTAGAGTCCTCAGAACCACACACAGGTCCTCACAGTCTTTCCTATTATTAGTATTGGTGCTTCTACTACTACTACTGCTATATAATACTGCTGCTGTATACGAGTAGTACAATACTACTACTACTGTTGTGACGCACAGCATAGGTAGTAGCTAGCTGTGTTCCCTCCTATAATACCTATCTATTATACCGTATCATACACCACAAACAACAAGCAAAAAAAGTGGGTATGTATGTATGCGTTTGTTATGCACGATACTTCGTACCTATACGAATATATGTGGACTGCTGCTGCTGCTGCTGCTGCTCTGCAGACTGGAGCGCTACGTTTACGTATAGTAAAGTAAGTAAACTTTCTCAACGGAACTTTTTTTTTTCAAGCACGAAGAACGAGCTCGCTCGTGTTCATGGTGATTGGTCTACAAATCAGTCGTAGTAGTATAGACGGGTAGACTACGGATTTATATGGAGAAAATTAGTAGGCGGGCAGACTATACGAGGGATATATATACATGCACCAGCTCGTACGCTATACGTATACCCAAAGTATTCGCCATCAATGCAAGTCTGTGCTGATATGAGCAAAAGACATCAGGATACAGCAGCAAGCAGTAGTACCACCTGTACCTGTACTCGTACAAACGACGTACGTTCGTAGTATCTGAGGAGGATGGATATCTGTCGCGTTATTTTATTTTACCCGCTATACTCGGCTACGAATATACATCAATCAGCGGCAGTACCCGTAAATGAAACGACGAAACGACAAACAAAAGCAGAGGAGGCGTCGATTGTTCCAACGGCCAAACAATTCAAAAGGTATCATATCATACATCATACATCAAACGTACAGCATGCTGATGATGTGATATGATATCTGTATGATGCAAAACAAATTAAAAAAAATCTCCCCGGCGGGCGGTGTAAATCATAGCTCGGTGCTTCGCTGAGCTCCGAACGAACACGAGGGTCGGCGCAAGCACTCCCGATCCAGGCATCACAGGGTACAACTGTATGATTCGGACGATGCAATGCGTGTAGTCCGTGTGCAGCAAGCTGTGTCCAGATCTTGATGGTGTGGCAAGGTGGCTGTGGATCCTTGATGCTGGATGTGGCGTTCACTCGAAACGAAAAAGAGATAACCTCCCCTCGTTTAACACCGCCTGCGAAGTCGTGTGAAACCCCCAAAAAAAACAAACAATGGTTGAATAAAATAACGGGCACCACCGTGCAGCAGCAGCAGCAGCCGCAGAAGCAGCAGCAGCAGAAGCAGAAGCAGCAGAAGCAGCAGTGAAACCCCCCGACCATCCGTTCCCACACACCTGCCCGATGCATACCTAGCCGAAGGCGTTTCGCTTGCAGAAGCACAGCAGCTGCTTGGTCTATAGCGCAGCTGCGCCTCTTCATCCACTTTAAAAACATACTCGCTGGTACATTGGAGGAGCCGGAATGGAGGAGATAGGAGAGCTTGTGCCTGTGAGGGTATCGCCCACAGCAGCAGCTCGAGGGTCTCCCGTGAGGATGGCCCTTGACACGATCAGCTCCGGTCAAAGGCGTGGAAGGTGAGCCTTGTAGCGCGAGGGTGCTGAGCTCCGGGAGCTTGTCCACCCTGCCCTCTATATCGTCGTGATGTTCCTTTCGTTCTTCTGGTGATGGAGGATACGAAGGTTGAATATTTTCCAAATTCCTTCAAATGCATCAACAAGCGTATTTGAAAAATAGAATAACAGAACCAAAATTCGAAATACCACATGGCAGACCCAGCAGCACAGCAACAGGCAGTCGTATTATACGTACAATACGATATACGTCGTTTTTTTGTTGTGGTTTGGTAGCAGAAAGCTTGAGTTGAGCATTGCTACGTACCCGTACTCGTATCCTCGTACTCGTACGTATACACAGGGCTTGACAGGCAAGGGTGTCGATTGGCTATATTATGCAGAGCTACGAGTATGTGTTGTTGCAGCCTCTTGCTTGCCGCATTTCCTTCTCGCAAGCATTGAGAATGTTGCGCTTTCCATCATATACTTCAGTATATACAAAGCTTATAAAGGTCGTCAGACTCCGAGTCCGAGTCATTGGGACTCAGTCATTGACTCGCGAGTCCGGGTAGTACTGAATCTCCCTCTAGGGCATCGAAGGCTGAAATGACTGAGACCTCGCGAGTCCCTAGGGTACTGAAAGCTGAAATGGCTGAGTCCTCGCGAGTCCCTAGGGTACTGAAAGCTGAAATGACTGAGTCCTCGAGTCCCTATATAGGGTACCGAAAGCTGAAATGACTGAGTACTCGCGAGTCCCTAGGGTACTGTAAGCTGAAATGGCCGAGTACTTGCGAGTCCCTACGAGGACTCCAAGGGTACCGAAAGCTGAAAAGACTGGTACTCGGAGGTAGTGGTACTCTGACGACCTTCGCAAAGCTACCGGGTGGTAGGTACAGTTACTAATAGTAGTACCTGGTAACACCGGTACTTTTTACCCTACACGAATACGAGCCAAGTCATAGTTGCCCCAATGACCAACACATGGGGGGCGAGGTTCCAAATGGCACTCGTACCCCCCAGTACGCTCAGCTCGGCTTACAGCTCACAACAGCCGGTTGATTGGAGGAGTACGAGTATGTACTTTCATGTCCGTAAATTGAATGACTGTTTGGGCATTTACAGTAGTATACCTATTATCCGAATGTTCCTTAGAATTCCGTACAAAGTGGGATGTGGTACTCTCGATCATGGTGCGAGTACCGAACCCAGTGGAACTCCATATAACCCTCAGACCCTCAGGTACTGCTGTACTGCTTTACTGCTTTACGAGCAGCATTATATTTCTAAAAAGTACCCCCGTTACGTTCAGGTCGGCTTACATCCGGCCGTGATTGGATAATGTGCCATGTACCGGCTGTTGTTGTACCACTCTGTCCGGAAACGTAAGGACCGTTTGGGTATTCTTATGCATCCTCAAACGGTTCTTACTTTTCCGTACGTGGTGGAGTGTGGTAGAGTAGTAGTGATCTACGTAGTGCCGATTGAGTAGTGCCGCGTGCCCGCTACAGTGCCTGTGAAATCGCTTGGCATAGCAGCTGGGAGGAACCAGTGTGGCAGTGTGCGGAGTATATAGTGCCGGTTGCCGCCATAGTGCCTGTATTGTTGGCTGTGGTGCATACCGGCACTAAAGAGGGACCACCACCTGTGTAGTACCAAGCCCGGTGGAAACCTCAACCTGGTATACAGCAGTATACTCAGGGGCGTCCAGAAAAAAGAGAAAACGACACACCACACCCCCAGAGGTCGGAATAGAAAACCGTTGCAACCGTTGTGATCACATGATGAAATAAGAAAATGGAAAAAAACAAATATGTGGAAGATTGAACGAAGGAAATCTGGGGTTTGTGGAGAGGTATTGAATCGTTGGCATGATTGAAAGAGGGGATCGGGAAAGGTCTATCAAGTACGTATCATGGCGGTGCAGTTGGTTGAGCTGGAGAGACAGAGGTTGGAAGGTTTGAGGCAGGAAGGAAGAAGACCATCTAGTACGGGGCTCTACTCGTGGTGTTGACGAGCAAGGGTTTGGCACTGCTGGGTGGAAGGTCGGGCAGTTGAAAGAAGAACCCTCCCGCCCTTCCCTGGGGGGTTAAAGTATGGTAGGGTTTTGCAGTAGAAAGTAGTAGTCTATATCGGGTGTGTTGTTATATGTGCTAGTTCAAGTGTGGATCATATCCAGTGGATCATATCCAGCACTTATACTAATAATAATTCCAGATTCATAAGCAAAACAAAGAAGGGGAACACGTTTGTGCCTGGGGCCAGGGACCAATCTGCGCCCTGTTTATTTTCATTTCATTTTTCGTTTTTCGTTTTCGAATCTGTTTGGACATGCCCTGAACACAGGTGTGTCACCCCCCATTTTGTTGGTGTGTGGCAGTGGGTTCGAATTTTGTTGGTGTGTGGGTTCGAACTTGCGCCCCCGGTAAAAAAACGCCATGCCATACAACACAAACCTGCCCATTTTCTTGAGGCCTCTGGCCTCTCTGAGACGTGGCCCTCGGTTCTACATAAGGTCCAGACCCAGCAGCACAGCAACAGGCAGTCGTATTATACGTACAATACGATATACGTCGTTTTTTTGTTGTGGTTTGGTAGCAGAAAGCTTGAGTTGAGCATTGCTACGTACCCGTACTCGTATCCTCGTACTCGTACGTATACACAGGGCTTGACAGGCAAGGGTGTCGATTGGCTATATTATGCAGAGCTACGAGTATGTGTTGTTGCAGCCTCTTGCTTGCCGCATTTCCTTCTCGCAAGCATTGAGAATGTTGCGCTTTCCATCATATACTTCAGTATATACAAAGCTTATAAAGGTCGTCAGACTCCGAGTCCGAGTCATTGGGACTCAGTCATTGACTCGCGAGTCCGGGTAGTACTGAATCTCCCTCTAGGGCATCGAAGGCTGAAATGACTGAGACCTCGCGAGTCCCTAGGGTACTGAAAGCTGAAATGGCTGAGTCCTCGCGAGTCCCTAGGGTACTGAAAGCTGAAATGACTGAGTCCTCGAGTCCCTATATAGGGTACCGAAAGCTGAAATGACTGAGTACTCGCGAGTCCCTAGGGTACTGTAAGCTGAAATGGCCGAGTACTTGCGAGTCCCTACGAGGACTACAAGGGTACCGAAAGCTGAAAAGACTGGTACTCGGAGGTAGTGGTACTCTGACGACCTTCGCAAAGCTACCGGGTGGTAGGTACAGTTACTAATAGTAGTACCTGGTAACACCGGTACTTTTTACCCTACACGAATACGAGCCAAGTCATAGTTGCCCCAATGACCAACACATGGGGGGCGAGGTTCCAAATGGCACTCGTACCCCCCAGTACGCTCAGCTCGGCTTACAGCTCACAACAGCCGGTTGATTGGAGGAGTACGAGTATGTACTTTCATGTCCGTAAATTGAATGACTGTTTGGGCATTTACAGTAGTATACCTATTATCCGAATGTTCCTTAGAATTCCGTACAAAGTGGGATGTGGTACTCTCGATCATGGTGCGAGTACCGAACCCAGTGGAACTCCATATAACCCTCAGACCCTCAGGTACTGCTGTACTGCTTTACTGCTTTACGAGCAGCATTATATTTCTAAAAAGTACCCCCGTTACGTTCAGGTCGGCTTACATCCGGCCGTGATTGGATAATGTGCCATGTACCGGCTGTTGTTGTACCACTCTGTCCGGAAACGTAAGGACCGTTTGGGTATTCTTATGCATCCTCAAACGGTTCTTACTTTTCCGTACGTGGTGGAGTGTGGTAGAGTAGTAGTGATCTACGTAGTGCCGATTGAGTAGTGCCGCGTGCCCGCTACAGTGCCTGTGAAATCGCTTGGCATAGCAGCTGGGAGGAACCAGTGTGGCAGTGTGCGGAGTATATAGTGCCGGTTGCCGCCATAGTGCCTGTATTGTTGGCTGTGGTGCATACCGGCACTAAAGAGGGACCACCACCTGTGTAGTACCAAGCCCGGTGGAAACCTCAACCTGGTATACAGCAGTATACTCAGGGGCGTCCAGAAAAAAGAGAAAACGACACACCACACCCCCAGAGGTCGGAATAGAAAACCGTTGCAACCGTTGTGATCACATGATGAAATAAGAAAATGGAAAAAAAAAATATCCTTATTTTTATTTTTTTTCACTTGGTTTTAGTACCCCCCCCCCCTAACGAACAAAAAATTGTGTGAGATGTCGAAAAAAAAAAAATCGACCACCCTCGGTATACTCGTATATTTACGTCGTACGTAGTTATAAAAGGTCTTCGCACCCCCGTTGCGTTCAGTTCGGCTTACAACTTACCCCAACCATATGTGATTGGGTAGAACCAGGCACTGTTGTTGTTGTTGTTGTCTTCACATTAAACCCGTTCTTTCTACTCAACCACATCAGTACACCCAGTGCCTGTCCTGATTCCCAATCCTAGAGAGATACAAATTCTGTGGTCACAGTACTTTACCGGTATTAAGTCTTACCACTCTGTCCGGAATTTTAAAGTGGAGTGTGGTACAGCAGTGGTACGTACCGGGCCACGCCGCGACGACGCTATTAACGTGGTCTTATCGCTACTCGTCGTCTTACCTCTTACTGCTGCAAGAATTATCCCAAACCAATTTCCAAGCAGATACTTCTTCGTGGCAGGCCTGTTACAATATCTACCTAGTCTTATCTCCCGAAAAATGGTTTGCTCCCGGATGGTGTTTAAAAGTGTGGACTCACATATACCCCACCGCTGCAGTACCAGTACCGACCCCGGTGGAACCCTATAAAGCTTAGTAATATTAATAGTAGTCCTTTTTTTGCTCTATATTGTGACGTATATGTGATGATGGTGTGTACCGTGATGTCGTGCTGGACCACATCCGCACAGAGTATAATATTTTACCGCAGGTAAAGTTATATTACGTCACTATATACATATGTAGCCCTTACCACTATGTGTGTGCGTTGTCTTCACACATTAAACCCGTTCTCTCTACTCAACCACATCAGTACACCCAGTGCCGGTCCTGATTCCTAATCCTAGAGAGATACAAAGTATGTGGTCACAGACTGAAACAGGGGAAAAACAAAGCAAAGTAAACGCTACGTGAATGGGTAAAGCAAGTGAGATGCTAACGTACCGGGTACGAGAACACAACGACACGAGCCGACCAAAAAATAAGAACAAAAAGACATTAAAAAAACGAATTATGATATGAAACTATTAATAAATTTTTTTGTTTTATTGATTCTTTTTTTTTTTTAGAAGAAAAGCACACGTGCCCAAGAGAAACAGATAACTCCTGCACGGGTGAGGCAACATGAAAAAGAGGAAGATGTCCCTAAATCTCTAAATATAACCACCGTTTGGATTAACTATTCATATTCTTTTTTTTTAAAGCGTCGTTATATTTAGGGACAAGAGTGGTTATTATCAAGCAGCAACGCCATCTAGATTCGTGTGCGAGTACATACATATATACCTGGTATACCATCAGCGTCGGCGTACGAGTAGGCATACGGAGGCCTCACGATTATAGCAAGTTTGCTGACGTGCTTATGTATTGCCAGTCTCCTTGTGGTACGTATGTTTTTCATGTTTTTTAGCGTCGCATCGCACGCATCACTAGTCATTGTTTGGGGGAAGCGCAACAGCAACCAATCAGTCGGCCAGTTCTCCGGTCCCGTTTCAAAAGTTTCCGAAAGAAGCCAACAGCAGCATCAGGGAGAAGAGGAGCAGGAGGAACAGGAGGAGCAGGAGAAATAGCAGTATTTCGGGGGGGGCTATTGTTGTAAGAATAGTAATCAGAACCGAATACGGTGCGAAAACATATATACGGGGATTGTATGTTTTTGGGCCCATCGTGGGTTCTGATCACTAAATTCTTACTACAATAGCCCCTCCGTAATGGCAGTATTTGTACGTACGTAGGCGTGTATAGTAGCGGTGGGGCTTACGGTTTAAGAGAGGAGTGTTGTCAGGCCAGTTTGGCCTCCCTTAACCCTTGTAATATAATAGAGCACTGTACATCAACTCAGATCTGACTCTAATTTCAAGTGTTTTGTCCCCACAACGGGACTGCAGTCTAAACAAAGCATGCCTCGTAAGGCTAATTCTTATGCAGTCGGATACGTGGATCGAAAAAGCCGGTTTCCGATTGGAGACACAATCGGGCTTTCTTATACAGTTGAAAAAGAGCTTTTTCGATCCCAACTTTTTCGATTGAGAAATCCAATCCACGAACCCCGTCGAAAAACTCGAGTTGGATTTCTCAATGAGTTTTTCAACGGGATTCGTGGATTGGATTTCTCAATCGAAATATTTTTTTAAGCTCACCGCATCTGTCTTCACCCCTCCAAACACACGGTCACACCACCCAGCGGCAGCCTAAACACCTCTCCGATGCTGGGTTGACTGCTCTACTGCTGCTGCTGCTCTCTACTGCTGCTGCTGCTGCTGCTGCTGCTGCTGCTGCTGCTGCTCGCAGCGCAGCACCTCCTAGAACCCGCGAGCAGCAGGACACGAAGCAGTTTTCAACTCTCGTATCAACCGCCCCCAGGAAGAGCACAAAAAACTGCAAAATCGATCCGATTGACGATAGGGAAGGCATACAGACACACCCCGTCGAATTTTTATAGTGGATCGGAAACCGGGTTTTTCGATCCTCTCAATCTGACGGCATAAGAATTAGCCCAAACGGATGAAACCCGAACTTCTCTTAAACTTGAATGGGTATCGTATACCTGGTAGCTTTTAGTACGGCCTCGTCAAGCCATTTCAGCTCTCTTGAAAGCAGTGTTCATCTTGAACCGATATCAGTAGCTCTTAAACCGCGCCCCCTCCTGCTGTATAGTAGCGTGCCACGTAGACAGCAACCATAAACGGGTATAATGAAAATCGCGAGTGGGCGCGTGACTACCCCAACCACCATTATTACCCCACTATTACCACCACCATTTCCACCACCACCACCGCCGTCGGCACCACCGCCGTGCATATTTCCGTGCAAAAACAACACAAGTCTCTAAGCGCTGGCCATGCCATACGACCAAGAATGACAATGCCAAGTTTTGCTCGCTGACAACTACAGTAGTATGTTATAGGCCCACAGATATGAAAGAACCAACTAAGAAAATGAGGCTCGTTTTTTTGGGAGACGCTACATAAGAGCATAAGAAACCAAGAAAATTTGTTTAAGAAATCGTGCTCAGCGGCTAGTGCTACACTTAATCCTATATACTAGCCTTAGCTGAAGGTTGTTCAAGGACGGTATCACACTATGAGTGCTGAGGTTTTCTCAGATTAGCTGCTTCTTGCTGGCAGGGCCCATACGTACGTACTGTATGGGTGATGATACTTAAGTCAAAAGGTGGAGCTGACAAACCTGGTCCGAGCTGTTCAGCAATTATACTGCATTGTTGGTATTTTTTTTTGTCAAGTACCTTCCCAATGTTAAGTCGTTGGACTCTGCAGAGTGGCTACTCTTTCAAGTCTACGTGTGGATGGTGTGTGTGATTGGAATAAGCGCTGCACATCGATGGTTCGATGGCAAATGGAATAATAACACCTATTTCGGGGAACCATACGTAATAAATAGGATCAAATATTCTTAGTAAAAAAAGTCAAATATATAGCATTTTGTGTGTACCGTAAGTCCTGTTTACTATGGTCTCCCGTACTAGAACACCTGGTATGTATGTATGTATGTATGTATGTATGTATGTATGTATGTATGTATGTATGGTGTTAATATCCCACTACGGGGTGGGCTAATGTAGTAAATAGAACCTACGTTATACACAAAAACCTATATAATAATCTATTTTCACCAACAATATTTGGTCCCGTTTACTATGCCTCTCCGAAATAGCACAACAAGAGCGCGGGTGGTGCCCACTTGACCGCGGAACTATCACTACAATACTCGCACTATTTTTTGCAGATGCCAAAAAATAGGACCACCAGGTAAGCCTCTATCGGTGTTGCTTGCTGGGGCACTAGTAGGTGGTAGGTCCTTTGGGCTACTGGTAGAAGGTAAACCAATCACTCACCCAATGTAAGCCTTATAACACTCTCCCCCCCTTCAGAACCGCGGGGTCTTTGGTCTTCACATGGGGCCGTACGTGCCTAGTCCGAAGTTCCTACTCATAACGATCTCTGGGGACCCAAGGAAGAGAAAAAGTGTTATCAGGTTCTGACATGAGGAAATTCGCTCTTCTTTAAAAAGCGTTTTCGTTTGTGGTCGTGAGATTCGGGCTCATGACCACTACAACCCATGTCCTCCTGCCGTCGATGCCATTTGTTACAGGAGGCATTAGTCCGCTGAGCAACTGGTAGAAGGTTAACCAATCACCCACCCGATCCAAAAGCCTCTATTGGTGTTGTTCTTGTTCTCGTGTTAACCCGTTGTTGTTATTTAGTCATTAATAGTTCTTCGTCACAGGACAGGTAGGCTCCAATAAGAACTCTATTAATATAGAGTGGAAGAGTACAGTATTTCGGCCATATAAGGCTCGCGACTTACTGTAACAACAGCGTTGAGAATGAGTCTCTTAAAGGTTGTTATATAGGATTTAGAGTCCCCGTCCTCGCTGGGCACCAATGCTTAATCTGCAATTTCTTCATTTTCAAAAATAATCCAGCCTGAAATGCTTCCAACTCCCGAAATATTACCCCATGTAATGTCGCCTACTACTGTACTTCGTGAAAACACATCATACGTTTCGTATACTAACATGCAAAGGTTCGCATAGCGCCAAGCAAAGGTCAACGCTGTGAGCGCAGGGCAATGGTAACTTCAACGAAAGCAGCCCCTTCTTCTGTGTTAATTTCCCTAAACCATTGGCGTTGAGTTTAGCTCCCACTCCTTTTGGGGACCAAGGACTGAAGGGTTGACACGATGTTTTATCCGACTACTACCACTACTACAGCAGCATGGGGCCCACTAACAAGAAACACATACGTACCTGGTATTCTGAACGAGCCGCGAATCCTCAAGGTCACACCCTCCTTGAGCAGCCTTGACCACAGCCTATCATATTGGATATAGTGTGGCGCTCGCCGCTGAGCGCGTATTTCTTAATCTGAATTTCTGCGCGTCCCCCCCCAAAAACAACAATGAGCCTTATATGCTATGTTTATATTTGGTTATTTCTCGGTCGTGGCCATATTATACCTGCGCTGCTGCTGCTGCTTCTGCTGCTGCTGCTGCTGTATAGACTCAACGCGGCCCAATTCGTCCGAGCGTCGCGCCTGCTTTGTTTGCTGCTATGCGACCGTGGAATATTTGTGTACAGTAGTACCTATGATACGTACAGAGTAGTATTAATAGTGTCGTGCAGCTGGTGTAGCACTTCGGTGCCCCAGGCTTGTTGAGTACGCGGAGGCGCGCGCGGCCAGAAATTTCGTTGACCGCGGCCGATTACGGTACGTGCGCCACCGCTAGTAATAGTACAGCAGTAGTGCCGGTTCCCTCTTCGTACAGTGCCGGTGTGTATGCGCCAGCCAGCAATACCGGCACTATAGGGACAACCGGCACTATATACTCCGCACACTGCCACACTGGTTAATCCCATCCGTGCCAAGCGATTTCACAGGCACTATATACATAGCGGGCAACCGGCACTATAGAGGGACCACAGGCACTATAGAGGGACCACTACTGTCAAAATAATAGTGTCATCCGCACCAGTTGCCGCAGCGCTGGTAGTCCGTGCTATCACGCGGGAACATACTACTGTAGTAATCAGCACCAAATATGGTCTGTACACATCAGGGGGGATGTGTGATTTTTGGTTCCATCGAGGGCTTCT
Organism: Saccharina japonica; assembly: GCA_008828725.1. Lineage (NCBI taxonomy): Eukaryota > Phaeophyceae > Laminariales > Laminariaceae > Saccharina > Saccharina japonica. The sequence continues at coordinate 23,567 of MEHQ01001493.1, forward strand.
GATTGCTACCTTGTTGCTACAGTAGCCCCCCCCCGTACAACAGTAGTACAGTCAGTAGAGTACTGTACTGTTAAATACTATTTAAATACCTGGTACAGCAGTATTTATACCTGGTAGTCTATTAGACTAACCCCTTTGGTATGGACCCCCTTTTGAAGGATGTCAGGGATATTAAGCGACAGCGATGAAAACAACGATAACTTTGGTGGTATCCTATCAACCGCCTACACCATCCACCACCGTGAGCGCTCAGCAGTACGGGCATACTGTATAAGGAGCATGGTGTGCCCGTGCCGGCCGACCGTGTCTCCTTGCATTGCATCAACCATTGTGACTCGGACAGCAACCATTGTATCATATATATCATCCCCCAATCACGCAGTGGCCGTTACTGCTGCTGCTGCTGTAACCGTCGCTTTTCCGCTCTAAAGCCCAAAGAGGGTCAACAGTACCAGTAATCATATCATAGAATATCATATCATACGAAGTACCAGTATAATTTAGCATCAGTGTTGGTGTATTCATATGCTCGTACCAGGTACCCGCTGCTGTGGTATACGTTACGTTACCGCTGCTCGACAAGATGAAGAAGGAAGAATGCGTTTCGCACGCCGGCCCGAAGCCCTTTTAGCCGCGATGTACGTATAATATGTACGTGCGGGGACAGAGAAGAAAATGCCACAACAAGCTGTTTCATCCTTCACCTGCCTGAAATACGGTAGCAAATACCTGGTACACGATGTTCACCTACAGCAGTAGTATCGTATGCATTGCTTCGAAGTGTCGTGTCGTGCTGTTGCTGTTATTGCCGTTGTCCTCGAATTTGCTCATGGCCCTATATACCGCGATAACCCATTATCTGGTATCGCGCGCCTCAGAGGTGAAAAGTAATGATCAGTTAACGTAAATGTCACCCTTTTAGATTTGATTGGTGAAACCTCGGTCAGGAGTCAGTAAAGTCGTTCATTAAAGGGGTCTATTAATAGTGGTGCTACTGCTGCTGCTGTAGTAGGTAGAACAAGCAGACATACTCCCCGATATCTGGTATACAGCAGTGTATGTATGCATCACGTAGTCACTCTTTTCTTTTTCTTTTTCTTTCTCTTTTTTTCTTTTCCATCACATTCATTACTTTCGCCCTTCCTTCCTTCCTTTCTCTCTCCTTCCTAGTCGTAACTCAGATCCGGGGTCACAAAGTAGGCTCCTCTCCCCCCTCCCCCACTACGGTTCTTGCTTTGCATTTTTATCGCGAGAAGACTTCAGCTTTCCCTTCCCTCGTCGACTCGCATCGAATTGTGCCTACCCACGCTACTGGGCGCTCTTAGCAGTTGATTGTGACAGGAAATGCAATCCCTGTTTTCTATTGCGGGTGGACCAAATATTGTTAGTAAAAAGAGGCAAACATATGTGTGTGCCGTGGGTAGGTCCTCCTATTTACTATGGTCCCCCGTATGAGTAGTATTACTCTAGATTCCGACTGTGTCTCACCCAGTCCTATTAGATTATGTTCCGGACCAGAGCGGTATGCTATTTTTTGTTTTATTTTTTTTCCCCATCCCATTTATTATCTTCGCGCTTCCGTCTTTCTCCCTCCCTATTACGGAGGACCATAGTAAATAGGACCTATCCTATTCTCAAAAACCTATATATTTCCCTATTTTTACTAACAATATTTGGTCCTATTTACTAGTGTTTACTATGGTCCTTCGTAATAGTCGTAATTCAGGTCCGGGGTCACAAAGTAGGCTCCTCTCCCTCCTCCCCCGCTATATACCTGGTATATGATGCCTTCGCAAGGCTATCGTACAGGAATACATTATAAGTATATATGTTGCACATTGTCGGTGATCAGGGGGTGGCTATTGCCGCGGCGTCGGCTACTACGCCCGTTGTTGTTGCTGTTGTTGTTGTTGTTGTTGTTGTTGTTGTTGTTGTCTTGAGTTGTGTTTGTTCTTCTGTCCGCACCTTCTGGGTGTTGCCGTATTCTGTCAATATGAGCAACTGCTGCGCAAGGCGTGGCCATATTCTATGAGCAACTTTCAAGGCGTGGCCTTTTTTTTTTCTAGCAACTTTGTCAGGTGTGGCCCTATTCTACGAATAGTCCGTGTAAAAGATGCGGATGCGTGTGCGTGCTTTTTTTCTTTTCTTTACATGAAACCGTTGCTTTTACTCAACATCAGTCAATACACCTATCACTAATACGTAGCAGTACAGTGATAGCGTCCGTCCTGGAGTGCGGAGGGTTGAACCCACGAACGACCGGTGCTGGACCGCCCCGCCGGTCTTCGGCAGCCCGCCCGCCCGCCCGCCCGCCCACCGCTCAGTAGTGGCCACCTGCTGATATTGACTATTTCTAGGGTATGATAGACATCTGCGCCAAAGATGTCGGGAGACATGTCAAGCAAGGCAAAACACGCGCTGTCAAGGGTGTAGGGCCGAAGTGTTCCACACTAAAACCTAGTAGTTTGGCGTCAAGTCACGGCATGTCAAGGCAAAGCTGCTGTCTGTCAAGGGTTGAAGAAAGTCCTGTCTCCCGACATCTTTGATCTGCGCACTCCGGTCGGCTACGTGAGGGGTTCCAAGCCGCAGCATCTCGAGCGGGCCGGATCAATCCATTACGGGGGACCACAGTAAACACTAGTAAATAAACAGGACCAAATATGGTTCGTAAAAATAGGGTATACCGTAGGTCCTGTTTACTATGGCCCCCCCCCTAATAGCGTACCGCTCTGTCCGTAAATATAAGGTCATTTTTCATTGAATATTAATATGCAAGCGGTGCTTATGTTTAGGGACAGAGTGGTATTTCCAATCACAGCATCCAAGCCGGTCGAATCAACCTAGAAGAGTCTTACCGAGCACAGCATCCTAGCACTCGATCACTGGGTTAGGGGTAGGGTCAGGGTTCGAGCCGGCGGGTTGGCTTTTGGCGCCAAGCAACAAACACCTCCGTAATACATCACTATCAAGGGGTGACCGCGCCTTCCGCCCCTTGCCTCACTACCATCATGATACAGTGGGTACCCCCATTCAAGAGCGCCCAAGATAAGAGCATTCGGTATTGTAACCCTTTTAGTACCGCACTGCACATAAACAAAGATTTCAGTCAAATTCCAAGTGTTTTTGTCCCCACATCGGTACTGCAGTACTACGAGCTGGGCCAGCCAAAAAAATGTTTTTAAAGCAGATTAGCCATGCCCCGACCAATTTAACGAACTAGGACCTGGAATTTGGACACAGTGTAGATCATGTACTAATCAACACACTTGCCGCCTGCCCTTTTTTTTTTTTTCCCCTCGAGAGAGATACGACGATCCAAAAATCGAAAAAAATGCAAGCGGTGCTTATGTTTAGGGACAGAGTGGTATTTCCAATCACAGCATCCAAGCCGGTCGAATCAACCTAGAAGAGTCTTACCGAGCACAGCATCCTAGCACTCGGTCACTGGGTTAGGGGTAGGGTCAGGGTTCGAGCCGGCGGGTTGGCTTTTGGCGCCAAGCAACAAACACCTCCGTAATACATCACTATCAAGGGGTGACCGCGCCTTCCGCCCCTTGCCTCACTACTATCATGACACAGTGGATACCCCCATTCAAGAGCGCCCAAGATAAGAGCATTCGGTATTGTAACCCTTTTAGTACCGCACTGCACATAAACAAAGATTTCAGTCAAATTCCAAGTGKTTTTTGTCCCCACATCGGTACTGCAGTACTAAAGGGGTCAAGAGCGGTCAGCCAAATCGGCATGTATGTCCCGCCTATAAGCAAAAAGATATGTACCGCCCACTACAGATAAGAGCAATGTGTAGATAACAGCGTTTGTTTTGGCTTAAGATTGTCACGGGGTGCTCTTAAATCGGGGTACCCACTGTTGTATCCCCTTTGGGGTCCAGGCGTATAGTTTCTGAGCCTCCTGACTCGAGGGGGCTCTATACTAGTAGTAAGTAATTAGTACTTCAGTGAGTCATTAGTAGTGTTAGTAAGTCATTCGTACTGTTAGTAAGTCATTAGTACTATCAGTAAGTCATTAGTACTATAAGTAAGTCAATAGTATTATTAATAAGTAAGTCATTAGTACTATTGGCAATGTCATTGGTACTAATGGTCCGACTCAAAGCTCTTCCCCAACAGGATTACTTTACCGTCTTCGGGCGCACCGTGTGCTGTACCTTGGGTGCGTGCGGCGTAGTTCGGGCAATGAGCACCCCGCTGGCTGTAGTCCGTGATGCGGTCAGCGTGCCACCGCCATTACCATATGAGAGAGCAAACATGTGCGCATCAGCGATCCAGCGAGCACTGAATTCAGGGCCATGCCGGTCGGCCTTACTACTGCTACTGCTGCCACCGCCTCCTACTTACCTGGTATGATACTACTGCTGCTGCCACTATCACTACTATTATTAGTGCCACTAACAATACTATTATTAGTGCCACTCTAACATTGAACCCCCCCCTCCCTCCAATCTCCTGGCCCGCCCCACGGGCGCGTGCTACCGCTCCCGGTCCAAACGCCACGACACCACAAACCAACTTACTATGAAACCACAACCCCACCCCCCCACCCCCCTGCCGCTGCCGCACCCACTCCACAAAACCCTATCCAGGGCGACCAGATCATCCGACGGCCACAGCCCATCCAGCTCATCGGCCCGCTCCACGGGTTTCCCAAGCCCCTGCAAGAGCGAGGGAGGCTTTCGCGGAAAGGGGCGCACGGGGGCGGCTGCAAAATCTAGTTCCACTCCTAGACACCCCTCGATGAGACGATCCGCCTCGACTTCTTCTAGTAAAGGAGGCGGTAGCGAGCCACCTACATGGAGGGGGGTGGGGATAGGGTCGGGGATAGACTCGGCGAGGCCGGCGTCGTGGAGGGGGTCTCTGGCTGGGTCGTCGAGGCGGCTCTTTAGGGGGAGTGGTTCTACGGCAGGTGGCGGTGGCAACTGGATGTCTGTCGTGAACGGGCGGCCTGTTGGGGGGGACGGCGCAACGAGGGCGTCGGTGAGTAGGGTTGGTCGGGTCGGTCGGGTCGGTCGGTAGGTCGGTCGGTAGGTCGGTCGGTCGGTCGGTCGGTCGGTTGGTTGGTCGGTAGGCCGGTCGGTCGGTCGTCATGTGAGACTGTTGGTGTTGAATGGTGGTGGTGATGGTGGTGGTGGTGGTGCTGCTGCTGCTGCTGTAGGAATGATTGTGCTGCTGCTGCTGCTGCAAGAATTGTGCTGCTGCTGATGATGATGCAGGAAGGGTGCTGCTGCTGTAAGAAGGCTGCTGCTGCTGCTGTTGCTGCTGCTGCTGCTGCTGCAGGAATGGCACTGCTGCTGTAGGAATGATGGTGCTGCTGCCGTCTGAATTGTGGTGCTGCTGCTGTAGGAATGGTGGTGCTGCTGCCGTCTGAATTGTGGTGCTGCTGCTGCTGCAGGAAGGGTGCTGCTCTTACTGAATGTGTTGGCGGCGATTGCAGGAGCGTGGTCCGGGGCGTCGATTTGTGCTGCACGGCGTGCTCTTTTGATCGTCAATGCTGCTGTTTGCCGCGTTAGGAATCGGTGCTGCTGGCACTGCACATCTCGCAACGGCAAAAAGTATCACGTGGGGACCATAGTAAATACGGTAGGACCTACCGTACACATTAAAACCTATACACTTCCCTATTTTTACTAACAATATTTGGTCCTATTTACTAGTGTTTACTATGGGCACCAGTAATAGGACCTATATACGGTATACCTCGCATGATCTCTACTGTAGATCGTGGTCTGCCCGGCGTGTGTAGTAACTGTTTTTGTCCCTTGCTCTGATCAGACCGAGACCGCCCTCAAGGCCGCCGGAGAGGGAGACGAGATGGCCGTGCTGTCGTTCCTCGATGCGGGGGGGGACGCGGATGCCAAAGGGAAAACCGGATCAAGGTGTGGAAACCCTTCAGCGTCGTATGTATACCTGGTATATATCATGGTTTAGGGACATAACCCCTTTTTTGGCTAAACTCCTGATGCGCCAAAAATGTTTGGGACAAACCATTAATGCTTACATTTCGAGCTTGGTACTTGTGCTTGCTTAGGGTCGTTCTTATCGAGCAACTTTTTTCCCAAAATTTCCAAATAAAAGTTTCGCGCAATTTTTAGGATTTCTATATTTTCCAAAAAACAAATCCAAATATTGGAATGCGAAGCCTTCCAAATATTTTGCCCTCTGTTAAAATTCCAATTTTCCAACTAAATCCTGTTTTTCTTGCTTTTCCTGTTTTTAAAAAAATATATATATTGGAAATTTTGGGGGAAAGTTGCTCGATAAGAACGACCCTTACAGTGCGTGACGGCAGTAAGGCATCTCATATTTCATATTTCCGCCAAGGCTCGCGGCCTGAGCTTAGGCTCCCGAAAGCTGTTACATACTTGGTGGTACTCAGATTGGCGTTCTCTGCTGAGCACAAATGCTTCAACACTACGTAACTGTAAATTCTTAAAGTGATTATTGGAAAAAAAAAGAAGCTCAAGTCTGAAATTCTTGACGACCAAACTCTTAGTAACAGTACAATGTCGCGGAGTGTACAGCAGTATAATAGAGGACACACGAAGCGGCCAGGGTACTTGCACTTGTACTTACGCACTTGTACTTGGTTATAGTGTATGGCTAAAGTAGGGGATGTGTCCAAAATTGCAATGTATTGATTGTAGTATAAAGCTTAACCCTTGTGCTATCACGGGGGACCATACATACATACCAGTAATCAGGACCCATCACGTGCACTTTTTTTGGGGTTTTTTTGTCCATCCCATTAATTAGCTTCGCACGTCCGTCTTTCTCCCTCCCTAGTCGTAACTCAGATCCGGGGTCACAAAGTAGGCTCCTCTCCCTCCTCCCCCACTACGGTTCTTGCCTTGCATTTTTATCGCGAGAAGATTTCAGCACTCTCTTCCCTCGTCGACTTGCGTCGGATTCCACTTGAAAAACCTATGATATTCCAGTATTTTTCGTAAGCATATTTGGTCCTGATNCAAAAGCGATCAAAACTACTTGGAAAAAAAGAAATCAAAGAGGGCAGGCGGCAGGTATTTTTGCACGCACGGTTCAAAGACGTGGTGAAAATTTCAGAGTAAAACTCTCGAAATTGGTCGGGGCATGACGGAATTACCATTTTTTCCGTAATTACTTGACTTATATATGGAATCGAGTTTTGGTCATATCTCTTGATGGGTGGCGAATTGGGCAACGAGACTTACATCGATCTTCTCCTTGTGTCTTCAGCATTGTCCCCACCAAATTTCATGTTGATCGAAAATGACATTTTTTATACGAAATTAGAATGAAAAAAATGTTGTTTTCGAGTTTTCGCGGATATCTCGGCGAGATCGAGTCGAGAAAAAAAAATGTATATAATTTTTAAGATACAAAAAAAATTGCACAAGCACTGCTATGTCAGGGTTGGCGCTTCAAAATTTTGTAGCCTAATTCGCAGTGGTTCACGAGATACTACTTTAGGAAGCTTTGTAGGTTTCTTGGCTGGCCCAGCTCGTATAGGTGCTGCTGCTGCTGTAGGAATGATTGTGCTGCTGCTGCTGCTGCAAGAATTGTGCTGCTGCTGATGATGATGCAGGAAGGGTGCTGCTGCTGTAAGAAGGCTGCTGCTGCTGCTGTTGCTGCTGCTGCTGCTGCTGCAGGCATGGCAATGCTGCTGTAGGAATGATGGTGCTGCTGCCGTCTGAATTGTGGTGCTGCTGCTGTAGGAATGGTGGTGCTGCTGCCGTCTGAATTGTGGTGCTGCTGCTGCTGCAGGAAGGGTGCTGCTCTTACTGAATGTGTTGGCGGCGATTGCAGGAGCGTGGTCCGGGGCGTCGATTTGTGCTGCACGGCGTGCTCTTTTGATCGTCAATGCTGCTGTTTGCCGCGTTAGGAATCGGTGCTGCTGGCACTGCACATCTCGCAACGGCAAAAAGTATCACGTGGGGACCATAGTAAATACGGTAGGACCTACCGTACACATTAAAACCTATACACTTCCCTATTTTTACTAACAATATTAATATTTGGTCCTATTTACTAGTGTTTACTATGGGCACCAGTAATAGGACCTATATACGGTATACCTCGCATGATCTCTACTGTAGATCGTGGTCTGCCCGGCGTGTGTAGTAACTGTTTTTGTCCCTTGCTCTGATCAGACCGAGACCGCCCTCAAGGCCGCCGGAGAGGGAGACGAGATGGCCGTGCTGTCGTTCCTCGATGCGGGGGGGGACGCGGATGCCAAAGGGAAAACCGGATCAAGGTGTGGAAACCCTTCAGCGTCGTATGTATACCTGGTATATATCATGGTTTAGGGACATAACCCCTTTTTTGGCTAAACTCCTGATGCGCCAAAAATGTTTGGGACAAACCATTAATGCTTACATTTCGAGCTTGGTACTTGTGCTTGCTTAGGGTCGTTCTTATCGAGCAACTTTTTTCCCAAAATTTCCAAATAAAAGTTTCGCGCAATTTTTAGGATTTCTATATTTTCCAAAAAACAAATCCAAATATTGGAATGCGAAGCCTTCCAAATATTTTGCCCTCTGTTAAAATTCCAATTTTCCAACTAAATCCTGTTTTTCTTGCTTTTCCTGTTTTTAAAAAAATATATATATTGGAAATTTTGGGGGAAAGTTGCTCGATAAGAACGACCCTTACAGTGCGTGACGGCAGTAAGGCATCTCATATTTCATATTTCCGCCAAGGCTCGCGGCCTGAGCTTAGGCTCCCGAAAGCTGTTACATACTTGGTGGTACTCAGATTGGCGTTCTCTGCTGAGCACAAATGCTTCAACACTACGTAACTGTAAATTCTTAAAGTGATTATTGGAAAAAAAAAGAAGCTCAAGTCTGAAATTCTTGACGACCAAACTCTTAGTAACAGTACAATGTCGCGGAGTGTACAGCAGTATAATAGAGGACACACGAAGCGGCCAGGGTACTTGCACTTGTACTTACGCACTTGTACTTGGTTATAGTGTATGGCTAAAGTAGGGGATGTGTCCAAAATTGCAATGTATTGATTGTAGTATAAAGCTTAACCCTTGTGCTATCACGGGGGACCATACATACATACCAGTAATCAGGACCCATCACGTGCACTTTTTTTGGGGTTTTTTTGTCCATCCCATTAATTAGCTTCGCACGTCCGTCTTTCTCCCTCCCTAGTCGTAACTCAGATCCGGGGTCACAAAGTAGGCTCCTCTCCCTCCTCCCCCACTACGNAATGCTGCTGTAGGAATGATGGTGCTGCTGCCGTCTGAATTGTGGTGCTGCTGCTGTAGGAATGGTGGTGCTGCTGCCGTCTGAATTGTGGTGGTGCTGCTGCTGCAGGAAGGGTGCTGCTCTTACTGTTATGTGTTGGCGGCGACAGCAGCAGCGTGGTCCAGGGCGTCGGTTTTTGCTGCACGGCGTGCTCTTTCGATCGTCAATGCTGCTGCTGTTCGCCGCGTTAGGAATCGGTGCTGCTGGCAATGCACATCTCGTAACGGCCAAAAGTATCACGTGGGGACCATAGTAAATAGGGGACCTACGTTACACATTGAAACCTGTACACTTCCCTATTTTTACTATAATAACAATATTAATATTTGGTCCTATTTACTAGTGTTTACTATGGGCACCAGTAATAGGAGCTATATACGGCATACATACCTGGTATGATCTCTACTGTAGATCGTGGTCTGCCCGGCGTGTGTAATAACTGTTTTTGTCCCTTGCTCTGATCAGACCGAGACCGCTCTCAAGGCCGCCGGAGAGGGAGACGAGATGGCCGTGCTGTCGTTCCTCGATGCGGGGGGGGACGCGGATGCCAAGGGAAAAACCGGATCAAGGTGTGGAAACCCTTCAGCGCTGTATGCATCTATATCGTTGTTTAGGGACATAACCCCTTTTTAGCTGAACTACTGATGCGAAAACTACTGATGCGAAAAAGAATGTTTGGGACAAACTATTAATACTTACATTTCGAGCTGGGTACTCGTGCTTGCTTACAGTGCGTGACGGCAGTAAGGCATCTGCTCTTTTCGCCAAGGCTCGCGGCTTCTTGTGATGTTAGCGTTGAACATAGGCTCTCAACGGCCGTTATTATTGACTGAGACTGTATGCGCTGGTCGCCCCAGTGGGTCAGTTGGTAACCCCGTACACCTTCTGACGGCGAAGTCGCGGATTCGAACCTCTCCGGGGTGAAAAAAATCGCAATTTGGCAGTGGAAAGCGATACTTTATGCGTGAGTAAACAGTATTCAATGAAATGTCGATGAGGGAAAGGGGCGGCTGAACCCTTCTCGCGATAAAAAATAAGGCAAGCACGGCAGAAGGAAAGGTGGAGGGAAACAAAAACAACAACTGTGTTTACCCTCCTCCTGTGTGACCCCGGCTGGTGCGCCAACATACCGAAAGGTGTAGGCGCCCATAATTAATGGGACGAAAACACACGCACACACTGGAGTTTTTTGCTGAGTAGAACTGCTTCACCGTAAAGTTCTTCTTGTTTTTAATGAAACTCAAGCCTGAAATTATTGACGGTCAAATTATTAGTAATTGTAAATGTCCCGGAGTGCGGAGTGCACAGCAGTATAAAGGGCACACGAAACGGCCAGGGCACTTGTGCTTGTGCTTTGTACTTGCACTTGTAACTTGATTGTAGCGTAGGGCTGGAGTAGGGGATGTGTCCAAAATTGCAGTGTATTGATGATAGTGTAAAGCTTAACCCTTGTGCTATCACGGGGGACCATACATACATACAGTACTCATCAGGACCCATCACGTTGCACTAAAACCTATATATTCCGAAACGATAGGTATCGTTATCGATAACGATAATGATAATGATCGTCTTCGATTCGAAACTCTTAAAATGTCGATATATAAGCGATACGCGTACATACACATGAGGATATAACGACAGTGGAGGCAAGCACAACAGTCAGTTCTGATAGTGGACTTTAAGAAGCCTAAATCCCATACTAATTCCAAGTAAAAGTGTCCCCACAAGCGTCTCTACGTAGTGGTGAAATGGGAAAGCGAGAGGAGTCAAAGCGATGGAGATGTTCGTCGAGTTGGGTACAAAAAAGGGAATGCCCAGACGTTACGAGGGCGATCAAAAGTTCTTGGAAAAGGAAGAGGGAAGGTCGCTTTCGAGTCACCTTGAAGACGTGCCCCTCCAAAAATTGTCTGCTCGTGGGTACCCCCCCCCCCCCCCCCTCCTTGGTATTTTTCTCGTTGTACGCCGATACCCCCTCCGCCTCCTGAGCTCTTCGCTGCGTTGCTCCGAATTTTGTTTTTGCGGCGCTGATCTGATTTTTTTTTCAAATTTGTTTTATCAGTCCGGATCTGACGAGGCATCGGTGGGTAGGGTGGGGTAGGCATCGGTGAGGCGACAGCCGAGTCGCTGTCCGTGCGCAGTTCCTGCCGCACATACACAAGAACGCGATTGATTGATGGATTGGTCGATCAACCGACCAATCGGATCGAAATCGATACGTCCAGATCGAGATCGATCTGTCGAGGTCGACATCTATCTATCAAGATCGAGATCAAAGTTATGAAATAGACGGCCGCACGCTTGATCGGTCAGAACCGACCAATCGAGTGGTTGAGATCGGGATCGAAACCAATCGATTGAACCCGATTGATTGATCAACCAACCGACCAATCGATCGAGATTGAGATCGAGATCGATTTCGAAATCGAAATTTAGATCGAGATGGAGGTCGATCGATCTTCCTGAAGCCACCCCCCTCTCGACCCCCCTGTCACCCCCCCCCCGTATGCCCCGTCTCAAAAAGGGTGCGTGGTCAATGGTGAAATGCCTAAGGCAAGCAGCAAATGAGTACGCCCCCCCCCCCTCCCACCCCCCGCCTATGTTTTCGGCAGCACCTCGCTGTCCCGAGCGGCGGCCAAGGGGCACGTGGCCATCGTGAATCTGCTGCTAGAGCGGGGGGCGGGGGTTAACGTCCCCGGTAGGGGAGGCCTGACGCCGCTACACGAGGCTGCCGGCTGCGGACAGGTGCGCGGAACGGTGCGGGTTGGGGTGTGGATGGGGGGTGGGTGGTGGGTGGGGGAAGGGAGCTTACTTGTTCTGCGGGTGGGGGGGGTGTACTCACGTCATGCATGGCCGCAGTCGTATGAGGGGTTGTTTAGGGGGGATGCAGGGCTTACTTCTTCTTGGGGGAGGGGGGGGGGGGGACTTCTTTTTGTTTTTGGGGCGGGGGGGTGGAGGGGGCTGCCTGTTGAGAGGAGGGGTTGGGAGGGGGTGCTGTGTTGGAGGGGAGCGACTTACTTTTTTGTTGTGTCGTCTCCTGCTCTTGCCCTCGCTTTGCTTTCCCGCTCTGTCGTTACTATTAGTAGCAGAGGTTCGGCATCTGGTGCTATTATAGAGGCACAGCGTTTATCCCGAGTAGAGGTTCGCCTTCCCCGCCTCCCGCCTGACTTTATCGAACTCGAACCGCTTGCCATGTCACCACTCACCGCCTGTAGGATAGCTGGAGGTCTGTCGAATACACACTCGCTTAAACACCCAACATTGACAGTAACCACTCTGGGCTATACCCTCGCTAACACACCATCGTCAACACTCTCTCCAACGCTCTCCTCTTAACACTCTCTTCAACACCCTCTCGTCTCGTCCAACACCCTTTTCAATACCCTCTCGTCTCCTCCAACACTCCCTCCAATACCCTATTGTCTTCGCTCGGGCGCATTATCAATGGTTTTACTATCCCTTCCACTCATTGCCCCCCCCTCCTCCCCTGACTTTATCGAACTCCCGTACCCTGCCGCCACTCGCCGCCGCTTTGATAGCTGGAGGTTTGCCGGATGCTCCTTGGCGCTGGGGCGGCCGTTGCCGCCCGTGACCACTCCAACCGCTGCCCCCTCCACTATGCGGGCGGCTCCGTCGCTGTCACGCAGCTGCTGCTCGATTTCGGAGCCGACCCGGAAGCGCAGGTGACCAAAGCGTTGACACAGCAATATGGGGTACGATATATGCAAACAGCAGGCCGGTTTTTAGTCGGTATGTTTTTGTTTTGTTTTTTCCCGTACAGTGCAGCCTGAGCTTTATTTATGTGAATGGGTGCCACCCTTAGGTGTTAGAAGATTGGGCGAGACACGGGGTATCCCCGTGCAGGTCTAGTCTATTAACCATGATACGTCCTGGGTGTTACTCACTTTTTTCGTGTAGAATCAAGCGTAACAGAAAAACGTAGCTTATTTATTCCCAGAGCCGCGATGGCACCTGGCCCGGGAGGGTCTCATTTGTCCTTCCGTTCTAATAATTACCCCGAATAATACGAATGCCAGTCCAAGAAATACGAAAACGGACCGATTACCTATATTGAAGTAATTACCGGTAATTACCGGCCTCCCAAGTCCATACTATTACGTACGTAGGGGTGTTGTTAAGCCTTTTTTTGGCCGAAAATGGTTATTGGGACTGACGGGCCACTCCTTAACCGAGAAGTTTGCCCAAAAAGCGCGGGAATATCCTCTAGGTTTTTGCGTTTTTGTTTTGTCGATGTCGTGTTCCTCTTTCGCGAAATTAACCAATTCACTCTACGTATACCAATCCACTCTAAGTTTACGTATACATCCATCCTTTTTTTTTGTACGCATTGTGGTTTTTGTCGAATTTCCAACAGACAATGAAACCGATAGGAGTAGGCCTATAGTCGGAAACTTTGATTGCTCATCGTGTTTTGCACTTTCCTGTTTGTCAACGCCAGCTTTTTTGGCGGGGTTTTGTAGAGAGATCCTATGCTATGATCAACTGAGGGGTCTCAAGAACAAGCTATTGGTGTACCCCCCGTCGGCGTAGCGCCCGTCACCACAGCGTGTCGCCGTACGTGCCTAAGACCTGGCGATGGAATAGAGCTTTTGTATGTGTCGTTTGTGTTTCCGTGGTAGTGTGGGAGACGTACGGTTTGTGAAATCGTTGTTGTTCGTCGTAAATCCGAAGAATTTCCTTGCCGAGCGCTTTTTTGTTTTTGTTTTAATGGTTCCACCAGCTTGCTGCTGTGGAGAGCTTGTACGGACGAAATTATCTGCACGTTTATTCCATACGTACGTACGACAACACTTCTGCTATACTCGTAAAACGTCGTGCGGAACAAGACCAACGACTGCCTTAGCTGTTTTTGGTACGAGTACTGTACCTAAAAACAAATGTGGTGCCACACCAAATTCACTTACGAAGTGTGCTCCCAAAACGTTGCTTGCGGTTCTGAACCCCTTACGAATTGCAGCTATTTTGTTTTGGACAAACTACTTGGAATTGGTGTGGGAGCCTTGCTTTCAGTAATGTGACGGTTAAGGGGTTAACAAACCGCTGGCGTTGGGACAGAAATTGCGCGTTCAGCAATGATCCAGCCCTGATTAAACCTTGGGTTGGTCAGCGATCGTCCAGCCTTCGTCTTTCGGCTGTCAGCTTGGTGGCTCGGCGCTGCTGACAGCTGGCATCAAAGTATCCTCGCTCTTTGCGGAGAGAGCTGTTTGCAGTCGCACGCAGAAAAAAAAAAAGAGTTTTAGTTTTTTTGTTTTTTTGTTTCCAATGCAGATATCTGCCTGTCGTCCCTATTAATAGCAGTAGTGCCTGCACCTGCCCCCAGCCATTGTCATTCCCGCCCTCGTACACACAGCAGTAAAATAGCAGCTTCGGGTTGGCACGCTTCTTGGTTCATTCGTATTAATAGTCAACTGCGTTGGACATTCTGGAGCTTCTAAAGAGCTAGGGTAACCCTCCGCTCGCACTCAAGCATATAATCAGAGGGCAAAGCCAAGGGGGGGCAAGACTTTCAATGGGTCTACTGTCTGGCAGCAGAATCCTGCCACTACCACTACTACTACTACTACTACTACTACTACTACTACCACCACCACCACCGCTACTATGAATACTGTATTATGCGCTTGGCCGAAGTTTCGGAGCGCTGTTAGGAGTGCGCCAGCGGCTGACCTCACCTTACCCCTCTTCCCTTTTTTTGTGTTTGTTGCCCTCTGCGCGTTGATTTCCGCATCTTGCTCCTGGCCCTTCCCTAGGATAAGAACAGCCAGCGCCCGGACGCGATGGCAACGAACCAGGAAGCCAGAGCGCTGATACGGGATGCCCGCTGCGCCGTCCGCGAGTATGGGGTGGGAGACAACGCCAGCCGGGTGAGACAACGTGTAGCGTCAAAAGCCTAAAAGGAGGTGTATACGTACGTAATGGACCTATCGAGGAGTACTGTACGTGCAAGCTTTTCTTTTTGGGGTGTCTTTTTTTTTGTTTGTTTTCCTTCGATTTTTTTTCCCGGGGATGTAGTATAAGTTGTGATCGACTCTAAAGCTCATGCTCCACACCCTGTCGAACGGCGAGGATAAGGTTATCAACCATATGTCAGGTAGAAGAGTAGCGGTTACGGCCCTGCTGCTGTACGTAGCCTAACTCGAACCCTAACCCTAGCCTAACCCTCTATGAGCGGTTTGGCGGGAGGGTTCTCCGACCTCGTGGGATCCACGGCGTTGCTTTAGAAATGAGAACCGTTGAGAAGGGAGTGCCGTTGAAGAACAGTTGGATAAAAATTACCGTTGAAGCGGGAGGTACTGTTGACTAACGAAGTACCGTTGAAGTAGGAGGTACCGTTGACTAGCGAAGTACCGTTGAAGGATGAAGTACCGTTGAAGGAGGAAGTACCGTTGAAGGGGGGCGTACTGTTGACGAGCGAAGCACCGATGAAGAAGGGGGAACCTTTGAGGAGGAAAGTACCGTTGATGAGCGACGTATCGCTGAGGAAAAAATACGTTTGCTGCTTCTGCAATTGCTCTTGATACAGCTGCTGCTACTGCTACTGCTGCTACCACTATTGCTGCTGATACTGTTGATACTGCTGCTCACTGATACCGCTAATACTGCCGCTGATACGACTGCCGCTGTTGCTGCTCCTGTTGCTGCTTGTGTTGCAATCGATACTGCTGCTGCTGCTACTTTTTCTGTATGGTTGACTAACCCTAACTCTAACCCCCACCCCGGATCCTCCGCCCGCACGTTCACATCCTGCGGTGTGCCCACGCCAGCCTTCCCCTCAGCGTCCAGGGTCGCCAGTCGTCAGGTTCCGTCTGCCAACAACCAGGCCACCAAACCTTGAACCACAGATTCGAAGTCGGGTGTGTTTTACTCCCTTGGGCTCTATCTAAACCATCACCAAACGATTGCCCCCGAACCCCTTCCCGCCCGCGCTGTTTCTTTGCCCCGCCCAGCCCAAGCGTACTTCCATGGGACAATGATATTTTGACGTTACCACACCCCCCATCCCCCCCACCCAAGCTGGCCCAACCCACTCAATCCTACCCTACACCTACCCTACGAACCCAACCCAACCCTCCCCATCCGCTCCTGATTGGCAAGTAATTCGCGCTTTGAGGCGACGAGCTCGAAAAACCTAGAATGAAGGGGCGGGGCTTAGGGCAAAGCTTTCGGAGGATCTTGCGCGCCGTTGATGAGCTGAGGCCGAATCGCACGCCTTAGTTTCCGTCTCGACGGAAGGATACAGGACTGGGGAGGACTTTTTAGAGGGAGATCGGGGGGGGGCGTTAGTATTATTATACCGATACTTACATATGATTACGGAAGGAAGAGGGGTTGGAGGAGGGAAGGCGTAGCGGTAGAGGGAGGGATGGATGAAGGGGGGGGGTGTAGAGGGAGAGCAGATGGAGGGAGAGGAGGAAGGGGGAAAGGGGAA
Source organism: Saccharina japonica (assembly GCA_008828725.1). NCBI lineage: Eukaryota > Phaeophyceae > Laminariales > Laminariaceae > Saccharina > Saccharina japonica. Next base: position 40,270 of record MEHQ01001493.1, read on the forward strand.
GGCAGGAAAGATGCTTGCTAAACCGCTGCGTACCTTCGCCTCCGGCGCCCCTTCCCCCCCCCGCCCACCCTCTGAACGAAAATACAATGCAGAATCGGCGGGTGCAAGATGTATGCTGCGAGAGCTACACAGGACACGCTTCGGCTCACCCATGGCCTGTACTAGCCGAACCACTGATGACGCGTAATCCCCGCGATCCCCTCCCGTTGGTTCACATCGCGCTGTAAGGTTCATCATTGCCTCGAACCCCGAAAAGAAGTAAATGCCGCGCGTCTTGTCGAAACCCCTCCCGGTGTAAGGTCGGTCATCGCCTCGACCCCACAAAAACACACCCCGGAATGTGATGAAATGTCGCGCATCTTATCGAAACCCCAGGAGTCGGCTGTCGGAGCTTTCGGAGGAGGTTGAAGTCCTCAGGAAAGGGGCGGCTGCCTCCCAAGATGGAAGCGAAGAGGACTATAGCGAGATTCCGGCGGTGAGCTTGAAGCGCGAGGTCTTTTCGAAAACCTAAATCATTGCGTCAGAAATTACCGGTTACGCTTTCAATCGTCGCCAATGTTCCGAGCTGAGCCCCTTAAAGCAGGACCGCAGTCCCGTTTTAGGGACAATTTACTTGCAATTAGAGTGAATCACGATATGTTTTATGTTTAGTGCAGTGCAAAAAGGGTTAAGCGTGTGTTTTTAAATTCGAAAAACGTCGGAGGGTAGTTTACCAGTTGCTCGACACTATGGTTGGCGGAGCCCTGCTTTCGAGATAAAAGCGGACGAACCCTAACCCCATCCCTAGCCCTGACCCTAACCCAATCAAACATCAATACTTGACCAATGGAACATCAGTGTTTACCAATCAAACATCAATACTTGACCAATGGAACATCAGCGTTTAGATCTCCGAATGAGTAATGTGCTCCACTGAAACGTCGAGCGTTACATCGAGTGTTCACAGGTCGGCAGGGGTGAAACCGTTAGCGGTGTAACCGTCGACAGTGTAACCGTTGACAGAGTAAGCGTCAAACTTGTCACGCCGTCAAGAGTTGTAACCGTCAATAGTGAAACCATCAAAAGGGTAACTTCGAAATTGCAAGCGCAAAAAAAAGCAACCGTCACAAGTGTAGCCGTCACTAGTGAAACCGTCAATAATGAAACCGTCAATAGTGTAACAGCCAAAAATGAAACCGTCAAAAGGGTAACCGTCGACAGCGTAGCCGTTACTGTTGTGCAACCTTCGACAGTGCAAGCGTCAACGGGGTATCAACGTCGTGAGTGTTTCGAGGGTACAACCATGGAAAGTGCAACAATTCAAAGTGTAATCGTCGTTGGGCAGGGTAGTCACCATCATCCTGGTATGATAGCTGTCAAACCCGTAACCGTCAATAATGCAACCATCGACAGGCGAATCGTCACCTATTGCAGCAATGCAACCTTCGACAGCGTAACCATCATCACTGCTGTAGCTGCCGGAGACTGTAACGATCAAGAGTCTAACGACAAAAAGTGTAACCGCCGGGAGTATAACCGTCGCCGTAGCAACAGTGTAACTGTCAACATGGCAACCATCACCGACTTAGCCGCCAAGATTGTAACACATAGTCAACAGCAATTAATAAAAAAAAAGTAAGAAACACATCAGCTGTGAAATCTCCCGACCGGTCGATATTCAGCTTTGCTAGCTGCGTGGTGTTATTCCCTTTTAGTGTGAGGTACTTTTCCTCGCGGTTGACTACTGGCCAGTGACTCCCCTGGATGCTACCAGGGTCGACGAGACGATATTACTTGTAGAACGATTCAATCGTAACCGAGGGCCAGGGTAACCGTCACGATTGCGACAGCTGCAGCCGTCGACAGGGTAGCCATCACCATTAGCAGCTGTCAAAGATAGAACCGTCAACAAGTGTACGTATCCATCACCAGGGCCATCGTCACCATTGCTACATCGCGAACAGTGTTACCGCTCGTGGATAGAGCAAACCATCGCCTTCGTAGCTGTCAAAAATGTAACGGTCAACAGCGTACCATGGACAGGGCAATCATCATCGTTTGCTCTAGTTCACACCTCGGACCAAATCACGATCTAGACCATCTACAGATAGATCCGATAGATCCTAGCCTGCCGTTGGGATATGTTGTCCAGGTACAGACCCAATCCAAGAATCATGTCCTAGATCATGCAGACTATACGTCTCCCACCCGGCAACATTAGTTAAATCATACAGATCATACAGATCACACAGATCACACAGATCATACAGATCATACAGATCATACAGATCACACAGATCAGGAATATATCTGCCCTGAAAGATCTAGATTATCAAGCGGGACTCGGTTATCTGCGCGAGATGTGCAACAAAGCAGTGTAACCGTCGCCAGGGTTACCCACCGGGAGGCCAATCGTGTAGCGATCAATAGTGTAACCGTCGATAGATCAGCAGTTGAAACGTGCACCGGTATACGTACAAGTGTGACCATCGACATAGTAACCGTTAACCGTCACAACTGGCGCAGTCAGCGGTGGAATAGTCGAAAGTGTGAACCGCCAATAGCGAAACCAATAGCGAAACAGCCGTCAACCGTGCGACCGTCGACAATCCGAGATCCTGCAATCATCGACAGCAGCGTAACCGTCAACAAGGCGACAAGTCGACAGTGCGGCAACAAAAAGTGGATATGCGCATGTAGTCGTTTCCAGCGTAACCGTTGATAGTTGTAACCGCCGGGAAAAAAAATCCGTTAAAAGTGCAAACAGCAGTGTAACCATCACCATTGTACTCGTAGCAGTCTAGATATGCAGTAACGTTGTAAACGTGAAAAAAATAACCGTCGATAGTGCAACCGTCGACATCGTGACCGCCAACAGGGTGTATCCGTCAAGCGTGAAACCATCAGCAGTAAAACCGTTTGCAGTGAAACCGTCAGTAGTGTAACCGTCAAAAGTGTGGCCGTCGGTAGAGTTTCCGCCTACAGCAACGTAACCGCCGATGGTGAAACAGCAGTTGAAAGTGCCACCATTTATAGAGTCGCATCAGTGTGACAATGACAGGATGTCCATCACCGTACGCACGTACGTAGCGGATGCGAGTTTAGGAAATTAGGGAGACATCCGTCTACGGGCTGGCCGTTACCGTAACAGGGACACCGTCGGCAGTGAAACGGTCACCAGTTGTGGGTGCAGCCGTCGGTAGCGTAACCGTCGACAGTGCGCACAGTGCGGGCCCGTCAGCAAGAAACGTCTATTGTGAGCAACGCTTAGAACCTTTTAGTGACACTATTCTTAAGCAACGTTGAGCATATGGTATTATATAGGATACAGTGCAGCGCTCGCCGCTGGGCACGATTTATAAATCCGGATTTCTTAGCCCCCTCCAAACAATGAGCCTTAGGTTCTTATTCGGGGATTTCTTACTGGCGGGTCTATACTACTGAAACCGTCGGTAGTATTGCCGTTGAAAATTCAACCACTTCATAGCAGTGTGGCCGTCGATAATGCGACCATCAACCGTGCAGTCGTCGGTAGTCGACAGTGTAACCGTTGGGGGTGAAATCGTCGATAGTGCAACCGTTGAAAAGTAACCATGGATAGCATAACCGTTGAAAAGGTGCCCGTTGAAAGTGTTATTGGTGAAGTTGTACCGGTCGAGAGTGTACCTGTTGAAAGTTTAAACCATTGTTGGCAGCTCAACGTCGACATCAGTGTGTACCTGTCACCATTGCAGGTCATTGTAGCAGTCAAATGTGTAACCGTCAATAATGTAATCGTCAAAGTTGTAACCGCCGACAGTGCAGCTGTCGATAGTGCAACCATCGACGGCCTAACCGCCAGCAGCAGTTATAACCGCCGGCGTTCCAACAGGCGACTACAGTGGAATCGTTAACAGTGTAAACGTCGTTAAATGTAACCGTTTACAGTAGTGTAATCGTCGATGATGTAACCGTTGAAAGTGCAACCATTGGTAGCCGCAACTATTGTAGCGTGTAAAAGTGTCAACATCAAGTGTATCCCGTCAACATTGTAACGGTCAACAGTGTAACCATAAAAAGTGTAACCGTCGTAAGTGTACCCGTCGGCCGAGAAACCGCCGCTATCGCAACGATCTGCAACCTGCAACCGTCGAGTGTCGGAGAGTGTGAACGTGTAACCGTCAACAGGGTAGCCATCGGCAGTAAAACTGTCAACTATCAACGGCAGGATAGTCGTCACGTCGTCATCAGCGCCACCGGCGGTGGTGGAAGGTGGAACCGTATTTAACGTAACCGTCGGTAGTTGTAGCCGTTGAGAGTGCAACCGTTTCCATGATTGGTGTAACGGTCGACTGCTGCTGTGTAAACGCCAACAGTGAAACCGTCAGCAACGAAACCATCGGCGTTGGTGCAACCGTCGATAGTGCAACTGTCAACAGCAATGCGACCGTTGAAGTGCAACGGTTAACGACGTAACGACCGGCAATGCAACGGTCGGGGGTGCCGCTATCGGCAGTGGGACCGCCAACAGTGTAACCGTCAGCACGATAACCGTCGATACTGTAACAGCCGACAGAGTGACCGCCGGCAGTGTACCGTAGACAGCTTTCTACCAGGCAACTGGGTATAGTTGTAACGGTCGACAACAATGTAACCGTGGAATGTGCAGCCGCGCGGCAGTGTATCCGTTGAAAGTATAACCACCGAAGGCAAACAGTGGTGCAACTGTCGACAGTGTAACAGTCGATAGGGTACCCGTCAGTATTCAGCAGTGTAGCCGGTCGGCATCCAGTATCACCGTCGAGGTAGCAACCATTGGCATTGCAACGGCAACAACGTAACTGTCGCCAACACAACCACCTCATAATTCGTATATATATAACCGTTGATAGTGAAACCGTCGATAGTGAAACGGCCCGACAGTGAAAACCGCCGTAGATGCAACCGTCGGTAGTTGTACATCTATCAAAAATGTAACCGTCGACAGGGTAACCGTCAACAATTTCATAATAACCGTCAACAGTGTAACCGTCCACCGTGAGACAGTGTAACCGTCTCGACAGTGTAACCGTCAATAATCTGTCTGTGAATAGCGAAATGGTCGGCGGGGTAACCATCAACAGATCGACAGTGCAACGGTGCAACCGTCAATGTCACAGCGGTCGACAGGCTAACAGTGTAACCGTCGCCAAAGTATATGCGTCGGCGGTGCAACCATGGATGGTTCGTACTCCGTCGACAGTCAGCGATACACACACCCGCCAGGGTAACCGTTGCCAATGTAACGGTCTGGACAGCGAAACAGAAAACAGAATGAAACCACCAAAAGTGTAACCGCCGCATAGTGTAACCGCCGGCCGCGTAACCGTCAGCAGCAGGAAATTGTGCGCCGTATTATCGTACGAGTAGCTATCTTAGCCCCATTGAAACTGCACCCACGTTTTTGGCCAAAATAAACTACTTGGAAATATAATGGGATATGTTTTGCAGTGGTGTAACCGTCGACAGGCAGTACATTATTTGATAGTGACACCATCGACGGTGCAACGGGCGAGAGATCACAACGTCCAATAGTTCGCCAATGCCCCATCCGGCGGTATTTCCATCGATAGTACAACCAAACGTTGACATTGTGCCTGCCCGACAGGGAAATCGCCGGACAGTGATCGTCGGAAAGTGTAACCGTCAGCAATGTAACCGTCGACGGTGCAACCACCAATGTTGCCAACCGTCATTAACACAGCCGTTACAATACAGAAATAAACGTCGATACTGTAACCGTCAACAAGTGTAACCGTCCGAACGTGTAACCGTCGGCAGTAGAACCGTCGACTGTGCAATTGGCCATACAGTATTAGTATTGCAACATTGCAAACGTGAACGATGCCACCACCCCACAGGAGGAGTGTAACGGCCGATGACACAGCCGTCGAGCGTGAAACCGCCAGAAAAAATGTTCCTGTCGGCAGTATAACCGTCGACAACGCAATCGTCAGCAGCCTTCAACACTGTAGCCACCAACTACCAGCAGGGCATATCCGTCAAAAGCAACAGGGTAGCAATCGGAAGTGTAACCGTCTGCTCAGGGCAACCGCCGGTAGTGTAACCGTCGAAATTGTAACCGCCAAAGGTGAAACCAACTGCGTAACTGTCCAAAGTGAAACCGTCAAAAGAGTAACCGTCAAAAGTGTAACCGTCAAAATTGTAACCGTCAAAAATATCACCGTCAAAGATGTAACCGTTCAAAGTGTAAACGTCAAAGGTGTAATCGTTAAAACTGTCATCGTCAAAAGTGTAACGATCAGAAGTGTAGCCGTCAAAAGTATAACCGTCGAAACCGTAAAGTGTATCCGTCGAGAGGGTGGCAGCCAGTGACGCGCCGCAGCAGCGAACCATTTTTTCGACACTCGTGAGACAAACAGTTTACTCAAAGTGCTCACAACACTGAAATTACGTTTGATGACGAGCGACAAGTGTGGTCGTTGCACAAACAGTAGAGTGTTGAGAGCAGGGAATTTTGACAGCAGTGCTTTCGAGCAAAGATGGGGGGGGTGACGGGCCAGCCACTAAAAAAAAACACGAGCAGTGGTCACGGCGTACGTATGGTTGACGTGTTCCACACTGAAACTTACCAATCTGTATATCGGTCCCATAATGTAAGGAACGATTGGATTGAATATTAATATACAATCGTTCCTTATATTATCGGAAAGAATGGTACGAGACATTTTGTAAATTAATAAATAATTATCATACCTATCACTTTGTATACGTACAAATATCCAATCCGAACGGTGCTATTAATAGTAGTAAGGTACGGTACTATTAATCACAAGACTGTCACAAGACGCGCCCCTGAACTGGCGTCACTCCCCATCTCTACTTTCGATATATGCGCTACTCACGGCCAACATCACTCTAATTTATCTGGCGGGGGAGGGGGGGGGGAGTCGCAGACGAATCATCCGAGGCAACTGGGCCGATTCCATCCATACTGGATGGAGCAAAACGAACCATGTGTTCACACCGATTGGTTTCCAACGTTGTCCACCTTCTGTATTGCCCCTCTCGCTACGTTGCGTGAGGCTGGAGGGCGTGCATCCATGCCATGCATGGCCGTAGTCGTATGACCATAGACCCTCGCATGCCTACAATGCCGAGACGGAGCACGTCGGGGCGGGGGTGGGGGGGGTGTACTTCATTTCATGCATGGCCGTAGTCGTATGACCATAGACCTCGCACCCTACAATGCCGGACGAGAACGGGTTTACGCCACGTCGGGGCGGGGGGGGGGGGGGGTACTTCATATTCATGCATGGCCGTAGTCGTATGACCATAGTACCCTCGTCATCCCTACGATGCCGGGACGGATGGGCACCGACTCGTTCGCTTTAATCAAAACAGAACCAGGGGCCTTTTCGGCTGTATAAAAAAAGTCCGATTAGCGATCCTGAGGTGATTTGGTCGAACATTATGGTGAGCTGCAAACCTACTATATGAACATGCGTTGCTGAGGGACTTGCATAATGGATGAGTTTTCTTTTTTTTTATTCCCCATCCCATTTATTATCTTCGCACTTCGTCCCTTCTCCCTCCCTAGTCGTTACTCAGATCCGGGGTCACGAAGAGGCTCCTCTCCCTCCTCCCCCACTACGGTTCGTGCCTTGATTTTTATCGCGCAGAGGGTTCAGCATTCCCAACGCTCGTCGATTTTCATTGAGTTTTGCCCCAACTCACGCTCTCGCGCTTTCCGCTAGTCAAGATATTGTTTTGCGAGAAAAAGTCCCTACGAGCATGCACTCGGGGGGGGCTCGAACCCACGACCTTGACTCTAACAGGGACGAGATTCACCTGTCATTCCACCGGGAACCCGGCAATAGCACGGACATACGCACATGCTTGCAAGCTCGATCGACAAGAGCAACTGTTACGGGAGCCCATAGTAAACACTAGTAAACAGGACCAAATATTGTTAGTAAAAACAGGGAAATCTATAGGTTTTTTGTGACTACCAGAGGTCCTGCTTACTGTATGGCCCCCCGTGAAATTCAAGAGACGAATTGGTTTCCAACTACGCAGCTATCAAAGCAAAAGCAAGCGCCTTTTAAAATGCTTGAAGCGTTTTTTTTTTTTTACCTTTTTGTTGAATCACGATATGTCCACGTAGCCCGGCAAGAATTACCTGCTGGTCAGTTGTTGCTACGTATATAGCAGAAGGAGCATTGTCTGTTCGCGTGTTCTGCCAGTCTCTGCTAGCACCGTCCCGTAAGCTGGATTCGCCTGGCAGTCCCACCTATCAGCACGCGATCAACTAAACAATGGCTACCATGAAGGTCAAGCCTCAAACAAGCACACATAGTGTTAACGAAAACGCCTGGTTATCTCTTTCGAACAAACAACGGGTTGTTTTCGGTATGGCTCTCAACAGCAAAGGCACGTATAGAAAAGGTGTTAAAAAAACGTTTTTATTTTTATTTTTATTTTTATTAATATAATACGAAGTACGTAGTGTGACATTGCGAAACAAACAGGGTCGCGGTCTGTGCAGCAAGCAACAACATGGAAAAAAAAAACAATACCGACATTTACAATGTGTTTTGTCACAAAAGATACAACTACGTACTACAGCAACAGCTCTTTACATCAATGTGACAACGACAGCAACAACGACAGCAACAACAACCACAACACCAACACCAACAACAAAAACAACAACAACGACAACAACAACGACCACCACCACCACTGAAACCACCAACACCACCCACAAAAAAATAAAACACACCCACAAAAAACCCCAGGTGATTCGCGCCGAGCTTCGACAAGCCCGAGCTTCCCTCAAAGTCGCACGCGCAGCAGCTTCAGAAGAGAAAAGGAGAAGAGAAGAGCTGGACCAGAGGTTCGACGCTAGCGTGGCCGAAGCAGTGGCCAAGGCAATCGCAACAGCAGCCACCCGCCTCCTCTCGTGCGAGGAAGCCAGCAGCCACGGCCAAGCTTCTCCCCGCTCAGACGACACCCATGGAATCAGGGGAGTTCCGCTAGCCGATGGGGACAAGGGGGGCGGGGGGGAGGTGGGGGTTTCCAATGCTTCTCGGGATTCTTCTGGCGCCCCCAAAGGAGGGAGGGGGGGGGGTAAGGGGGTGCGGAGGAACGGCGAGAAAGATAAGAAAAAGAAGTGGAAGACAGAGGAGGGGGGTTCGGGGCTCGAGGAGGAGGAAGATGAGGAGGAGGAGTGGGGGGGCGGGAGGGAAGGGAGGGGAGGGGAGGAAGAGGAGGAGGAGGAGGAGAGGAGCCAGCCGGATTCGTCGCTGGAGATGTCGGAGAAGAGCGAAGAACGAGGAAAAGGGTGGGCGCACGAAGCCGGGGCGGGGTTAGGCAACATGTTAGAGCTGTTCTGTATTCCTGCGGGGAGGGAGGGGCAGAAACGGTTTTGTATGCCGTAAAGTGGGATTTCTTGCGTCTTCTTAACCCATTCAGAACTGAAAAACTTATCCCACACTAATTCCAAGTAGTTTGTCCCCAAAAACGGGGGACCGGTTCTTAAGGGGTTAAAGTCATTTACATTTTTTCCTCGCCCCGTTTTTCCTTCTTTTTTTCGCCCGGGGGGGGGGGGGGGGGGGGCGGTGTGTGTGGGGGTAGGGTGGGGGTTACGTTTACGGCGGTACGGGTAATTACCTGGTCATTACCCGTAACCGAGTCAGCCGTAGGTACGTAACTGGGACGAAAGAAACGTAACTGTCCGTGTCCCCTACCCCCGGTACAAAAAAATCTCCTTATAAGGGAGTGGAAACCCCGGGGAGTGCTTACATTCACCACCTGCCGGGGGTTTTACTGAGTCATCCCCCGTTTTTGCAGGAATACGCGTCTGATATGTAGCTCCAAATGCTTGAAATTCCAGATAGTTTTGAAGTATTACCCGTACGTAGTAAAAACATTTATGTGATGTGCATCCTTAACTAGGGATTGGGAGGTTATGGTGGGTTGGGGTGGCGTGGGTGGGCGGGGGGGGGGGGGGGGGGAGAGCTGGCTTGTTTTTTTTCTTCTCCATAGTGCCGCCACCACCCAGGGAGTGGCCGGGGGGGGAAACGGTCAGCCTGTGCTCATCTTCTCTTGTCGTGAAGAACCTAACCTTGCTTTCGACGTTGACCATGTTGTGCTCACTCATCTCATGATCACTCCTCTCATGATCACTAACCGGGGCGGGGGGGAGGAGGCGGGATAAACTAGGGGAGGCGGAAGGGCGGGGGGGGGGGGGGGCCCTTTTTTTCTGGGGAAAGGGGCGGGGGGGGCGGGGGGGGGGGGGGGTGGCGGGTTGTGGGGGGGAAGGGCGGGGGGGGGGGGGGGTGGCGGGTTGTGGGGGGGAAGGGCGGGGGGGGGGGGGGGTGGCGGGTTGTGGGGGGGAAGGGCGGGGGGGGGGGGGGGTGGCGGGTTGTGGGGGGGAAGGGCGGGGGGGGGGGGGGGTGGCGGGTTGTGGGGGGGAAGGGCGGGGGGGGGGGGGGGTGGCGGGTTGTGGGGGGGAAGGGCGGGGGGGGGGGGGGGTGGCGGGTTGTGGGGGGGAAGGGCGGGGGGGGGGGGGGACCGTTTTTACTGGGGAAAGGCGCGGGGGGGGCGAGGGGGGGGCGCATACGTGTATCGCTCGTCGTGGAAGACATAACCTTGTTTTTCATGTCAGCATCGACGATATTGCGCTCACTGATCAGATCACTAACCCGGGTGGGAGGAGGGGGGGAGGGGAGGAAGGAGGCCGGGTGGGGTGGGGTGGGGGGGTTGATCGTTTGCTGGGGAGAGGTTAGGAGGAGGAGGGGGGGGCGCATATATACGTGCTCTCCTTCCAGGTCGGTTGGAAGAACATCCAGCTTGCACTCCTCCAATATGTCATCGAGCGGAGGGGGGGGCGGAGGGGAGGGTGCCTCGTTATGTCACTCGTGGTTTGGATCGGGACTTTGCTGGTCCTCGAGGCAGCCTGCGATTTAGTGCTTGTTTTGGTTGTGCCTGTGGTGTGTTTTGATGATGCTACGTATAGTTACTTGGTTATGCCGTCATATATTGCGGTGGTGGTGGTGATGGTGGTGGTGTTTTTGTTATCGCTGCCGCTGCTGCTGCTGCTGTCGGTACTGTTTTTTCGTCTCGTTTTTTTGTGTTTAATTGTGTGTTTTCAGTTGTTTTTGTGTGTTTTCGTCATGTTTTTCTGCTGATTGGTGGTGATGTTGAAAATGCTGGGCTGCCTTCTTGAAGGCTGTGTACTACTGTGTACGTATATATATTATACCTACATAAACAAAATACCTGTACGAATTTTGTTTCGATTACTAGAGACAAGAAAAAAAGAAAAAAAAAAACGCTTGTGTCCCCGAAATATATAAGCAACAGTTTGTATAATAGGTTTTGATCCAAACGTTGCTTGTATTTAGGGGCAAAGTGGTAGCTGAATACGTGTGTTTTGATTGGTTGATTGATTGATTGATTGATTGATTGATTGATTGATTGGTTGATTGATTGGTTCGGTCGACCCAACCGAGCCCTAACTCTAACTTTTACCCCCACTAACCCCGACCACCACCCGTCCCACAAAATTCGAAAACAAGTGCACGGATGTTACCGGGACCGAAATCTGATTCTAGTGGGGAGGCGGCTTTGGACGAGACGTGTTTCTGGTTTTTCCGTTGCTGAGGGAGGAGTGAGGAGTGACCTGAGCTCGAGAGGGAAACCTTCTCGGGGTCATCCTCCCGCTGAAATTCTAAAAAACAAAGTGATGTTGTGTGTGCCTTCTGTCAACCATTGTGATGCCAACCATTTCGATGTCAACCATGTGGTATGGTATGGTATGGTATAGTGTGGTATGGCATGGTGTGGTATGGTATGGTATGGCATGGTATGGTGTGTGCTATGGTGTTAGCCGTGTGGTGTCAACTATTCGGTACCCCTGTCGCGTGGTATCAAACCATGTGGTGTGAACACCAGCCATATGGTGTGTCGACACTTTGTGGTACCCCAAACCATGTGATGTCGACCGTTTTTTGGGTGTCAACCTTTTGGTGATCAACGATTCGTTTTTTCAACCATGTTGGTGAAAAAACTGAGTCAAGTGGGTGGGCCCAACACTACTGCTGTGCCTTTTTATATATTTTTTATATGGAGTGGGTTGGGATGGGCCTGGTTTTGGTGGGCTTTGTGAGGCTACCCCCGTTACCTCGTAAAAGCTTCTTATCCCTTTCGCCGCACACCTCGGGCAGGTCATCTACAGATCATACAGATCATCTACAGATCATAGACTCCCGCTTGATGATCTAGATCTTTCACGGCAGATGGATCCCTGATATGGTATGATCTGTATGATCTAGCTCATTTTGCCGAGTGGGAGCCGTATGAATCTGCATGATCTTGGGACATGTATCCTGGGTTGGATCTGTACTATACAGGTCCTCTACAACATGCCACACCGGCAGGTTAGGATCTGGCTCACCTAGATGATCTAGATGATAGATGTGTAGATGATCTATCTGTAGATGATCTGTATGATCTGTATGATCTGTATGATCTGTATGATCTGTATGATCTGTATGATCTGTAGATGATCAATCTGTCGGACGTGTGAAATATTCGCGCTCTAATTCCGAGTGATTAGCCTCCCAAACTGAAGTACCGTTCTAACAAGTGTAATGACATTGTGGCTCTGCTGCGGTTCAGGGGAAATCGGAGGGGCGGGGCGAGGGAGGGGAGGGAGGAGATGAAGGGGAGGGCCCTGCCCCATGCCATGGTGAACCCATTGCTCGGGTGTGTTTTGTGTTTACTTTCTGAGGGTGGGGGGGCTGGGGCGGGAGTTATTAATTTGTGGCTTGCCTTGATGACTTGACCATTGACCACGCATCCCTTTCGAGACGGCGGGGGGGGGGGGGGG
>MEHQ01001493.1:53355-64975 GCA_008828725.1 Saccharina japonica
GGGGGGGGGGGGGACAAAACCGCCTCTAGCAGCGGATGTCATGCTTCTCGTCGCCTCTTTTTTCTGCTGAAACAAGCGACCGGGCACGATGCGCGTGATGATTTCGATTTGTGTACGCCTTATCTGGAATCGATTCCGGCCGGCCGGCCGGTTCTTACTTCTTCTGCTGCTGGTTTCTTCTAACTCTTGTACCTATTAGCCCTAGCCGCTCTTACTATGAATAGCATCCATCGCCCCGAAAAGCTGACAGCAGCAGCGAAAAAAAAGGGCCGCTACGTACTATAAGGAAGTAGAGACTGATGCTATTAGAGACACCACTCGTACAAATAGAGAGAAATTTGCCGCACGGTAAAGAAAGCGGAAAAACGAAAACAGAAAAAAAAACATTGACGTTATGTATTATTCGTACGTACATATTATACGCATACTTCGGAGTTCGAAGTATACGTACGAGGCATGTTGTATTTTTTTGTTCTTGTATCGTGGAACAGCACTGGTTTTTTCTTCTTGTAGTCTTCTGTTTTTGATGGAAGGTCTTGTTTTTCGGCGGCGGACTTGTTGTTTTGGTGGGGGGACTACACCGTAGTACGTTCGACGCTATTGCTTTTTTTTTCGTGGTGGCGCTGTTTTTTTTTTGTCTGATTGTTTTTTTGGTGGGAGAAAATATTTGGTCCTGGGACAGATTTTGTTGTTGTTGGGATTGCTTCGTGTCGTGTCGTGTCGGTTTTTTTTTTTTTTTCGTGTGCTTGAAGTTTTTTCGGGCTTGATCCGTGTTTTTGTGGTACCTGGTATGAATATTGTTTTTTTCGTGGGGTTATTATTATATTTGCCACTTTCGGGGGTTGTTCTTTGTGCGGGATTAATGTTTTTTTAATGGCAAGGCATTCTTGAGGGAATTGGAGGGGTGGTTTCTGCTTGAGGGAAGTGGGTTGAGCGCGGGGGGAGGGGAGGGGGGGGGTAGGGCTGTCTGCTACGGCTCCGTGGATTACGAGGGCTTAATGTATGGCTCTATGTTGGCTCCTTGTGCCGCTGCCAACCAGGGTTTGCACGTCTCGTTTCATGGATTTCGGGCAGGTGTTGTGGTAGAAGTTTAAGTGCTGCAGAAGGGTGTACAGACAACATCTTGTACAACTTTTGTTATGGCCAATACCGCTGTTGTAGTAGCTGCTTAAGCTTGATGTAGAAAGTGGCTTCTAGTATTGGCGGATGCTACGTACGCGATATCAGACTGTGGGGTGGCCAAGCTAAACGTGATGGGCTTACCGCCGTCAATCGAGCGGAAGTCGTAGCTTTTTTAAGATGCTGTGCTGTGCTGTGCTATGCTATGTTATGCTATGTTCTATGCTATGTTATGCTATGCTATGCTATGCTATGCTATGCTATGCTATGCTATGCTATGCTATGCTATGCTATGCTATGCTATGCTATGCTATGCTATGCTATGCTATGCTATGCTATGCTATGCTATGCTATGCTATGCTATGCTATGCTATGCTATGCTATGCTATGCTATGCTATGCTATGCTATGCTATGCTATGCTATGCTATGCTATGCTATGCTATGCTATGCTATGCTATGCTATGCTATGCTATGCTATGCTATGCTATGCTATGCTATGCTATGCTATGCTATGCTATGCTATGCTATGCTATGCTATGCTATGCTATGCTATGCTATGCTATGCTATGCTATGCTATGCTATGCTATGCTATGCTACGCTCTGCTATGCGATGCTATGCTATGCTATGCTACGCTATGCTACGCTACGCTGTGCTCTGGTCTGCCATGCTACGCTATGCTGTGCTCTGCCATGCTTTGCTACGCTGTGCTCTGCTATGCCATGCTATGCTATGCTATGCTACGCTATGCTATGCGATAGACCTGATCGAACCCAGCGCGGTGCTTTTCGCGTGCCAGGCGCGTTTATCGTACGGCAAGAAACCGCACGTATCGCAAACCTTAGTTTCGAGTCCAAACACAGCAGGCAATCGCAGTGACACTATTTCGGCATTCCATACACGGAAGCTTTGGTCCACTCAACATCAGAATCAGCCTTAAAAACGCCGAGATGTCAGGGGACGCGCGGAATGTAGAAGGGCAGAAAAACACGCTCGACACGATACATGGAAATATCACCGCCGCAATGGTTCGCCGAATCTTAATCTTACACAGATAGATGCCGAACACCGATTGGTACAGAAGAAGAGGAAGTAAAAACGAGTAGCAGAGAGAGGACTTATATACACGGTCGAGCGGGCCTCCCAGTCACACGTCGTAATGCGCTTGGGTTGTTGTTCTCGTGTTTTCACGAAGCTTGCAAGCGCGTGTTTTTCCTCTTTAGTTTTCGTCCCTGGCCTGTTTTCTTTCTCTCTTTCTTTCACGAAACTTGTCTTCGGTTTCCGCGCATTACCGTGAAAAGCGTTCAGTTCGCACAGCGGGAGGGAGGGAGGGAGAGAGGGGGGGAGATGGTGCCATCGTTTTTTTTTCAGCGCTCGATTTTTGTTTTTCCAGCACGAGGAGAGGAGGTTATACCAAAATACCAAACAAGCAAAAGGCAAGGTGTTTTTTTTCGGGAGATATATCTTATTTTCTGGTCTCGAGAGAGAGCCTCCCGAAAATAGGAAACGGTTCGACTTTTTTTTCAGCACCCTTAGTCGTTGTCGAGAAAAAAAAAAACGCTGAAAAAAAAAAAAAAACGATCGCACCCCGGTTCGAACTCAGCGCTCTTTACCTATTCACGGTATACCATACAGCGCTCTTTATCTATTTGCGGTATACCATACAGCGCTGTTTACCTATTTACGGTATACCATGCAGTAGGTGTCCCCGATTAAGGCGGTTAAAGGTGTGCCTACTAGAGCAATATGACCGCCTTGTAGAGGGAAGCCGCTTTATTCATTCCAGGTTATGAGTGCAGTTCCCCAGTGGCGCCAAGCGATTTCGACCGCCTTGTATCGGGATACCGCCTTTTTCAGACACTCAGACCGCCTTATTGGGGGACTCTTACTGTATATGATACCGTATCGCCCTCTGTGTCCTTGTCAACATCTACCTCTTGTCTCTTATCGCAGAGGTTTTGCAAGAGAGTGGCGGCGTTTTGGGTCTTTCGGAGGTTTTTTCCGTGTATTTTTTTTGGGGGGGGTTGATGGTTAGTTACTCGCGAACGATGTATGCACTCCCCTGCGTTATCGTTTTGCCACCATTCGTTGTGGCCTCCCTCCCTCCCTCCCTCCCTTTTTCCCTTCTTCCTGACCCTACCCTACCCTACCCTAATCTGTTCGTGGCACATTTTTTTTTTTTGTCCATCCCATTCTAGGAGCGTTTATATCTGCTGGTAGGAGTACATTTTGTTGGTTCAGTCGTTGGTTACTACTACAGTACGTCCATGTTTGGGGTGGTGGTGGTGGTGGTGGTGGTGGTGGTGGCTTGATCGATTTTTAGATCGATGCCTGTTTTTTTGTGGTGGGTTAATCGGGGGGGGGGGGGGGGGGGGGGGGCGGGGGGGGAGGGGGGGCTCATGGCGATTGCCTGATCACAGGTGTGGTGGCTTTGATTAAAAAAAAAATGTGTGGATGACTCTCCTCGCCTTGCTTGGTGAATAAATGAACAAAATTTGGTGGTGGTCGTGGCTCAATCGTATCGATTTTAAGGCCGATTCCGGCTTCTTGATCGATTGCGTATTTTCGTTATTTATGTCGATGCATATGTATATGCCAAGTGGTGGTCTGGTCGATTGTTTCGTCGATGGCTGTGGTGGCTAAGGGCCGTTACTGCCGGATAACTTTTTTTTTTTCAGAATTTTGGAGGCATACTCTGCCACAGTTTTGGGGGAAATTAATTTCCTGGTATTTTGCCCGCTGAAGAATTTCCAAAAAATTGGAAAATATTTTCACAAATTATGGAAAATATGGGGCAAAAGCTACCTGGTATCCGATAATACCGGCCTTAAGAACCGGTCCCTCGATTTTGGGGACAAACTACCTGGAACTAGTGTGGGATAAGTTTTGCAGTTCTCAATGGGTTAATACATGATGAGTCGATTTTTTTGTCCAAGAATCGCAAAAAAAGGCATCGAGATCGAGGATACGTTGCAAGCTGCGTGTCATGTTTAACTCTCTCTCTCTCGAGGGACGTCGAGCACTTATTACTACTTGCCTCGCGCTGTTCCCTCTGGGGGATAATAACAGCAAAACGCTCCTCGTCCTGTTTGGTGTTGCCTTTGTCGGTGCTCTACGATGCACCCACTGCTGCTTGCTGTTGTTACTTGCTGCTGCTGCTGCTGCTCCTGCTGATGCCACTGCTTGTACGAACTGTTGGTGGTGGTGGTGGTGGTGTTACTGCTTCTACTGCCTACTGTGCTACTGCTACTGCGACTGCGACTGCTACTGCTCCTACTGATGCTAGTGCTCCTACTGATGCTACTGCTGCTACTGATGCTACTGCTTCCCCTACTGCTTGTACGAACTGTTGGTGGTGGTATTGTTACTGATTCTGCAGTATGTTGCTACTGCTTCCCGTGCCCCCCCCGCCCCCTACTCCTGTTGGTGAAAACCCAACGTGCTCCGTCCCAGCATTGTAGGGGTGCGAGGGTCTATGGTAATACGATTACGGCCGTGCACGACATGAGTACACCCCCCCCCGACTCATTGTACGCACTACGATTGTTGAACGGAACGTGAATAATGCCGCCTCTTTCCATGACGGAAACCCGCAACTCTCTCGGGAGCTATCGGTAGAGAATACACTTCTTCTAGAAAATGGTTGGCACACACTGTGTACAAGACGAATAGGAGCTAAGCGGAACCCTAACCCTAAGCCAATCAGATCAGTCAGACCAAATCAACCATTATTCGTTGGTTAGCGCTGCTTCCCTTTGTCTCGCATAGCATATGCATACATAGTGTACATCAACCATGGTACCATAGCATCGAGTAATTGGTACGTTGGTAAGCTCTAGTGGAGAATGAAATTGGCGAGACCGCGCGGGGGAAGCTGATCGTGTGCAACTGTTGTTCACCACTACGACCATATACCCGGTATGCCGGTACCTGTTACGGTATTACCATACCATATCGCTATGGGCTATGAACCCTCCAACGTTTTTGGAGGGTTATGCATATAGCCCATATAGCCACATCGCATCATTTCATTCCATGGTTTTATTGTTCTCATATCAACTCGCCGCCATAAGCTGTACCTGGCATTTTTTTATTTTTTTATTTTTGCATCCCATTTATTGTCTTCGCACTTCCGTCTCTCTCTCCCTAGTCGTAACTCAGATCCGGGGTCACAAAGTAGGCTCCTCTCCCTCCTCCCCCACTACGGTTCTTGCCTTGATTTTTATCGCGCAGAGGGTTCAGCCTTCCCAACGCTCGTCGACTTTCATCGAATTTTGCTAACTCACGCTCTCGCGCATTGTACCTATCAATAGTGTCCGTGGTCCCTATGGTTAGACCTGCTCCAATAATTTAGGAGCGGGAAAAACAACTAAAATCAGGAAATAACTCCAACAACCTGCGGGGAAATCGCACGAGTAAACAAACAAGAAGATATGAAGTAAACAATACCATTGGCACAACTACAACAACCTGAGGGAAAATGCGCCAGCAAACAACGATGCCACACCATGCCATGCCATACCATGACATGCCATACCATACCATGCCATACCATACCATACCATACCATACCATACCATACCATACCATACCATACCATACCATGCCCATGTCATGCCATACCATACCATACCATACCATACCATACCATACCATACCAGGCCATACCATACCATACCATACCATACCATACCATACCATACCATACCATACCATACCCTACCATACCCTACCAGGCCATACCATACCCTGCCAGGCCATACCATATACCATACCATATGTACTGTTGCCATCCAACAATGTGCAGCATCAACTTCAACCATATCATGTATCGTGTGCCAGTTACTCTTACTTATTTATTACCAGTATAGCCTTATCTAGAAGATACACGTACTTTTCCATGTTTTTAGTTTACTTGGTACGTATGTATGTATCTGCAGTAGACTATTTATGTACTATTAAGGGGGGCCATAGTAAACACTAGTAAATAGGACCATATGTTGTTAGTAAAAATAGGTAAGTATACGACGCGTGCTACGATAATAGAGGTAGCACTTTTGGCTGGTTTCGTTTTCTGAATGATCGGGCTCCTTAACCCAAATTCGTCGTTTTTTCATTATTTTGTTGCCATATTTTCCATACTATACCTACTACGTAGCTCATGGGATTGTTGGTCGGGTAGCACTTTTGTTTTTTTGCAAATTTAAAATCGGTTTTCGGGTGAGGTATGGAGCTCCTTAAGTGACCACCCTTAGAAGGCAGAAACATGGTGTGCACCTCTATCGTAGCATTCGTCATACAGGTTTTTACTGTGTACCGTAGGTTCTATTTACTAGTATTTACTATGGTGTCCCGTAATAATATAATATACGTATAGTTCATTGATTGATTGATTGATTTACCAGTTTTTGATTGATTGATTGAATGAAATAATTTAATGAATTAATGTAAACTAGCCAAAAATAGGTACACCTATGCATTTTGCGCCGTCTATAGGTACACTAAATGTTGCACTCGGGGAAAAGGCTTCCTGGCCCTCATCCGATCTTACCTACTGTTGGCTGAAAGGTTCCAGGTACACCTCTCTGTGGTTACGTACTCAAGTTGGGTTTGTTTTTGTTTCGTGCCTTTAAGTGTTTAAGTTAATTGTTTAGTTGTGCATTTCTTTATGTATTCATGAACCTAGTTTACTGATTTAATGTACTTCGAAGTAGTTACTCAAGCACCGTTATGTATTTACGTGTTTGTGCGTATTTACTGATTGATTTACTTGTTTGTTTATTGACTCATTGACTTTTTTATTCGTTTTTTATATATGTATTTCTTTGTTTAGTTCTGCCATTCATTATGCCTTTCTTTATTTCTGTCTCCCATCATATCTTTCTTCCATTACTCGTATATGTTTATTCATTATGTAGACTATTAATAATATGTTTTGTTTAATGTAGTCATAAATCTACTCCGTACGAGTACGTACTTGATACGAGTACGAGTACATTTCAATTTATGTTTTTCTTTAGGTTTTGTGGGTTTTATCGTTTTATCGAATTTGTCAAATCTGTACATACTGGTAACAAGTACCTAACAAGTATCCGGTATAGACTTTGATTCACATAGATTGTATTGCTTTTTTCCGATGTCCTTGCCGCTCGCTGCCAAGCTCTCGCTCAAACCTGTAATACACCGCCTCTGCCTCTTTTATCGCCATGCCGTCTTATTAATCGCTTTTCCGCTCTAACAACCGTCCTCTGCCGCTCTGCCGCTCTCTGCCCCTGCCACCCTTTTGGCACACAGGTTCGTGGGGCAGCGCATCGAGCAGCTGGAGGAACAGGAGGCTCAGGCCATCGCTGCGGCTGTGGCTGACGGCACCCTTCCCCCCCTAGCCCTCTCCCAGAGGCGCCACACGGCCGGGGTCCTCTCCCCCAGGCTGGGCAGCCCCGCTAACTGGGCGTCGAAAGGGTTTAGCAGCGGAGGAAGCGGCAGTGGGGGGGGCGGGGGTTGGGGCGGAGGGAGTGGACGGGGTGAGAGGGGTGGGAGGGGTGGGAGGGGTGGCGCCACAGGGGGCTTAGGCGATGGAGGTGGCAAAAGTGGAGGCCGTGGGGGGGGCTTAAATGGAGTCGGTGGGCGCAACTTAAATGGAGGAGATGGAGGTAACTTAAACGGAGGAGATGGTGGAGGTAGTTTGGATGGAGGCGCTGGGAGTGGCTTGGGCGGCTTCGGTGGGGGCCGCTTAAACCGAGGGGGCTTGGGCAGGGGGGGTGACAAGGAGGAGCCCGAAGAAGCGAGGGGCGAGGGGATGGCGACGGGAGTGAAAAAGGTGTGTGATCCATTTGTTGTGGGCGGGGGAGGGGGGGTGAACTTCATATTCATGCATGGCCGTAGTCGTATGACCATAGACCCTCGCAGGGTGGGAGACGGAGGGTAGGGGGGGGGGGGGGGGGGGGGGAGTAAGGTGATAGGGAAGAAGGGGGGTTGGATTCTGCGGGTTGGATTATTGCCGGGACGTACGTCCCATGTTTGGAACACACTTGCCTCCATGCAGGTGGTAAAAGCTCTTTGTGCCCCCTCCCCCCTCCTCCGCTATTGCTGCATTAGCATTTATTTATGCCGGAGGGGTGCCATGGGAGGAGAGGTGGCTTGGTTCGACTTACGAACCAAATATGCTGTTTCGACATTATTAATCTCTTCCCCCCTCCCTCCCTCCCCCCCTCCCCCTCTCTAACTGCTTTCCACCCACATGTCTGCTGGAACTCCCGTCCCATCGCTCATCCATCCCCCAGAGCCCATTGTCGCGCGATAACGCGCTTGGACCTCAATCGGCGACTCCCTTATTGACTGGCCAGCGAAACCAGCCCGTGCATGCCCCATCGAGCACCATACAACTGCCAGCACCTTCGAGCGATAGGTGTAACACCATTCCCCACAACGAAGCTGCTGGTGGTGGTGGTGGTGGTGGTGGTGGTGGGGGTGGGGGTGGGGGTGGGGGTGGCAGGGGTGGTGGTGTTGGTGGTGGTGTTGGTGTTGGTGGTGCTGGTGCTGGTGCTGGTACTGCTACTGGTGCTGCTACGGCTAATACTACTGCTGCTTCTGCTGCTGCTGCTGCTGCTGCTGCTGCTGCTGCTGCTACTGCTTCTGCTGCTACCGACCCAACTGCTACTAATGCTGCCGCCGCTGCTGCTGCTGCTGCTGCAGAGGCGACAGTAATCCCAGTGAGCGCCACCAACGTGATCGGTCAAGAAGAACCGGCGGCCGCCAGCCAGGCTGAAACTTTGCGCATGCGGGGAGGGGGTCAGCCCCCGACAATGATGGTGTGGGGTGCTCGGGAGGAGCAGGAGGAGGGGGAGGGGGAGGGAGAGGAAGAGGAGGAGGCACGGGGTGGGAGAGGGAGGGGTGGGAAAGAGATGGACGGTGTTCGATTGGCGGTGGCCGAAGCAGCAGCGGCGGCGATGAAGCTGGAGCTTGAGGAGGTCAAAGTGAGGGGGGTAATATTGTTTTGCTGTGGTGGTAGCGGGGGGGTGGGGGGCGAGGGGGGGTAATCATGTTTTGCTCGACTTAGTCGTTCAACCATTGACCACGCACCCCTTTCGAGACGGGGGAGGGGGGGGAGGGATGTCCTCATGTCGTGCATGGCCGGTAGTCGTATAACTCGGTTTTTGCTTGCCTTGGCCGTTTGACCATTGACGATATGCGAGGGTCTATGGTCGTACGACTACGGCCATGCACGACATGCGCACACCGCCACCCCTCCCCCCCCACCCCCACTCCCCACCCCATTACCCATGCATTTTCGCCTGCGCCCCTGTTTTCTTTCGCAAAGGCTCGGTTGTTTGAGCTGGTATTGTTGGAGAACAGTCGCGAGGGTCGGGAAGAACAGGAGGATATCGCTGACGATGGTTGGGCGCTCCTTACGACGAGAAGCGGTAGCGGGTGGGAAGGGCCGGCTTGTCCTCCGCCTAGGACGTGTGGCCATGGCGTCGACGAGCAGGATGACCTTGGTCGTGGTGGTGGTAGTGGTGGTGGTGGTGGTGGGTATGGGGAGGAGCAAGAATATCATGATGGCGGTGGTGATGGTTGTGGGGAAGAGGCAGAAGCTCCTGGTGGGGGTGGTCTTGATCCTGGTGGTGGTGGTGGTGGTGGTGGTGGTGGCGGTGATGGTGGTCATGAGGAAGTTGACGCGCATGGTGAAAATAAGGAGGAGGAGGAAGAGGAGGAGGAGGAGGAGGGGGGGGGGGGGGGGGGGGGGGGGGGGGAGACTGATGATGATGATGGCGTTGATAACGGTAACGATGTCGATGATTTTTATTATCACTGCGGTGGTGCTGGTGGTGGTTTTTACCACGGCGGTGGTCATGGTGGTCATGGTCGTGGTGATTGCGGTGGTTATTATCATGGTGGTGGTGGTGATGCTGTTGGCGGTGGTTATTACTCTGACGCTGGTGGTGCTGGTGGTGCTGGTGCTGGTGGTGGTGGTGGATATTATTATGGTGGTGGTGGGCGTGGGCCGTGCGGTGGAGACAAATGCGGCGAGGGGGTGCCGCCCCGCTCATGGTACGCCATCCCAAAGGTTTCCCACTTGTACTGGGACAACTGACACCATCAACAGTCACATCGTCAGCCGTGCCTTGGCCAATCACAACAACAACCTCCCCTCTCCCCCACATGCCACCATTTGGGCCATTTAGAGCGTTTTGGCTTTGCGTGTGCTTTTTATCATTTAGAGTGTTTTTGCTCTGCGTATGCCGCCATTTCGGTAATTTAGAGTGTTTGTGCTCTGCGTTTTATCCGCTGTTTTGGCCATTTAGAGTGTTATTGCTCTGCTGTGTATGCCGCCATTTTGGCCATTTAGAGTGTTTTTATTTTTTTCTCTACGTACTATCCGTAATTTTGGTCATTTAGAGTGTTATTGCTCTGCGCATGCGGCCTTTTGGTGATTTAGGGTGTTTTTGCTCTGCGTATGCCCCCATTTTAACAATTTAGACGTTTTTCGTGCTCATTTTAGGCGTCCGTTTTGGTCTTTTAGAGGTTTGTTGCTCTGTGTATGCCGCCATTTTGGTCATAAAGAGTTTTTGTGCTCTGCGTATGCCGCCATTTTAATCATTTCAGAGTGTTGTTTGCCCTGAATATGCCGCTATTTTGGCCATTTAGAGCGATTTTGCGGCGTTTGCCGCCATTTTGGTAACTTAAAGTGTGTGCTCTGCGTATGCCGCCATTTTGGTCATGTAGAGTTTTTGTGCTCTGCGTAAGCCGCCATTTCGATTATATCAGAGTGTTTTTGCCCTTAATATGCCGCTATTTTTCAGCTGCTATTTTGGTCATTTAGACCGTTTTTGCTCTGCGTACGCCACCATTTAGGTAATTCAGAGTGTTGTTGCTCTGCGTATGTCGCTATTTTGGCCGTTTAGAGTTTTGTTGCTCTGCGTACGCCGCCATTTTTGTGTGAGTCCAATAGGTTTCCTTGTTTGGTTTCGGGTGCAATGAGAGGAGAATGGTTGACGTTCACCGGAAATAGGTATTGAATGGAGTTATAAACAGGCTCCTGCTGTAGTCTACTCCAATAGGATATTGCAGTCCAATAGGCTATTGCAGTCCAATAGGATATTGTAGTCCAATAGGCTATTGCAGTCCAATATACTGTTGCAGTCCAATAGGTTATTGCAGTCCAATAGGCTATTGTAGTCCAATAGGCTATTGCAGTCCAATAGGCTATTGCGGTCCAATAGTCAACTGCAATCCACTAGGTTTCCTTGTTTGGTTTCCCCTGTTGGCTTTTTTCTTTCTGGGAAGGCCTTTGAGTGATCAACGTTGAAGATCTTTCGTGCTGCACATTAAGGGGTTACAAATGTTATGCGCGTAAGAGTAATAGAAGTAGAAGAAGTGGAATTGCAGGCTATTGGTAGAAGGGGTGGAAGGCCTTGCGCAGTGTGCGTGCGATCAGTTTAGGTGGGGAGTGGAGAGAGAGAGAGAGAGAGAGAGAGAGAGAGAGAGAGAGAGGGAGAGAGAG
>MEHQ01001493.1:65134-102335 GCA_008828725.1 Saccharina japonica
GGGGGGGGGGGGGGGGGGGGGGGGTATAGTGCATGCGCGTTGCGTTTGTTTTTTGGGGGGGGGGGTTCTCGCCGCGTACCAAATTGTTATCGCATCATCAGGCCTGAGATCATGAACCGTATGTATGACTCTCGACGAGATGTGCCATCGCACACCGGTCGCCCCGGTGGGATAGCAGGTAACCACGAAGCTTGTTAGAGCCAATATCGTGAGTTCGAGCCCCCCAAGTGCATGCTTGTAGGGACTTTTTCTCGCAAAAAAATATCTTGACTAGCGAAAAGCGCGAGAGCGTGAGTTAGCAAAATTCGATGAAGATCAACGAGCATTGGGAAGGCTGAACCCTCTGCGCGATAAAAATCAAGGCAAGAGCCGTAGTGAGGGAGGAGGGAGAGGAGCCTACTTTGTGACCCCGGATCTGAGTTACGACTAGGGAGGGAGAAAGACAGAAGTACGAAGATAATAAATGGGATGGGAAAAAAAAGCATATTACATGCATGAATATTAAGAGTGCTGTTCCCCACAGGTGCTACTGTAGAGCATAGCCAAGATATGCGCTGCCCTGCGGTTCCCTAGGTGTGATGTATACCCTTAATACGCGCGTGATAAGTGCGTGTATCGGAAAAGGGCGGCAGACAGACAGACACACACACAGACAGACAGACAGACAGACAGACAGACAGACACCCCAGGTAAACCAAGGGGACTGTAGAGCAGAGCCAACGACATGCACTGTTCACCTAGTCTACTGCTAAATTATGGAGGTTGGACGCTCGCAGCAGGAGGTCACCATATTATGGAGGCATTTCTGCTACAGTAGCGGTCCCTCTACTATTATTAATCCTAGATAGTGCGGGTTGAGTATAATATAGTGCCGGCTGCCCGGTACGCATAATGCCTGTGAAATCGCGTGGCATAGGTGGGATTAACTAGCGTGGCAGTGAACGGAGCGTTCGTGTCGGTTGCCGCTGAAGTGCCGGTAGTGTTGGCTGGCACTTACCGGCACACAACAACAGTATACGAGAGAGGGGCCATTACTACTGTATATGGTATTGTAAAGCCCACTACCAGTAGAGTGGGTAATACAAACGTAACCTGGTAAATATTTAATACGTACGTAAATACGACTTAAAAAAGCAAACAAAACTGCGTATATACAAAGTGTTACAAACTAATGAATTCGTCAGTTGTTGTGTGAGTTCGACGGACTGATTGAATGGTTTGATGCTCAGCTTTGCAAGCTGGGGATGTCAAAATGCGTCGAGCTGCGCATGTTCTAAAGTTATTTGGGTAAAAAAGGAGCTTAACATTTTAATGATGGTTTCAGTTAAGTACAGGAAGGACCCCAGTAAAGGAGGGGCCAAATATAAGGACCGTTTCACACCTTGGACATATCGTCTACAGATCATCTACAGATAGATCACACAGATCATCCAGTTCCTCGCCTGCCGTTGTGAGAGGTTGCGCAGGAAACATGTACGTATGTACAAGGGCTCCGCTCCGCGGGCGGCTGACGCCGCCCGCTACGCTCGCGCAAGGAAAGGGGCAGAAGAGGCCCATGATGTAGTGCAAGCAAGCACCGACTTGAAAATTGCCAAGAGGTTCATGGTGTACGAACAGCGAAGAAACGGCGGACTTGACATGCATGCAAAACATGCTTGGGATGCACATTGGCTCCATGCTTCAGGACAACAAAGTTGTATGTTCGAAAGAGAAAGCACAGCAACACGGCTCACAGCACGGCGCTGCGCTGTCTGCTGTGGTGTGTGTGATTTGTGCCTTTTTCGTGAGTATATGTGTGGTAGGACAACAACAACGGCAGTAGTGGTGGTACTCGTAGTACTTCCTACTTTGTATGTATGAAAGAGAAAGCACGGCACAGCACGGTCGTCGAGTTGTGAAGTACGAAAAACAGAAAATCAACAAAACTGAGAAAGACGTCGTACACATGTTTACTTACGTACGTACGTACGTACGATCATCTATGGAGTACTCGTACTCGTACTCGTACTCGTACTCGTACTCGTACTCGTACTCGAACGAAATGGCAGGAGCGCAAAACAAAAAAGTCGGAAAAAAATGGGAATCAATTGGTCGTACGCTCAGCTGACGTATTTTTTAGGGCATTTGACAAAAAGGGGGACACCCCCCATATATCGTAACAAAAAGGGGTAATTATATCTATATTATTAAATGCGATGCTGCTATTATTCTGTCTGTCTGTCTGTCTGTCTGTCTGTAATTGAGTAGCGCTATCCAGAGCGGTTCAGCCCCACCTTGCCCCATGGGTAGGGAGGCTGGGTGCCACAACCCGCAGAACACAGGGTCCCATGCCGCGCCGAGCCGTGGCCGTGGCACAATCCCGACGCAGTTCTGGCAGCCATCTAGCCAGCCTACCTGCTGACTTCCAATTTTTGAATTACTATTCTGGCAGCTGATTGGTTGCCCAAATCCATGCCAGTGGCTGCTGGCTCTTTCTAGAACATCGGTGCTAAAAAGAGCCACCGAGTTTGCACCAAACCCGGGGAGGATAGGCTCCCATCCCCGGATCAGAAACCCCTCCATATGTTTACAACTCCGACCAACCAGGGACAAAAACGGCGATTTCCCGGGTCGACACTGCCCCGCACGGTATGGAAACTCCACGCGGGGGGTTTCAACTTTTTTGCGATTGTCCGCCACGCCGGGGAGAGAGCGAGCCGTCCCCGGGAGGGCTTCGCAAGCCCCTCGCTCGCCGAGTTCGACGCAGGCGCCCGCTCATTGGCCCGAGACATCGGCTCAGGGAGCCAGCGGCACCCGGGGACGATAAGTTCCCATCCCCGGGTCAGAAATCCTTCCATACATCTACAACTCCCAACGGCACAGGGACGCAAACGGACATCCCCGGGATCGATACCGCCTCACAAGGTGTGGAAACCCCAATACCACAGGAACATTTACGGTTGCCTGGTCCTCATAGAGCCAGCGTGCGGCGAGAGTTGCCCCTCGGGGCAACGTCGAATTCCCGCCGCACCCGGGGATGATCATGTCCCATCCCCGGGTCATGAATCCTTCCATACATCTACAACTCCAACAACCCGGGGACGAAAACAGACGTCCCCCGAGTCGATACCGCCCCGCAAGGTGTGGAAACCCCACCACCGCTGGCTGATTGATGATTTTGCTGGGGCGCGGCGAATTCACAGAGCCAGCACGCAGCGAGAGTTGCCCCTCAGGGCAACAGGGAGGTTCCGCCGCACCCGGGGATGATATGATCCCATCCCCGGGCCAGAAATCCTTCCATACATTAACAACTCCAACGACCCGGGGACGCAAACGGACATCCCCCGGGTCGATACCGCCTCACAAGGTGTGGAAACCCCAATACCACGGGAACACTTACGGTTGCCTGACCCTCATAGAGCCAGCATGTGGCGAGAGTTGCCCCTCGGGGCAACGTCGAATTCCCGCCGCACCCGGGGATGATCATGTCCCATCCCCGGGTCATGAATCCTTCCATACATCTACAACTCCAACAAACCGGGGACGAAAACAGACATCCCCCGAGTCGATACCGCCCCGCAAGGTGTGGAAACCCCACCACCACTGGCTGATTGCTGATTTTCTGGGGCGCTGGAGTTCATAGAGCCAGCACGCAGCGAGGGTTGCCCCTCGGGGCAACAGCGAGCTTCCGCCGCACACGGGGATCATATGACCACATCCCTGGGTCAGACATCCTTCCATACATTAACAACTCCAACGACCTGGGGACGCAAACGGACATACCTCGGTTAGATACCGCCTCACAAGGTGTGGAAACCCCAATACCACGGGAACATTTTCGGTTGCCTGGCCCTCATAGAGCCAGCGTGCGGCAAGAGTTGCCCCTCGGGGCAACGTCGAAGTCCCGCCGCACCCGGGGAAGATAACGTCCTATCCCCAATCCTTCCATACATTTAAAACTCCAACAACCCGGGGACAAAAACGGACACCCACCGGGTCGATACCGCCCCGCAAGGTGTGGAAACCCCACCACCACTGGCTGGTTGCTGATTTGGCGGGGCGCTGAAGTTGATAGATCCAGCACGCAGCGAGGGTAGCCCCTCGGGGCAACAGCGAGGTCCCGCCGCACCGGGGGATGATAGGATCACATCCCCGGGCCAGCAATACTTTCATACATTAACAACTCCAACGACACGGGGACGCAAACGGACATCCCCCGGGTCGATACTGCCTCACAAGGTGTGGAAACCCCAATACCACGGGAACACTTACGGTTGCCTGACCCTCATAGAGCCAGCGTGCGGCGAGAGTTGCCCCTCGGCAACTAGCTACACACCACAGCGGGGGTACACCACCACACCAGCATGGTCAAGGAGCTGCACAGCAAGCGTCTCTCTCTATCTCGCACGCGCACCTCTCTTTCTCCTCTGCTCTCAGCAAGATGTGGTATTATAATGGTACGCGGGGGGTTTCAACTTTTTTGCGATTGTCCGCCACGCCGGGGAGAGAGCGAGCCGTCCCCGGGAGGGCTTCGCAAGCCCCTCGCTCGCCGAGTTCGACGCAGGCGCCCGCTCGTTGGCCCGAGACATCGAGGGCTGATGTGTGGGAAGGGCGCGGCACGCTCACGCGGCGGTCGCCGGCTCGGCGGCGGACGGTAGACCAAGCTTTGTGAAGTGTACCGGATTCAGAGTAGGGTCAATTGGCCCGCTTCACGCTCAGCGCTCCATCGTAGTAATAGTTACCCATATGTCTATGTGCTTGTTGTTGGTCATGCAGATAGATCGACTGTACAGCTACCACCCTGAAGCATGAGACCTATACGGTAGACTCCAAGCCCTCCGCGCGTAGCTAGTATAGGTAGCTACGACGCATCACCGTATTTTCCGTACCCAAGCACCTGGACCGCCGTAACAATAGACCATACGAGTATTGATACCATAAAATAGATCTGCCTTTAAATATTAAAAAGATGAAGTAAATGGGAATGATGTGCAAGTAGTACGTACGGTAGACCGTTTGTATTCCCTAGGTTTACCTACTTAATTAAGTTTAGGGAATATCCCTAGGCTTGCCGACTGTTACATTACTGCACTGTCTCCTTTCCCGGAAACTCCGATAATATTGTCTCCTGGGTTCACCATATTTTTCTGAGGGTGTGGTCACTCGAGGATCTCTATACTACTAGTAAGTAAAAAAATGATTTTTGGAGGAAACTAAATGTGCCACGCGATGAACAATCAATGTCATGGCCTAATCATAAAATGAAAAAAAAATGCAACAACACAAGCACGAAAAGGCCGGCGATTTGGGGTTAACCCCTTAATAACTGGTCCCACGTATTTGGGTACAAACCGCTTGGAACTACGGTAGTGTGGGACGTTTTTTTTTTCCAGTTCTGAATGGGTTAAGGAGTCCCGTCATCCGAAACTTTTCAGCGAAAAAAAGTATACCTCTCTACTACTACTACTATCGTACATAGCACGCCTCGAAAGACGTCCATCCGTTAAAAGTATACCCCCACTTCAGAAAAAAAAGCAGAACATGTCTGTTGTTACGCACGCACCTGTTTTTTTTTTTCTTTCCAGCAGTGACGTCACGAGCACAAATTTTTTTTTTTGATACGATATGGTACATGACGCGTGCCACGATAGATAGAGGTGTAAGCACCGTGATTTTGCTGAGGGTGCTCACTTGAGGAGCTCTATATATACCCTCACACCCTCACCCGAAAACTGATTCTTCTGGACGAAAACAAATCTACGCGATAACAATCCCGCAGCCTCAGGTATGAAACGAAAAATAATGCAACGCAAAAACGAAATCTCGACGATTTTTTTGGTTTGAGGAGCCTCGATCATTCAGAAAACATTTCGGCCAACATTTGCTACTGTGCCTCTATCGTAGCATGGGTAAGGGCCCGAATTAACGAGTATAAAATAAATTCAATTTGGAGAAAATCAAATTCAAAATCGCTTTTCATTGGTCAACACACGCACCAGCACCAAATATTATGCCCCAAGATCCTAATATTTGGTGCTGGTGCGTGTGTTGACCAATGAAAAGCAGATTTGAATATATTTTTTTCCAAATTGATTTTTTTTCTTCTTCGTTAAAACGGGCCCTAATATGATGTTTCATACCAAGCGAAAAATACCATATCATAGTAGGTTCATACCCTGGATACCCTGGTACGTGTCACAGGATGTATGCTAGTATACCAGCATATCATTATCACACGGCAGTAGAGGATACATGATCGAAAGCCATGAAATAAACAAAATACCATGTGATATTAAAATATATGATAAACCAGCCGCCCTTTTTACTACTTTTGATTGTTGAGGTCCCGCGAACAGTTTTGGTTCAAACGTTCGAGCCCACAATTGACACAAGTTCTTATTTTTTTCGCTTTAAGCGCTTGCCAGAAAACCTCTCCCCCGCCTCTTACCTACGGACTACGAGCAAAAACAGAAAAGCAACTTGGAAAAAACTTGAAACTTGCAGGTAAAAAATGAAGAAGAAAAAAACTACAAAAAAAAGACACGTGCTGTACGGTAACATGACGCGGCCCCGAACCCACTCCTCCTCCCTCCAATAAAAAAGAAAATGCTACATACGAAGCAAAATAACTTTCTTCGTAATTTCCCGGAGCGACTTTTAAATCCTCCCAACAAAAAGGAGGAAACGCTCGTAAAAACGAAAGAAATGTATCCATTGCTTCCTCCGATGAAAGGGAAGCGCCTCGCACGAAGAGGAAGAAAGTTATTCGTAATTTCAACCGAGTCTCTCTTTTCCTCCACAAAGGAAACGCTCGTTACAAAAATAAAAAAAACGAAATAAATTTCTTCGCAATTTCCCCGGAGGGGGAGGGGAGAGGGCTGGGCGGGCAATCGACGCAGGCAGTGCCTGCGGGTGTCCTCCAAAATCCGTGGTTTACTGCTGTACTAATAACACTACGTAGTACGTAACGCACAACGGTTCCCTATTGATGGTTACGGTTGTAGTATGTTTCGTGGTTACTGTTGCTCCTACTGCTGTTGTCACTGTTCGAGATCCATTCCAAAAACGGCCCTACAACAACACCCCCCCGCCCGTCCTCCAGATAACGCCTTTCCCCGAACCCCAAGCCCAAAGCAAATGGCACCCAAAATACGAGTCGTTTTGAAAAGTCCCGTACGCGTACGTAACGCCTTCCGATTCCCAGGCGCAAAATATTTTTTGCATCTCAAACGATGAGGAAAAAGTCCCGTCCGACGTAACGACGACTCCATAATTCCAAAGCGCAAACCAAACGGCCTCTAAATACGAAAAATGAAGAATAAAAATCTCCTCCGAACAGCGCCTTTTCGACTCTCAAAAGCGCAAAAGCAAAAAGCAATATGGCCTCTAAAAAATACGCACACGCATATTGCAAACGGGAAGGAAGAAGGAGAGGGGGGGGTGAGTCTAATACCATAAACATTTATGCTATTGTTACAGCTTCAACATTCACGCCACAAAACAGGCGAAGAAGCCTGACGAAGCAGCCCTTTACGAGTCGAGGTCATGTGTTGCCATTCGAAAATAACGAGCAGCACCACTAGCTTCGACGTCGACTGCCACTCATTACAAACATCCCCCCAAAAAAGGACGAAAGAAAATAACAAAGGGAACAAACGTGAAAATCATTATGATTTTTCATGTTTTCCATCCGACCCGGTGTGTGGAGGCAACATGAGCATCTCCAACGTCCATCAAAACACCCTTTCAGAAAAATCCCAAGAAAATTCCTAGAAAATAAGAAGAAAACCAAGGGAAACATAGTAAAAGTACGTAGTAGAAGTACTACCAGGCTACGTACACCAAGGGAAACGCAATATTATTAATAGTAAGAGTACTATTAATAGTATACCAGGCTACACCAAGCGAAACATAATAAAAAAAAAAGTCGTAGGGTACTACACTGCGTGCAACGGACGCGGGAGGTTTTTCTTCCACAATTCTTATCCCCACACTTATGTCTGAAAAGACGAATCTGGTCAGAAGAAGACAACACCCATGAAATTGAGGGACGGGATGAAAAAAAAAAGAGTCATACCTCGTAAAACGATCCCCCTATCCCGGACCCGAAAAAAAAGAGGCGTTCTGTATTAACCCTTGTAGGACTGGAGTCCCGATGTGGGGACAAAACACTTGGAATTAGTGTGGATTGTCCCCAAAACAGGACTGCAGTCTTAAAAGGGTTAACACGACACAGACGAGACGAAGACACTACCAGGGATACCAGGTATACCAGCAGAACGGTGCCGCTATACGATACTTAAAAACAAGGCACAGTAAATTCCGCCCTCTTTCCTTTTTTATACCAGCAACGACAGGTGACGGCAGTTTAGACCCGTCACGGACGGGCGGTCTAGACGGATGGTCTATAGACTGACGGCCTAGACGCAATACATTAGTTTTTATAGTGTAGTGACGTCTGACATTGTTGTGACCGACAACGAATCCCGACACTGCAGAGTCCCTTTTGACACATTTGGTGTCGAAAAACATATCCCTCCCGGTTCTCAATGGTGGTATTTTGTGTCTCTATCCCGGTACCCCCCTTTTAAACGCCTCTTGGATGCCTCTTAGACGCCGTCTTTGTGTTCCGCGACAGCAGTCCGGCCGGCGCCGCCGGGGAAAGCTGCGAGCACTCTATCATTGGAGGTGACGCCCTGGTCAGTCCCTCCCGCGGCCCTGTTTTTTCAAAACAGCAAAAAGCAGACGAGCACAACACATATTTGGGAAGGTGGAAGTGAGGTTGGTGGAGGAGCTAAAGCAAATGTGTGTGCACCCATCCGCCCGGAGATTTTTTTTTTTTTTAACTAGCGAACACACGATAAACATCAAACTCCTAAAAAAAAAGGTCATCAATTGATACAAAAAACAAGCCAGTGGGGTGTGTGGGATTTCCGGACCAAAATTACCAAAATGTCGAGAAATCGTTTTTTTTCTTGTTCGTAGTTTAGGTTCACTTGGTTTTGGTATGCCCCCCCCCCTCCCTGCCTGGGTCTCCAAAATCGAAAATGGTTATGAATAAATAGTGGAGTAGTGGGGTGCCGGGATTGTTTTTTAAGCGCATCCCTCTGAAAGAAACTGCAAACAAACAATAAAGAGAAAGACTGTTAGGATAACCCTCCCTCCCCTTTCCAACTCATTCAATCAGCGACAGCAGAGGGGGAGCAAGCAAACAGCAACCATGTGGATACCAGGTCCTATCCCACAACCAACACGAAAAAAAAGTAGAAATGGCTACGTACCAGGTATATGATATACAGAGTATAACAGAAACCGAAACCCTATATCGAACTGATTCGACGGTAGATTATAGATTATAGCACACACACGAATTAGTGTGGGACATGTGTTTACAGTTCTGAATGAGTTAATACACCATGTAAGGGCCATATTATTATCGAAGGGCCATTTTTTCCTTTTTTTGTCCCAACGTAATTTTCAGAAACGGCAATTAAAAAAAATATATGGAAAATTCGTGTGCGCCATAAGAAACGGCGCCAAAAAAAGGCGTGGCGAGACGCTATTGGCTTCGCTCTCACCGCGCATTCCGACCCTGGCGACTCGCGGCGTGCTGCTTACCCGTGGATTCCGATGCCGCCGTGCTTGGAGTCGTCCTGTCATTGAGTTGCGTTGCGTTCCGTTCCCGATGGAGTTTGAGTTACCCGAAGTGGTTACCGCAAGTAGATTTGTTTCCGATTGAGTTCGTAACCCCAAGTTGTTTTCCCAAGCCGGTGGTAGATGGGTGTGGTCGAACGAGCGCGTATTTAAGCGGAGTGAAATCGATCACGAGAGAGAGGGGGGGGGGGGGGGGGGGCGGAGAGACAGACAGACAGGCAGACAGGCAGACGAGGCAGATAGAGAGGTAGAACAGCAGACAGACGGACAGAGGGACAAGACAGACACACAAACAGACAGACAGACAGACAGACACAGAGGGTTTTGATTAAAAAACAGTACCAACCAAAGCCCGACACCCAATCCCATGGGCCACGAGCAGGTATCTCATCAATAACGTTCAAAAACTGTTCATCAGATCCAATGCTATAGGGGGAAACTACGCCCTCAGGTACAGTGGTTGAGGAGCTGCGTCAGTCACAACCATTGCTTGGGCTGAGAAATACAACCCCTACTGTACCCCCCCTCCCGGTCTATGATCATACGACTACATTCATGCACGACATGATTACACCCCTCCCCCCCACCCCGCCCATCACAATCACTCAAAAAAACTCCTCATTTGCTTACCATGCCCATCACTTCCACCTCCTTCGTCACGCGCAGGCCGACAGTGTACTTCGCAAACGTGAACCTGCTCGCCAAAAAATAAGCGAAAAAAAAATCCATGCAATAACGCCAAGCCGCGCAGCGGGGGGGGGGGGGGAGGGGGGGCGAGGAGAAGGAGGGTCAGAGGAAACAATGCATGTAAGGGGACCAACCTGCGAAGGGGGCGGAGTTCAGCGACTACGTCTAGGTTACGAATATACATATGATGTATACGAATAAATTGTAGGGCATAAACACCATGTACAGCATGAAACTGTTGGTGCTGCTCTGGGAACGCTCTTCGGGCGTTTCCTAAGAGGAGAGTTTGAGCCGTTTTCGCGGCACCTCGTGATGAGACGATGAGGTCCACCCTCTCGGCCTGCTACTTCCTCATCGTGCTCGCCGACCCCTACTCTGCCAGGGGCAGCCTCGGCCGTGCTCGAGCCGTGTCTCACGGGTGTGCGTTTGTGTGTGTGTTTTTAGAATTTCATGCGTTCATAAATTAAGTATCGAGTATATACATTTAATACGGTGGTTCAGGAAGCGCCGAGAATGTTTTCACCCATGTTTGGGGGGAGGGGCGTTCCAGCACTGCGGCATGTAGCTGTAGTTCGGGGCGTATATGATGGTGGGCTGGGCAGTGGACTGCTTGGACATGTGACCATAGGCCAAAAACCCATCGCACACGCTGTTTGGGGAAAAGCAAATCGCGGCCTTATGCCCTCGAGCGTTGTGGTGCTCGAGGGCATAAGGCCGCGATTTGCTTTGCCCCAAACAGCGTGTGCGATGGGTTTTTTACCTATGGTCACATGCCCAGGCAGTGCACTGCCCAGCCCACCATCATATACGCCCCGAACTACAGCTACATGCCCGGGTCGTATGCAGGAAGAGCATTCATACATACAGCAGCACGAGTGGAACCACGCTGCGCGCGGGTCACAATACAACCTCCCCATAAATAATGTACATCTCAAAATCCAAAACACATCCTCTATATATCCCATGCACATCCCGGGGATGGTTCGTCTCTCGCCGAGATGTTGGCATCGTCATCCATTTTTTGACACTTGGGGGTTTATACTGAGTGATGAGGCATTATTATGAAATAAGCTCGTACGTGGTATAAAATACGGACAACATTTTCGACACACTTGCTCAAAGCAAAAAAAAAATCCCCCCGGAAGCGTATGACAGGTCAATCTCGAAATTAGGTATCGTACCACAATTCGATGCGAGTCGACGAGGGAAGAAAAGGCTGAAGTCTCCTCGCGACAAAAATGCAAGGCAAGAACCGGGGAGGAGGGAGAGGAGCCTACTTTGTGACCCCGGATCTGAGTTACGACTAGGGGGGGAGAAAGACGGAAGTGCGAAGATAATAAATGGGATGGAMAAAAAAAAAAAAAAAAGCAGTACTTTTTGACTGAACTAATACTGTTCGTACCTGGTACCGTATATATTATGCCGCGAGCGAAAGCTTTTGCGACCTCGTACATGTAAATTGTATACGAGTACGAATACCATTCTGATATTCCTGTATACCAACGACGAATCAATAGAGCACACGGGGCAGGGGGAGGGGGGAAGCGGGGCGGGGGGGGGGGCGTACTCATTTGTTGCTTGCCTTAGTCATTTGACCATTGACCACGCATCCCTTTCGAGACGGAGCACCGTTCCTACTCCTAATAGAGACACCTCCAACATTTGGGCGCTCATTAAGTTGTTTCCATATATTACAGAGAAACCTTTTGCTAATCTTATCCCCTTCCTGCTTCGCCGCCTGTGGCCACCATCTAGCTCCTAAGATAGCGATCGTTTTCTCGCTACTATTTAGTGTACCAAACTGCTCCATGTCACACTCGTCTATTTTCCTCATCTCCTCCTCTAGGCGTACGGATTAATTGCTTGCATTTTGTCATTCGGAACAATGTTCACGCCTCCATTTCGAGACGGAGCACCGTTCCTACTCCTAATAGGGCTGGGAGGGCGGGGGGGGGGCGGGGGTACTGACTGATTAATTTCTTGCCTTTTGTCATTTGGCCAAAAATCACGCATCCATTTCGAGACGGATCACCGTTCCTACTCTTGACAGATGCGTGCCGCCTTCAACATTTTCGGGGCGGTCAACTTACAAAGTTTTGTCCCCTCCCTATATATATTGAAAAGAAAAGAAAAAAAAACTAAAAAAAACACAGCTGTGAGATCGAGGATTTGATCGAAACTCACATTTGCAAGCTGAGTGGGATACTTCGATCGCGCCAACTATTGTACTGGTTTTGGGGGGGAACAATATCTGACATCTATCTGTGGAACTCAAGGGAGGTCACATATATACGGTGTACTTCCTGATATATATTGCCTGGTGAAATGGACGCCCCCTGCTGCACTGGTGAAAAAAAAAAGAAGCAGCGTCCCTCGCAAAACCACCGCTGGCCCGAGATTTGTGCAGCATCACTGGCGCTCTAAATTGCGACGTAAATGACTTGTACCGACGGACAAAGCAAGCCATGCATACGAGAACACTCGAAAATAATTCGAGTTTTCCTCCTCCTCACCCGTAGAATGCACCGCAGCAGTCATCCTGCCGCTCGGCGTAGTAGGCCTCCCCGTAGTTGTCCTTCTCGGCGAGCAGTCCCGCCGCCAGCACGCCCCACGCCCCGCAGAACATGTGCACCGGAGAAGCGTCCACGACGTCGTCGATCTGCGCAAACCAAGCAAGCAAGCAAGCAAGCAAGCAAGCAAGCAAGCAAGCAAGCAAGCAAGCAAGCAAGCAAGCAAGCAAGCAAGCAAGCAAGCAAGCAACAGCAACAACAAAAATGGTAATCAAATGATAGGATAAATCGATACGATAAATGGGTACGATAAATCGATGTGATACGTGTACATATTTATATGAATATACGTTAAGTCGATACGCATAGTACGATAAGTCGATACGTATAATACGATAAATCGGTACTGGACACAGCTGTTCGATACGTACATAGGCGGCTGTAGTTCGACACATAAAGTCGATACGACAAAGCGATATTCGACACAAGACAGGCAGTTCGATACTATCTCACTATCATACTGCTGTACTTCGCTACATCGAAACTTTCGAAATCATGACCAACATAATATCATCGTACTATTAATATGTATACGTACGGTAAGTATGTCAACAGCAACAACAGCAACACCACCACCACCACCACCACCACCACCAACAGCAACACCACCACCACCATCACCACCACCAACACCATCACCATCACCAACAACAGCAACAACAACAACAACAAAATCGATACGACGATTTCGATATTCTACGAAAGCTTTGGTTCAGCCACCAGGGTATATACTGCAACAATGCCAAGTGACGATTTTACAGGCACTATACGAATACATAGCGGGCAGCCTGCACTATAGAGGTTATAATCCCATTTGTACGCCACCAGGGTATATACTGCAACAATGCCAAGCGACGATTTCACAGGCACTATACGAGGAATACATCGCGGGCAGCCGGCACTACACGTAGAGGTAATACTCCCATCTGTATCGTACCTCCAGCTTGAGGAGGAGTGCGCTGGAGGCGTTGTAAACGAACCCGGCGACGAAGCCGACGACCAACGCTCCCTCGGGCATCACCACAGCGCACCTGAGGTTAAACAAAACAGGTACATAATAACAGATGTCAGATTTTGTTCCCCTCAAAACCCGTAGTTGGCGCGATCGAAGTATCCCACTCAGCTTGCAAAGATGAGATTCGATCAAATCCTCGATCCCACAGGAGTGCCGCCGAGGAGCAAGGATGGCTTTAAAGGATGACAGTAATAGGAGGCTCAGTGAGATATAGGGGATAGGAACTGGGATCCACAGATTATCTCACTCCATGAAAAATAATAAAATGGATCTCTGGATCTGTCCAACACGGCGAGTTTCCTTAGATCTGCCCTGGCAGCAACTAAATAAAGCCTCTCCAAAGTTCAACGACCACGCGGCACACCAACCAAGCACGTCTCTGGTAAGGCTCAGGGTTGGTGGTAGGGGTAGAGTCCGGGTCGGCATGCATGGTGGCCGCTGTTATAGCCGGAACCGGAAAAAAAAACACACACACACACTCACACACACCGTCGGGGGGGGGGAAAGCCTTACAATCTCGTAACAAAACCCTGTACGTAAATCTCGTGGTTGTTGGTGCAGCATCTAAATAATCTACAGCTGAACCTGGCTGAACGAGTGAGTAACCGCTACCAGGCACCCAGTACCACTCCAGCCGACACTATATAATACCCGATTTATTTTTATATCAGACAAAAGGGTTTGTGTTATTTCGTGTGCCCAAACTCGGAAAATAAATTACCTCTAATTCTGGTACGAAAAGATACAAAAATTCTACCAACCAAATATTATATTCACATCACCGGCCCGAACGCATACTCGTAATAATATTTAATAAAAAAATAAAAAATAAAAAATAAAACGATAGAAATAATAAAATAATAAAAATGATAAAAAATAAAAAAAAACGATAGAAATAATAAAAATGATAAAAAAATAAATAATAATCAATATAATCAAAATAATCAAAACTAGTAATAGAAAAATAAAATGAAATAACAGACAAGTTTAAAACTCACCCGGCCGTGATGGCGACCAGTCCACCCAGCACGCCGTTGTTGGCCGCGGTGATGTCGACGTAGCCGAGGCGGAAGTAGGCCACCACTACGGAGGTGATGCAAGAAACGCCACCAGCAATCGTTGTGTTCACCCTATCAAAAATAAAACGAGAAGAGGGGGGAAAGGAAAGCCGCCGATGATGTGATCGTCATGTTTTCGTTTTCGTTTTTTTTTGTTTTTTTTTGTGGTTAATTTTGCCCCCTCGGTAATAGACAGTACGTAATGGAAGCGTGCTGGCAGGTATATACGACGAAAGCTGCCTGCAGGCAGCATCATGCTATTTACGTGTGTGTTATCGGAGACCATTTCCCGGGAAATTATTTTGAAAAATTAAAAACGAAACAATAATACGTCAGCTTCTCCCGATCGGCCGACACTCAGCTTTGCAAGCTGCGTGATACGTAGTATATGTACACCGGTTGATCGTTTTCAATTTTTCCTCGCGATTGAATCAGGTATACATTAATTAGCTCGTGGGCACTACCGCCCCTCCTCGGCGACGGTCCGGGCTGCTGTAATCGCTTGTTCCCCGTTTAATGCATGCCTCCAAGTCCATAGTATAAGAAAACCAATTAACATGTAACTCGTCGCCAAATTCCAGTCCATGTTTACAAGACACTCCAACAATCTTGGAGTGGACGAATGAACAAAAGTCCAAGTCCGGAGAAAAAAAAAGAAGCAAAAACGGGCAAGAAAAGACAAGAACAGACTGAAATGATATGATATGATATGATATGAAAAGACTCACATAGCCCTGGCGGCCACTTCTCCAGAACCGACGATCGCAAGAGTGCTGTATCCGATGCACAGCGAGCGGCGAGCCAATCACAGCGGTCCGATCACACAGTGGGCCAATCACAGCGGACCGACCGACCGACCGACCACGGCGGTCCGAGCACAGCGTACCAAGGAGAGCGGGGAAATCACAGCACACCAATCAGACCGGTCCGTTCAAAACAGACCAATCACATATAGAACGGAAGGAGGCGGTGGGTGGGCGGGGGGGGGGGGGGGGGGGGGGGGGGGGGGGGGGGGGGGGGGGGGGGGGGGCGAAGAAGCGGGAGGGATGAGGCAAGTGGGGGTGGCGAAGCGACTGGTCGGTCGGCGGACAACAGGGTGTTCGTTTGATTGGTCGTTTGACGATTAATAGTTGGTTAGCCTTTTTGGGAGAGCAAAGTGCAAAGACGCGAACAACAACAAAATTGCCGATATTGCCAAACCGTGTATATACCGCTCTACGAGGACGGAAACGTTAAAAGTACCGTTGGAGGTGTAACTAAAACACGTGAGCATCCAACGGTCCTTACATTTCCGTCCACAGTATACGAAGTATAGTGGTATATAAAAATAACGTGCAGGCAGCAGTGTATACGAGCAGCTGTATACGAGTATCAGAATGCTATTATCTAAAAATTAAAAAAAAAAAACAGCTGTGAAGTCGAGGATTTCGTCGAATCTATACGCCCGAAGAAGCGCAGATCAGCCGATATTGTCCTTGCCACCACAAAAACGGCCCGGGCACAACTAGCAGTGCCCCACCACTTATATGCTACAGGCGCAAGTGGTGTCACGTAGTCCCTATATGTTGCAATTGGAACACACCAGGTATGCCCTACCTGGTATGATACACCAGGGCAGCAGCTCGGGGTTTCATCCGTTGTGTGGCCGATGCTCTCGTCGTCACTTTTTCAAGCCTTTTTTCTTCGAGCTCCAAAGGGGTAAACTCGGCACGGCTGAAGTCACCAACTATACTTACTGCTCGTAGTAGGACCACTTATTATTAATAGTCGTTTCGCCCACTATCCGACTTACTGGGTTTCGATCCATTTAGGAAGGATTGTTGAATGCGGGGTACATTTTCCCAGGGAGGGGGGGGGGGGGGGGGGGGTACTTCATTTTCAGGGGGTGTACTCATGTTGTGCACGGCCGTAGTCATATGACCATAGACCCTCGCATCCCTACAATGCCGGGACGGAGCACGTTGGGTTTTCACCAACCAGGCAGACATTGCTTGCACCAAGCGCGAAACGCCGTGAGGTATTGGGCGAGTCGCATGGAGGGTGAGCTGCATCCTGCTAAGAACCGCCTCTGAGGCGGACTTGCATATGGACGATAGCCTCCAATGAATTAGGGGGGGGGGCTGATTTGGCTCGCTTCGCTCGGCCGATTATAGTCGGCAAGTTGTCTGGCCATCAGCAGCTGTTTCGACCTCGCCAGCCGACTTGTCGAATTAAGCCAGTTCGTCGACTAACGGCACCTGTCGATTAGTTAGAGTAGTCGTGAAACCCTGCCGACTCTTACAGCTCTAGTAAATTGGCTCGAGATCTTGGCGTGTACATGTAAAACACGCCTACATATATATATACCTGGTATACTAGTATATATATATATCGTGTACATGTAAAACACGCCTACACACATGTCGATGAGGGTTCACGGACCCCCTATCTACAACTCCTCATGGGCAAAAATAAGCATCAGACATGCGGTCTCGCGGGGCGGGGGTGACAGAAACGACCGATCGATGCCATACGTAGCCGTTCTCACCTGACACCGTTGAACCCGTACCATCCCATCCACAGGCACAGAGTTCCGAGGGTCTGCAAAGGAAAAACATGGTCCGGTAAATGATACGCGCGGGTACCACAAGTGGAGCGTGGAACGACGCGGAGAAGAGAGACGACAAAAATGCAACGGAGGTAAGGGTCAGAGAAGGGCGGGCTTGTAGACGAATACGCCAATTTTCGTGGGTTTTTCCAAAAACCGTCTTGAACCAAAAAAAAAACAAAAACAAAAACAAAAAAAACTTCCCGTATTGCGCTATCAGCTATCAGCCACTATTATCGCCGTCAAGATCTTGGAGTCGATGCATTGATCTAGTGGCATCAGCCGCAGAACCTTTTTTACGTACATACAGTTGTATATGTACAGTACTCCGGCACCTGATAGACAAAGCTGAGCTGGGGCAGTTCGACAGGGACGCCGTCGATGAACCTTCCCGTGCGGGGACCGAGGAGGAACGCCCCCACGAACGCGGCGACGCCTCCGGTCATATGGACAACCCCGCTCCCCGCGAAGTCAAGAGCGCCGCAGTCGAACAGGAGGTCCGTCTCCCTGTTTCCGGACGGGAAGCAAAAGCAGAGTTTCGGGCAGGCGTTATATTTCGTATTTGATGTGTTCTCCGGTCGTCAGACTGGAGGCTCGTCGTCCGAAAAAATAATTCGATGACGATACGCTGATGATCAAGCGAGGAAGCAAACCCTAGAAAATCAAGATTGAACGAATAGAAAGCTCGTATTATACGTCGTCTGAGATCGAATTTTCCCTCAAAACTCTTGTGTATATACTTGATATATATATATATACTTGAAAGCTTGTTCCCGAAAAAAAAACAGAAATAACAAAAAAAAACTGTTGGCCCGACCCGACGAAAAAGAAACGAACGAGAAAACTCTATTACCCCGCCCCACCGAAAAAAAACGAACGAGAAACCCTACGTACATACTGCCCCGACCCGCCGAAAAACGAACGAACCCATTGCCCCGCCCAGCCAAAAACCGAACAAATGACCGGACGAACTTAGGTCTCGCTTATTGCCCCGCCCCGCCGCAAAAAGAAACGAGCAAACATGAGCGAGACAAAACTTCAGAAAGGTTTCGTGCATCCATTATGC
This sequence comes from Saccharina japonica, assembly GCA_008828725.1. Taxonomy (NCBI): domain Eukaryota; class Phaeophyceae; order Laminariales; family Laminariaceae; genus Saccharina; species Saccharina japonica. Next base: position 83,751 of record MEHQ01001493.1, read on the forward strand.
TCGCGATTATTTCGGCATAATGGGGCGTTTCTTAAGAGCACAAAACTAGCACAGCATACGTAAGTAGGCATGTTTTCGAGCATTTAGGCAGAGCACAGCAGTGAGAGACACACACACGTCCGCGTATTTATTGGTGCCGCACGGCACGGGCCCACAGGCAAGAGCATGACATCACTCGCAGCAGGAGGTTCTGATAAATACCAAAACACAAAAATAAAAAACGTTTTTTTGGTCGCTACTTGTACATCTCAGGGGGGAAGGGGACCCTAAAGGGGTTACGAAAGCAACACTCAATACCTGAACGCAGAGGCCCAGCCGCCGGCGGACCATCCCCAGTGCACCACCACGGGGTAGATGAAGCCCAGCAGGCACACGGCGTAGATCACGTACGCCCCGAAGGTAACGCGCTCGACCACAGCCCCCGACACGACTATAGTTTAAGGACGTCGTTTGCGTAGGGCGGGGAGGGGGGGGGGGGGGGGGGGGGGGGGGTGCGAGTGAAGGATCCGAGGAGTTAAGTTAAGGCGGCGAATTTGAGAAAAGGGAGGGGGGTCTCGGGGAAGATTTCGACTGGGGGGGTGGGGGGGGGGGGCAAAGATAAGACGGCGGGTGGGGGGGAAGGATTTTGGGGGGACAGGGGGGGGGGAGTGTAATAGAAGGGGGGGGGGAGGGAGGCATAACGTTGTCCTGCATGGTCACCGGGGTATCCTATGACATATGCACCTGGTTGTTTTCTGTCAGGAGGAGAAACCGAGAACGAGGATTAGCCATTGATAGTGTACGATAAAGTATAGCTCTACGAGCAGGGGCAGGGGCGCGCAGAAAAAAAAAAACTGATCCTGGTGATTGGGTGGGCAAGGCCACACGGTAAATGAAAACTGTACTATACCGGTACAATTCACCATACCTAGTGCCCAGCCATGACGGCCTATCTTTGATGTATTAGTATCTATTTTCCTGGGGTACTCTTCCGCTTCAAGATATATTGGAGTCAACCATGATGGCGTAGCACGCGTGACAGATTTTCTAATCCTTCAACCCTTTTTTAGCGAATGTCCGTTCAGCTATATGTACTGCAATACGATGGCTGCGAGTCCTTCCCCGCCTCTCATCCGCTCTGTTGCTGTTGCTGATATATAGTGCACGGTGCTGTTACTGCTGTTATTACTCCCGCTGCTTCTGCTGTTTCTGCTGTTGTTACTGCTGATGTTCCTCCCGCGTATATACCGCTGGTGCTAGTGTTACTGCTACTCTGTTACTGCTGCTGCTGCTGCTGTTACCGCTGCTGCTGTTACTGATGTCGCTGCTGCTAATGTTGGTTTGCTGTTGTCGCTTCTGTTAAGGACTGTTCTTGTTACGGACTGTTCTTCCTCCCGCCGCTGATATTTACCGATCGCTGTTACTACTGTTACCTCTGTGTTACCGCTATGTTACCGCTGTGTTACTTACCCCTGTGTTACCGCTGTGTTACCGCAGCGGGTACTGCTGCGCGACCGCTGCCGGTACTGCTGTGTCACATACTGCTGCTGTGAATCTGCGCATGCATACCTGGCATATGCTTGTGGTACATAATGGGCACTCACTTGCGGCGGTGGTACTGCTGTGTCACATACTGCTGCTGTGAATCTGCTCATGCATACCTGGCATATGCTTGTGGTACAAAATGGGCACTCACTTGTGGCGGTGGTGGCGGCGAAGGCCCACTGGAAGAGCCAGAAGGCCCAGTTGTACCCGACTTCCGGCGAGGCCGATCCCCTGAACGTGGCGGTGGTGAGGAGGAAGCCGTCGGTGCCGATGAACCCGTTGTCGCCCGTATCCGGGAACTTGTCCTCGCCCATGGCGATACCATACCCGGTCACGTACCACATTACTAGAAAACGTTGTTGTTGTTGTAGGTGGTGGTGGTGGCGGTGGTGGTGGCGGTGGNNNGGTGGCGGTGGTGGTGGTGGTGGTGGTGGTGGTGGTGGTTTTCATAGCGGCGGTGTTTTAAGAGCGGCAGTGGTAGTGGTGGTGCCGATGGTGTTGGGGGTGGCGATAGTTGTCGTGGTGGTGGTGGTGGTGGCGGTGCAGTTGGTGTTCGTGTTGTCGTCGGGCGTGGTGGTGGTGACGTTGGTGGTGGCAGTGGTGGAAGTGGTGATGGTGTTGGCGTCGGTGTCCGTGTTGTAGTTGTTGGCGGGGGTGGTGGGGGTGGTGGTGGTTGCGTGGTGGTGGTGGTGGTGGTGGCAAGGTGGTAGTGGTGGTGGCGATGTTGTGGTCGTCGTTGTTGTCCACGTTTGCGTGGCGATGGGAAGCAGGTTTCGGTTCGGCACGTCATTGAAGCAGGGAACGACACGGCACAGCACGAAGAGGAGGGGAGGCGCGGGAGGTGGGGGGGGGTGGGGGTGGTTAGGCGCACGCCGGGGAAATGGTTCACCAAACCTCAACCCTCAAACGATAGACCAATACGTTCTGAAGTCGATCGTTGTTTTTGTATCACATAACACGACACCCTAGAGTATGGAGGCATCCTTCTTTCCGCCTATGTTATATATCTACCCTGGTATTGATTATTGGCTACGTATATATATACAAAACAATCAATATATACTGCAGTGGTAGGCATTCATTAGCTTTCACCTACGAGGCACACGGCACGCGATATGGAGGCATCCTCATTTCCGTGTTCCTTCTCTACCCCTCCACCCCTCGTCTGTCCCAAGCCGAGAATGATCCGACAACGTTTGTATAGACCTCGGCAAGCTCGGCCACGCCGCATGCACTGCTGTTGTGATGCAGCGCCAAAATTGTGCATTGCCGCGCTTTTCCCCAACTTATGATTTAGGTTGGACTAACGAGAAGGTGGCCAATTTCAGCGACAAGCACATACTTCATATGACCGAACTGTGTTGCAAGTTGCAAGTGAGAGCGAAAAAAACGTATATATATATCTCTCTCTATATACTGATCTACTGAAACACATTCAGGGAGTACACCGTATATATGTGACCTCCCTTGAGTTCCACAGCTGTCAGATTTTGTTCCTCTCAAACCCCGTAGTTCGCGCGATCAAAGTATCCCACGCAGCTTGCAAAGACGAGTTTTGACGAAATCCTCGATTTCACAGCTGTCGTTTCTTCAATGTTTTCAATATATACAGAGCCACGTCGTATACACCACGTACCGAGTCCGACTACCTGAGTCCCCATTGGACTTTTTTATTCAAGGGTATTGTCACTCACTTGCCCCTAAACTGGCATCGAAGACGTTTTTGATGAGAATGTTCTTGGCGTTCTTCATCTGAACGGCCCCGACCTAAAGAGACACACAAAGCAAATACACAAGCAAGAAGCACAGCGTCAAGTATCAGCAGCAGCGGCAGGAGAAGAAACGTATCACATCAGTCACGGTACCCTATTAATAGTAGTGCTTTAGAGCAAAACAAAACAAAAAAAACAAAACGCCAGAGTTTGGATTGGATGGATCTGTGTTCTCTGTGACAATCTCGCAACTTAAATTTCCCTTGGTTCTCTTACATGATATGCAAGCAGCATAAGCACAACTCTCTTACTACACCCATAGAAGGGGCCTGGATAAGGGACCTGGATCAGTCTTCAGTGCGAGAGCTTACCTGGTACAGTAGTAGTACAACTAATTTGAGCAAAAAGGTTGGCACCTACTGCTGTAACTGGCACACACTATGTACGTACCAGGGCATGAATAAGCCGTTACGCTAGCGCAACATTTGGGTCGGAATTTAGGTTTTGCGCAACAGGAGCCGGAATGCGTGTTGTTTGGAGCGCACAACAGTTTTCGCCTCAGGCGAAAATAAAGTTGCGCGTGTGTTTTTCGCCGGAGGCGAGAAACAAAAAAAGAGGCACATTTTTTTTTTTTTCCGAGGTACATACGTGCATAGGCGAAAAACACGTTTCTAGGCGTCTAAACGCACTTTTGTCAAGTGGTTTTCGGGCATAAATCCACGCATATATCGAATGTGTTTCCCTCTCGCGGTCCCTACGGGGAGGGGGGGGTCTCCGGTGGCTCTCCCGGGGGGATCCGTTTCGCGTAACAGACGTCAGAGTAACACATTTTCGATAAAAATAGGTACCCTATTTAGTGCTCTAGTTCGCCGGTAACACCGGGTACTGCTGCTGTGCATGAGAAAAAGAAACTGCGACTAGTGCAAGCAGTGAATGCCTAAGGTAGGGGTCTGACAAGCGTAGGCTTATACTTAGTATAGGCTTATATAGGCTTAAATAGGGTTTGTTTGAGTTAATTTCGTCTCAACCATTGTCTCGAAGAAGGGGTGAGCTATGATACGTACTACTTGATAATAGTGAGCCACCTTCTAAGCCTTGCTCATTGGCCGAGCATCTTTCTAGGAGGAAAAAAAAGGGTTCTCATTTTTAGCCAAAGGGTCAGACCCCGCCACCACCACTGCTGTCGCGACTTGCACTACCCACTTTCCGACCATCTGGTGTAAGGCCATCATATATATATAGTAGAAATAAGACCACGGCCAAACCGACTTGCCACGAGAAAAAAGGACTTGGGATTAGTACGAGTTCATTTCTCAGTACAGACGTAGTGAAAGGGAAGACCATATATACTAGAGATAAGACCACGTTGGCTTGTCACAGGTTGGGTACCTGGTACAGGGTAACATACACCACTGATGGCTGTTTTTATTACCTGTTACATTTCATGTTGCACATGTCGATACAGCAGTACAGGACACCTGATAAGAAACAGGCTTAACAAGAAAGTCGGGCTGATATTTATAGAGAAAAATAAGAAAATCGGGAGTCGCTATCTTGAAATTAGTGTGGAAAGCACCCTCTCTCAAATACGAAAGAAATCCAGCCTGGACCAGATTTCCTGTTTCTTATTACTGTAGGTGTCCTGTACTGTACCAGGTATAACATTATTTTACCAGATGATGTGTATTTGCTCACCTCAAGCATGGCGAAACCCGTTTGCATGACTGAGGGAGGAACGGGCGCAAAGCAAAGCAAGCAGCGGGGCGGAGGGGGGAGAGGGCAACACCACGCGACATCAACAACAACAACGATTGGAATGTCAGCAGGGGGAAGGAAAAACATCACGGAGCAAGCAACAAAAGCCAGACGACGAAAAAAATCCGGAGTACTTCAACATATTTTGTCACCATAGACACGTTCTCCAAGAATATGTGTGGTACATACGTATCTATTGCACCTGGCATTATTAGTTAGTTTTGGGACTATATTATAGCGCATAGACATGTTGGCCAGGTTGGGCAACGAACAAATGTCTTCGGAAGTATGATAACATGTTTCAGGTGAGATATTGAGTTCCTCGTGTGGACGCAAGCTACGATAGAGATGTTAGGGGTGAGGGTTAGGGCTCCGCGCTTGGATTTGACTTGGAAGAGTTCCATACGTGACCGAAAAAAGGATTTCGGAGAAAAGTAAAAGTGCTACGTCGTATATATACCCGATGAACCAATTAATACCATGTCCTCAGTATACGATGAACATTATTGCAACACAAGCGACACAAGAATGAAAGTCCGACGAATTTGGGTTAAGGAGCCTTGAATAGGTCAGTCAGAAAACGGTTTCAGACAAAAAATGCCACCTCTATTGTAGCACGCGTCTGAAATGAGAAGCTCAGAAAATAAGCCACCACCCCTTGCTGTTGTTGTTGTCTTCACATTAAACTCGTTTCAGTTGCTAATCCTCATAGTCTGATCTAGCAAGATCACAGCCCGTGGTCACAAAAGTGCTAGAGCCATCAGAGAATCCTAAAAAAGAACACCTTACAGGAGTATGGCTCGCTCGTGGACATTTATTTGTGAACTGTCGGCAAGTTGTGTACGTCACGACGCCAGCCGTACTCGTGTTAATAGTCATGGTCACTATGAATATGTTCCCCCGTAAGAGTGCACTTTCAGCAACCTAAAATATTACACTAATTCCAAGTGTTTCGTCCACACAATGGGACTGCTGCAGCCCAGAACTGAAAAAAATGTCCCGCACTAATTCCAAGTCGTTTGTCCCCCAAGTTCGTGGGACCAGTTCTTAGGGGGTTAGTGTGCCTCGAGTAGAGGCGTAAGCGGGTCAGTTGACCTTTCAGGTTGAAGCTCTTGCATAAAATATGTGTACGTCGTACCAAAGAGCTTGGGTGCACGCACGACCAGCATCGATGTTGTCCTACTACTCGTAGCTTCTTGAGCTTTCGAATAGTAAACATCAACATAAAATCGCTGGCTGGATGGATGACAGAGAGCACCTTGAAAATACGGGGTTTCTACGATTTTTTCGATCTCCTACGACTACTGCTGCGATGAACGACAGAACGTCATTGTGGAATTCCCCCAAGGTTTCGTACATGGGCGATAGATAGCTGGGGTGTCTACATGTATGTATGCCATATTTGTAAACGGTTTACTTCGAATCCCCCTTCTCGTCTTTTTGCTTAGCTTTCTGATTTCTGATAAATTTTGCAAATGGCGCGATGTTGGTGGATGATAACTCTGTGCGCTTGTCATCCTCCGCTACCTCGATTCGACGTGCTGGAGCGCGACACATTACATATACCCAGAAGCACAGCAGCGGGGGCGCCACAGCAGCATCTTCACACCTCAAAATGAGCAATACTGCGGTGACTCCGTCGTCAATCCATATTCCATATAGCCTACAGGTATCGGATAATATTTTTGTGAGTGTTACGATATGAGTTGTTCATGAGTGATCGATGTTGAACTTCGTGATTTTTTTTTTTTTGTGATGCTGCCTGCACATTGGAAGGTGGCGAATATACTGATTTTTCGGCAACAAAGGCTGATACAGGCATACTTGGTAAACGAAACTCTTAAGTACCTGGTGCTGGTACATACTATATAATAGAATGTAATATACCAGGCACCAGGTTATATATACGGTGTATGCTGCTGTACTGCTATATATACACTGCTGCTGCCGTGATGTACGATCGTACGAGGCATGTAGTGACACAACTCACAGAACACGAGCACGGCTCCGAACCTGTCGAAAACAAAACAAACAGCAAAACACGACGAAGCAAACCACAACCATCACCATCAACAGCGGCAGCAGAAACAACAACGGCAATAGCAACAACAACAACAACAACAACACGACACGGACGGGGCACGGAAAGCACAGCGCCGACAACGGTTCTTTAATTTACTCGGGATCTTGATTGGCAAACCGACTGAACGAGGAGTTGAGAGCGGGGAGGGGGGGGGTGAGGAACTTTACGATGTGCTGCTGTTTTCTCTATATATCTTTGAGTTGTTTCTACCCAACTACACCAGTACTATGTACGTACGATTATTAACCCTTATAGGACTGGAGTCCCGTTTTGGGGACAAATCACTTAGAATTAGAGTGGATTGTCCCCAAAACGGGACTGCAGTTCTAAAAGGGTCAATAGTGAAGCTAAAAATCACGTAAAACGTGCCTCCGACCGGGTGCCTCCAGCGTGGCCCTCGGGGGGCGCCTCCAGTGGGGGCCCCTTACCAGCCGGGGTCGCACGGGGGTCGCGGCTCTGACGCGAACGGTTTTAGCTCTTATATGTACGTAAACAGTGCGAGTACGTATGATATGATAGTGCACTACAGGGTACATGCTGCTGTTGCTGTTCGGGTCTGCAGCATTGTGTTGTACTGGCATAGCACAGCTGCTGCTGCTGTACTGGCTGGGCCCAGCCTAAACAATTAGAAAATTTGCAAAAATTGTAATTTGAGCCAGGCAGGTGGCAGGTGTCCTTCGCGTACCCTGTTGTGATGGTCTGCTGGTAGATACCATACTGACTCTGCACATTTGCACTAGCTGTGCTGCCGCTCAGAACTAGACGACTGAAAAGTGAAAATAATCAAATTTCTCATCTTGGTGGAGTCTTGGTTGGTCGAAACCGCTACCGGTGTTTCTGGGTGCCAACAAACACAAGGATTAATATAATAGTGATGCTACTTACATAATTTACAGCAGTACGAGCAGCATCAGCATTGTATGTACGACAAGCTGCTGTTCATACTTACATGATACGTACGGGTTAAAGAACAAGAATTTAGCCCCCGAGCGCACCGAGGCAGGTTTTCGGCAAGTCTACATTCCACGTGAAGCGGGGGCCAGCATCACCTCCTCCCCAGAAAGGATAAAATAGACGTACTCGTATTTTGATGTACATCCGCATTGATAGTGAGTGCATCACACCCATGTCACATGGTATCCCCGCTTGCCCCACACTGCCTAACTAATCTAATGCTGATACCGTAGCCGTAAAACTGTGGCGTCTCCTCGCATTGAGCCTGCTGATGCTACTACTACTCTGCTGCTGCTGCTGCTGCTGCTGCTGTTGCTCTGATGTTCTCTACTGCTGCAAGACTGCTGACATAAAGTATACATCCTCGATCTCGCAGCCGTCGCAGCTGTTGTTTTTTCATTTTATAAATAAAGGTGCCTCGCGTGTCGCGTGTCTACTGCCGGAACCTGGTATGATACTGGTATATATTTTATACCTGGTATATAATACCATAAACATATAAATATGTCTACGTCGTACAAACTATTATTAATACTGGTATTAGATACCAGGCACCAGGTACCTGGTGGTATAGAACAAGGGTCGTCTACAGGTATTTAATACCAGGTAGATTAAATAGTTCATAAAAGACGGGTACAGGGGGGTAGTACCTCGTAGTCAGAGCACAAAACACGCTTTTCATTTCATTTTTGTACAGGGTAGGCAGGGGTACGAGTAGGTAAAAAAGGGGTGCCCACAGCAGGTAAAAACGTACCAAAAAAGAGCGAGCACAGCAGCAGCAGCAGCAGCAGCGAGCGAGCGGGTGAAATTCCTTCTTTCGGTCCAACGATGTCACGATTCTTACAGAGAATCACACCATGTACCGTTTTGTACCCGGTAGTTGACATCGCATGTCCGAAAATATAAGAACCGTTTTTGTATTATTAGGAATACTTGAAAGTTTCTTATATTTCCGAACACAATGGTATGTTTACAGAACTCACTCACATGGAACACAGAAACCGCACGCATATATGCACACATTATACATAAATGCATGTTCGGAGAGGAAAATACGAAAATACATAGATTTTCAACCACAACCACACTGCTGCTGTCTGTATACTTGTATAGTAACGACGACCGACAGCTGCTGCTGCTGCTTTTGATGTTGTAGTGGTGTGGCATCCCTACGTGAGCGGGCATGTTGGGTGACTGGCTTTGGATATTTGGCTTCACGGACCCCCGAGAAAAGTAAAAGAAGACCAGTACGGGGCAGATAGCGGTACCACGTCGTAGAGCAGGTAGACCTTGGTACGCAGCAGCAGTGCACTCCAGTCCACAGACAGGCCTTCATACTTTCTAGGTTCAGGGAGAAGCATGATATTTTATCGCACAAGCGCATACAGAACGACCGTCTTCCGTCTTCGTGTCATCAAGCATCACCCATCACCAACTCCACCACGAACGACTACATCTACCTGCTACCACCACCACCAACAACAACACCAACGCCATCATTCGTATAATAAGATCATATTAAATCACATCATCAACATGATCAGCAGCATCACCCATCACATTCTTGCGTTCACCCATTCAAACGCTGCTTCTTTCTCTGCCCCCCCCCCTCTCCTCCTTCCTTGTTTCCAAAAACAACAAACAACCCACAGCCCACAGCAAACAAATACAAAAGTGCTTGCGTCTTGCCCACAGCAGCATCGCTACTCATCGCATGTATTCATACGATGTGACGTGTGCTATACGACGACTATTAATAATACGTGTCCTAATTTTCTTCCCTTCCAAGACCCCTCCGAAACGCAACGCATACATACATGTCTCACACATCTTCATCATACGTCTCATGATACGTAGCCATGAAACAAGAAACAACGCAAGCAAACAAGGCGTCGGCGAGTGCAACACACACAGGCAGCAGCAGCAGCAGGGGCGTCAACGCCTGCTTGCCCCTTGAAGTCGCAGCCCTCGCAAATATCCGGCGCGATGAACGTGTGACCTATACGTACTAAATGGCGTAAACGGTCTCGCAGGCAGAGAGAGAGGGGAAAGAGGCAAGCACCTCATGGCCAAACGTTTCTACTGCTGTATGTAGTTTTACCTGCTGTGTCTTGTGCTGCTGTACGACGTATACCCTGGTATACCGTAAAATGTACGATGTGATACTACTTGTACGTAGTTTTTACTTCAACACCTGCTATATGCCAACGAAATGAAATACGATTTCCATCAGAAGACTTTCTCTTTTCTATTGTTCTATCCTTCCCCCTCCCACCGACAGCGAAGAAGAGCATACAGAGACTACTGCATGCAGCCAGTCGTCGTGGCGGTTCTGTTTATTAGCAAGTCACGAGCGACTACTACTCGTACTGCTGCTGTGGTGGGATGTGCGTCATCCTCTTCCTATCGCGAGACGCGCGAGATAGCTGTCTGCGCATGAAAACTAAAAAAAAATGTCCCGGTGTTTTTCAACTCACATGAGCCAAAACGTGTCCAGGCTGACTTGCTGCACAGATAGCACGCCCTCGATACATGACGCATAGTCGGTCAGGTTGTCGGTTGGGCAGTCTTCCGCCATGGTAGAAGCACGAGCGCGTTGACCTCAGGTACAAGTCCTGGCGAAAGCCCAAACAGCTATCGAGCTCTGGTGCAGCGGGAAGGAGAGGTTGGTGCTCGGCCAAAATGATGATGAGTGTGGGTGCAGGCTGTGTGGCGCAGCAGCAGCAGCAGCAGCAGTAAAAAAAGTAGATGCGTTCCCACTCGGCATATTTTTTGTTGATTTTTTCATTTTTTTTCCCCCCCCAAGTTGTTGTACGTAGATTTTGCTTTAATTTTCGCTACCGACGAAGATTCACGCTGCAAAACGCAGAAGTAAAAATCCTAGTGTTTCAAGTTTAAATAATAAGTAAGAATGGACGCAAGTAATTCAAAACTTCATGGCATATTTCATGATTTTATGATTTTGGATTATTTGCCAGTCCGCTCATCACCTCTTGTAAAAACCTAATCAAAGTTGTAATAATATCAAGACAAAAGTATCAAAGGTCCTTTTAGATTTGGTCCATGATTTGGATGGTGCCACAGCTGTAGTAACGTACTCGTACGTACGTATTCTACGCGTACGTAACGTATACCCGCTGGTAAAATAAGTACGAGTACGACGTATCTTCCCCGAGTATATGATATGATATCATATCGATATCTTTAACGTATCTTCGTATCGATTCGTACTACGAGTACGAGTACTCAAACTCGTAGGCAACGGATTGTACTTGGATTGTATGCACAAGCACGGCGGCAGCAGTGTGTCTACCGTCCGCCGTACGTACAAGTACCGGCATATCTATCTATCTATACTGCTTGCTGCTGCTGAGCTGTACATATCCCAGGTCAAAGGTCACCGCAGCAGTACATATATATATGTGTGTATGTGTGTGTGGTTGGGGTGCGGTGAGCACATTGTGTGTGTTGGTGTGTACTCTGGTGTATCACCCGTCCGTGTGTACTCGTATATCTCTCTCTTGCTGTCTGTGTGCATCCATCCGTTGCACGACCTTCGGTATGTTGTCGAAACATTCTTCTTCATATTTCGATATGCCCTCACGACACACACGCAACAGCGGCAGCAGCAGCAGCAGCAGCAGCAGCAGTGTCCTCCCGGACGAGAGACTATGCGTAGCGTGCGTAACTATACTCATAGTACGTGTGTGTACGCTGGACGTAGAGCGACCAGTAAGTCTTACGATATGCATTGGGATCTGCGATCTGCGATGGATCTCACCTCGATGTATGTATGTGCAACAAGCAAAATCCGGTAATAATAATCACAATCCCTTCCTTGCTGTGCAGCGCACGTTTCAGCTTGGTGCATATATAATGCAGTTTATCTCGAGCACTCCTCTTAGGTACAGCTTACAGTACACTGAGCAATATATCTGCTACATCTATGAGTGGGTGAGTATATATACTGTCTGTCATCACCCACTCTTTGTCCCCGCTTCCCCTCCCCACCCTTGGTTGGTTGAAAAAGCCTCGTTCGTCACCTTCATGCCCCCCCCTGAAAAGTACTGCCTACTGCCAAAGGAACATCGAAACTAAATAACCCGCTGTCTCCTGCTGTCCATAAAAAAAACGGCTGGTTTGTAAAAACTGCTGCTGCGCGCCCAACGCATGCATGCAGAAGGAAAGCTCTCCGGTTTTGTTGCTGCCCACTCCACCGTACCGAGGAGAGGGTCTCTCCGCCCTTTTTCGCCCCCCCTCGTGGTTGTGCATTACACACAACATCAATCAACAGATAGATATACCCTCTCCAACCCCTCCACCGAATACTTGTTTTTACTGTTTGTTTGTTAGTTTCTCCATTTATTTTCGAATGCCATTTCCCAATTGTATTTGTTACCCTGCCAGTCAGTGCACATGCAACCGCAGCGTCGAAGTATTAATTGACGAAAAGCGGCTGGTTTGTAACTAACTAACTGTCTGTCTGTGCTGCTGCGCGCCCAACGAATGCAGAAGGAAGGATCTACGGTGTTTGTTGCTGTCCACTCCGCCGTGCCGCCGTGCCAAGGAGAGAAGGAGTGTCTCTCCGCCTTCTCGCCCCCCCTCGCAGTTGTAGAATATGACTTCAGTAAATTAATAGCTCTTCACCTGTCATCGTGAAAGGTGCACTGCAGTACAGATCCAATCCAGGAGGCATGTAATGTATATATGTGCTAACTAACCCCTTGAGAGCTGGTCCCTCGAATTTGGGGTCAAAATACTTGGAAATAGTGTGGGACATTTGCTTCAGTTTTGCATTGAATAGGTCATTGCATGCAGATTATACGGGTCCAACCCGGCAACATGAGCTAGATATAGAAGAGTTAATCAGTACAAAATCGGGGATAGATCTGTCGTGGAAGGTCTACTACTAATACTATTATACTGCTATCATATACTGCTGTGGATCATGATGTATGTGGGAAACAATTGTCTGTCCGAGGTGTCGGGAGATTCAGATGTTTATGACAGACCGACGTTGAAGTTATTTTCGTGCTGCACACATTATTGTGAGATGGGGGCAAATACATGTTGATCGACGTTCTCTGTTTGGTTCTGTTTGCTGTATACATACTACGCTGAAACAAAAGAACATACCGGTACTAAATAAGAAGATCCAAGCTGGCCGTTAAAGGTATACGGTAGCCCCCCCCCCCCACGAGTTCAGCTGGAAGCTGTAAAATTGACGACGAAAAAATAGAAAAAGGGAACGAAAAACATCATCTCCGTTTGCTGCTCGGTGCAACTTCTTCTGTCAGTATACGTACTACGTAGCGATAATATGTCATAAATACCCCGGACATGTCATGATTGGTCTGGATTGTTCAGTTCATTCCCTGCCGTTGTGAAAGTTTTAGGTTATCATGCGGAACCCGTATGGTACAGATCCAGCCGAGAAAACATTACATTGTGCTAGATCATGCAGATCTTATTTTAGTTATTTATTTATTTTTTTCCATCCCATTCATTATCTTCGCACTTCCGTCTTTCTCCCTCCCTAGTCGTGACTCAGATCCGGGGTCACAAAGTAGGCTCCTCTCCCTCCTCCCCCACTACGGTTCTTGCCTTGTTTTTTATCGCGCAGAGGGTTCAGCCTTCCCAACGCTCGTCGATTTTCATCGAATTTTGCTAACTCACGCTCTCGCGCTTCCAGCTAGTCAAGATTTTTTGCGAGAAAAAGTCCCTACGGGCATGCACACGGGGGGGCTCGAACTCGTGACCTTGACGCTAACAAGTTTCGTGGTTACCTGCTAGCCCACCGGGGCGACCATAACCCTTATAGGACTGGAGTCCCGTTTTGGGGACAAGTTACTTAGAATTAGAGTGGTTTGTCCCCAAAACGGGACTGCAGTCCTAAAAGATAAGGGCTATTATTAATAGATCATACCACATCGGGAATAGATCTGCCTCGAAAGATCTAGATCATCAAGTGGGAGTGATCTGTATGATCTGTATGATTTGTATGATATGTATGATGTGAGGGTATTACCACTGAGCTATAGGGGTAAAAGATCGATCGATTACCCAGCCCAGGGTAATCCTTATAACACTCTCCCCCCCTCTGAACGGCGGGATATTTGGGACGTCGGTACCGTATACGGCCGTACGTTGACCTACCCGCTTCGTTTCAATACCTGGGGAACCAGGGAGACGTGTTATTAGGGGACGCACGCGCAAGAGTTTCTGAAAAAAGAAACGTTCGAAGTGAGATTCGAACCCGTGTCCTCGACGACGTCAAATGTGAGGGTATTACCACTGAGCTATAGGGGTAAAAGATCGATCGATTACCCAGCCCAGGGTAATCCTTATAACAATGACATGTCCGAGGTGTCTTAATATTGGTATCATGTTTGCCATCCGGCAGTGCGTGCAGCAAACGCTTCATTCAACGCGATTCGCTTAAAAAACGGCTACTACAGCGTAGCTGCAGAAAAAAGACGGAAATCCCACACGGGAAGAAACATATGGAGCCCTCGTATGGTACCAGAGCGCAGCTCCTCACGGTGCGCCTATCGATACTCCCGGCTTAACTTGTTGATCTACTCCACCTGCAAAACATGTTTACATTGTCCACCAGTTTTAACCTTACCATACTACGCGCTGGTCTACGCTTCCATCCTCGCCTCCTAAGCCGCATGCAGGCTCCATCCCTCCGTCGTGCGTGTGGGTCTATCCCCCCCCCCCCCGCGCGCCCCGTCTCGAAAGAGATGCGTTGTCGATGGTCTAATGACAAAAGGCAGGCAACAACTGAGTACGCCCCCGTGCACTCCTTCTATCGATAGGCTCCTCCTGGTGATCTCGCTGTTGGAGTTTTGAAGCGGGACGGCCGCGTGCTATGACAGAGAGCTAGCACTTTTTGGCAAAATCATTGCTGGCTGACCGGGGTCCTGAACCCGTTAAGAACTGGTCCCACCTATTTGGGAACAAACTACTTGGAATTAGTGTGGGACATTTTTTCAGTTCTGCATGCCATTGGAATGACATTACAGTATATTATGTTTCATACAACGTTGTTCGTGATATACCTATTGCAGGCGTTGGGGATGGTCAATAGGGTTGCATTTTTAGTTTTTCTCCAAAGCAGCTTTTGGGTGGCTTGCTGATAGTATAGAGCTCCTATACTATAATCAAGTGAGGAGTCTCAGGTAAATTAGATGCCACCCCTATAAGGCAAACACGCCTCCTTAGCTGGGTGGTCACCGAGACGGTCTGGAACACACAGGTGCTCCTTCACCCCCCCCCCCCCTTCTCGCCATATGGGCCCTCCATACCATCCTTCCCCCACGCAATTGCCTCGGCAGTGCACATGGCAACCCTCACGGCATGCCCGTGAAAACAGACCCACGGCGCGTCATGGCAAGCCCCACGGCACGCCATATCAACCCATGGCAGCCCACGTCACGGATCCCACCCGGGCCTGATCCTACCCGGGCCTGATCCCACTTGGTACCCTATTCCCCACCCACAAGGTGCATAAATGAAATTGGCCATCCGCTGGGCCTTACCCCACTCGGACCTCATCCCATGCGTTAATTTCTCCCACAAACTACAGTAGGTGCATTCATTACATGTGTCCCTCCGCAGGAGCCGCCCGAGGGCCCGCCGGCCACCCTGATCCCGTCCAGACGCTACGTGCAGTGGGAGTAGAGGGGAGTAGTCTACACGAAGAGTTAGGTATGGGAACTAAGATGGAAGTCGGTGGAAGTAAGCTGCAAGCCATGGTCAAGCCATGGTCAGCCATGGTCAAGCCATGGTCAAGCCATGGTCAAGCCACGGTCAAGCCATGATCAAGCCATGGTCAAGCCATGGTCAAGTGGGTCAAGCCTGGCAAGCCGTGGTAGCTTGTCGTGGAGATTGCCGTGGAGATTGCCGTGGGGCTTGCCGTCGGGTTTGCCGTGGAGTGCCGTGGGGCTTGCCGTGGCGCTTGTCCGTAGGGCTTCGCCGTGGAAATCGTGCCGTGATTATCCCATGGTAAATGCCATGGGCTTCCCAACATGCCATGGCATACCGTGACATGCCGTCGCTTTCCATAAGCACTGCCGCGGTACTGCCACCAAAAAATGGAATAACGTACATTATTTGACGTTTTCATGGCGCGTCGTGGTATTCCCCACATGGAGTGCCATGGTCCCCCAGGGCAGTGCCATGGTGCCCCGATCCATGGCACCCCCATGGACTCCCATGACAATGCTCTGGCGATGCGTAGGCTCCGGTATGGCGGCGTCATGGTAATGTCGCGGCACGCCATGGCATTCCGTGCGCCTTCATGAAATTTCATGGGCGTTCGTGAACTGCCATGGGCTTTCATGGCAAGGGCATCGGGATGCCATGGGGGTGCCATGGCCATCCGTGGCGTTGCCCTGGGGTTTCTTGACACCGAATACCTTGGCATGCCATGAACAAGCGCCATGGCATTACCATGGAATCGCCCCATGGCGTGCCATGAACAAGTGCCATGATGGCATTGGCATGGAATTTCCCCATGGGGTTTCCACCATGAGGGGATGTTCCATGGCACTGCCAAGGTGGTTTGTAGTATTGTCACGGCGTCAATGGCAATGCCACAGCACTGTCATGAGACTTGGAAGACATGTACTGGCCCTCCCATGGCAACTACATATGATATGGCCATGAAGCGCCATGAGTTGCCACAGGGCGTTGCTATGGCACGGACACAAGACGTGATGGTGCTGCCACGGGTAGTTGCAGAACAATGCCATGGAAATTGATTTTACCGGCCATGACAGACCCATGACTGGCCTTCCTTGGCTTGCAATTGGCATGGCATCGCTGTCTAGACTGCCTGGCAATGTTATGGGCACGCCCACCACAGGCCCAACCACGACAGTTTGTCGAGGAGGACAGTGAAAAATGTCGTGAGAAATCATGGCAGTACCATCACGGCCCATGAAAACCGATGACTTTTGTCATGGGGACGTCATCACACAACCACCGCAGTTAGTAGAGGGCCATGAAGGTTCATGGCAATGTCATCACAGACCCAACGGCCTTTCGTGGAAGATCACGAAGGTACATAGCAATGCCATGATATATTATGGAAACCCACCATATGGACCATGAGAACCCATATGGCATTGTCATTGGCTTGTCGTAACATACCTATGGTAGCTCATAGAGAACCATGAAGATTCATGGAGGATGGCCATGAAGCCTCATGGCAACTCCATGGCAGTTCATATGGAAGGCCATGAAGGTTCATGGCTGTGCTATGGCAATGCCATGGGCCTGTATGGTACGCCATGGTCGATGGCATGGCGATGAGTTTCTCCATGGGCAATGTTATGGCAGTACCATGAAGCCCCATGACATTGCCGTATTGGCTCTTGGCAATACCATGAGGCCTCGTGTGGCAATGCCTTGATGGTGGCCCATGGCAATGCCAATGATGTTGCCATGAAAAAAAAAACCTTGGCAATGCCAATGATATTGCCATGAAAACTCAAATAGTGTACGCGCTGTAGATCGTTGATGGACGGGTGCCCCCCGCCTTCCTCGTCTCCTACCGGTATGTATCATGCCGGTGCCATCATGGTGTGTGTCGTGGTAAATGCCATGGCATTGCCATAATATTGTCGGGCATGTTGCCATCATGGTGTCTTGGAGGCGTGCTACGATAGAGGTATAAGGTATACCTTTTTTTGGCTGAAACGGTTTTTGAACGATCGGGCTCCTTAACCCAAAACCGTCGGAAATTGTATTTTTATTTTGTTGCAACATTTTTTTTTTTATACTTGAGCCATGGGGTTGTTCAACTTCGGGTATTTAATACTCGTATACGTACAGCACTTTTGGTTTCCTTCAAAGTCACTTTTTGACTTACTGTTAGTATGGAGTTCCTGAAGTGAGGAACCTCATAAAAATCATGGTGCACCTCTACCACCGTAGCAGGCGTTCTTGCAATGGCACCGCCATGGCAGGGCCACGAAAGCCCATGGAATCGCCGTATTGGCTCATGACAACACCATGAGGGCACGGTAGCCCATGGCAAGAGGGCAAACCCATGACAATGCTATGTAAATGTCAGGTAATGTACATGTAAATGTCAGGTAATGTACATGTAAATGTCAGGTAATGTACTGTATGTAGATCGTTTAGTTTGTCGTTGGCCGTTCCCGGCGACCTCACAGCTCCGGTATCATTCGTAGCGCCTGCCAGTTATGGACTAGAGTGTATATTATACTGTACCCAGAAGCTTGTGCATATACAATATGTAGGTCCGAATATATCCTGAGAATTGTACCTGATACCATCCCTGGTACCAGGTATCTACTGCTGTGTTATTAAGTGCTGCTATTCTGTCTGTCTGTTTGTCTGTCTGTCTGTCTGTCTGTCTGCCTGCCTGTCTGTCTGTCGAGTTGCCTGTCTGTCTGCCTGTCTGTTTGTCTGTCTGTCTGTCTGTCTGTCTGTCTGTCTGTCTGTCTGTCTGTCTGTCTGTCTGTCTGTCTGTCTGTCTGTCTGTCTGTCTGTCTGTCTGTCTGTCTGTCTGTCTGTCTGTCT